>VZQC01000854.1:1027141-1128824 GCA_009823505.1 Rhizomys pruinosus | reverse complement strand
CTTGCATCCTCAGGCTTGGCAGCAAGCCACCTTTCCCTGCTCACCCTCTGGGTCCATAATTATTTTTAAATTTCATGTTTATATTACCTGCATGTATGTAAGTGCACCCGTGTCGTACAGTGCGCTTGGAGGTCAGAAGAGGGTGTCAAATTCTCCTGGAACTGGAATTAGGGATGGTTGTTAGCCAACATGTGGGTGCTGGGAACTGAACCCTGGTCCTCTGCAAGAGCAGCTGGCGCTCTTAACCGCTGAATCATCTCTCCAGCCCCTGGTTGCATAATTTCTTTTTTTAAATTTTTTTTTTCAATTTATTTTATTTATTTTTGTATGTGTATGAATGTACTGTCTGCATGCAGGTCTGTGCACCCGTGCAATGCTGCGGAGGTCAGAAGAGGGTGTCAGATTCCCCTGGAACTGGAGTTCTCCTGGAATTGGAGTTACAGACGGTTCTCAGCCGCCATGTGGGTGCTGGGGATCGAACCCGGGTCCTCTGCAAGAGCAGTCGGCGCTCTTAACCACTAGGCTATCTCTCCAGCCCCTGCATAATTTCTTAATAGAATAATATTACCCGGATTGGTCTCCATCTTTCTCTTTCCAGATTTTTTTTTTCTGTATGTGTATCAATGTACTGTCTGCATGCAGGTCTGTGCACCCGTGTCGTGCAATGCCGCGGAGGTCAGAAGAGGGTGTTGGATTCCCCTGGAACTGGAGTTCTCCTGGAATTGGAGTTTCAGACGGTTCTCAGCTGCCATGTGGGTGCTGGGGATTGAACCCGGGTCCTCTGTAAGAGCGGTCAGCGCTCTTAACTGCTAGGCCATCTCTTCAGCCCCTTCCAGATTTTTTTATGCTAGTGTTTGTAGGATTTTGTGTCTTGAGACAGGGTCTCCCTGTAGCCCCAGCTGACCTGGAACTCACCAAGTAGACCAGGCTGGCCTTGAAGTCACAGAGATCCACCTGCCTCTGTCTCCGGAGTGCTGGTTAAAGGCTTGTGCTGCCACTCCTAGTGCCTTTCTTTTAACATGTTTTATGTCTGTCTTTGTGCTGCGGTGAACGTCTCTCCTTTGAAAGAACACTTGGTGATGGGCAGGCTTCCTGCTGCTTCCACTGCATCGATGAGAAGCCCAGGGTGGCCACAGCCCTGCTTCCTCATCTCTGTGCTGATCCATGCAGTGTGCTGGCCACACAGCTGCAGCTGTCCCACCTGCCTTGGGTTGGGAGGGCGGGGCTGGCCACTGGGTCCTCTGGTGTTCACCCTCTGAGTTCACCATCCAGTTCTGTTGAGTATCTGCCGTGCTCTGCACACTGAGGACTGGTGGGCACTCTTGTCAGGCCTCTCCTGTGCTGGGCTGTCTTGGCTGCAGAGGCCCTGCGGGAGTATCTGAAGGTGGTGATGACGCTGCAGTATGAGGAGAAGCCGCCCTACGCCACACTGAGGAGCACTCTAGAAGCCCTGCTGCGGGACCTGCGGGTGTCGCCATATGATGCCCTGGACCTCCAGATGCTGTCCTAGGCAGAGTGCAGGTGAGGAGGGCTCGTGAGGTTCACCCTCTCGTCCCCACCCAAGCCTGCGAGGACCGGTTCCCAGTGTGGCCGGCACAGGGCACAGCTTCCCAGTAGGCTGCATTTCCACACAGATGCCTAAAATTGGGTCAAGAGGAAGTCAAATGGCTGAGACCCTGCAGGGCGGGGTTGTAAGAAGGTGTATCCGGGAGGCTCTGGTCCCTACAAAATTCTAAGGACCAGGCATGGAGGTGCAGGCTTGTAATCCCAGCACTGACAAGGCAGAGGCAGGTGGCCAGGGTTCAAGGCCAGCCTGAGGTACAGAGTGAGTTCTGGGACAGCCTGAGGTACAGACTGAGTTCTTGGACAGCCTAGGGTAAAGAGTGAGTTCTGGGACAGCCTGAGGTACAGACTGAGTTCTGGGACAGCCTGAGGTAAAGAGTGAGTTCTGGGACAGCCTGAGGTACAGACAGTTCTGGGACAGCCTGAGGTACAGACTGAGTTTTGGGACAGCCTGAGGTACACACTGAGTTCTGGGACAGCCTGAGGTAAAGAGTAAGTTCTGGGACAGCCTGAGGTACAGACAGTTCTGGGACAGCCTGAGGTACACACTGAGTTCTGGGACAGCCTGAGGTAAAGAGTGAGTTCTGGGACAGCCTGAGGTACAGACAGTTCTGGGACAGCCTGAGATACACACTGAGTTCTGGGACAGCCTGAGGTAAAGAGTGAGTTCTGGATTCAAGGCCAGCCTAGACTATTAAAAAAAAATGGGGGTTAGGGGTGGTTCATGGTGACCGACAGGTAAGGTCAGCATTTTGGAGGTAGAGGCCAAAAAAATCAACATAAGTTTGAGGCTAGCCTTGGCTACATAGCAAGTTCAAGATTAGTCAGGGCTAGGTGAAAACCTGTGTTTAAAAAAAAAACAACTGCTGGACATAGGGTACACATCTTTAATCCCAACACTCAGGAGGCAGAGGCAGGCGAATCTTTGTGATTTCAAGGCCAGCCTGGTCTACATAGGGAGTTCCAGGTCACCTGGGGCTGCAGGGAGACCCTGTCTCAAAAAGACCAAAAAAAAAAATAATATAGCCTAGGGGAGATGGCACAGCAGCTAAAGGCGCTTGCCTGTGGGAGCCTGAGGAGCCACGAAAAGGAGAGGACTGATGGACCACTGATAGTAACGCAGAAAGGCTGGAGAGAAAGGAGAGGACTGATGGACCACTGATAGTAACGCAGAAAGGCTGGAGAGAAAGGAGAGGACTGATGGACCACTGATAGTAACGCAGAAAGGCTGGAGAGATGGCTCAGAGGGTGAGAGCACTGGCTGCTCTTGCACAGGACCTGAGTTCAGTTCCCAGCACCCACACGGCAGCTAACAACCTTCTGTCCCTCTTCCAGGTGGGTGGGTGGGTTGGTTGGTTGGTTGGTTGCTTGGTTGGTTGCTTGGTAGGTCGGTCGGTTGGTTGGTTGGTTAGTTGCTTGGTTGCTTGGTTGGTTGGTTGCTTGCTTGCTTGGTTAGTTGCTTGGTTGGTTGGTTGGTTGGTTGCTTGGTTGGTTGGTTGGTTGGTTGCTTGGTTGCTTGGTTGGTTGCTTGCTTGCTTGCTTGGTTAGTTGCTTGTTTGGTTGGTTGGCTGGTTGCTTGGTTAGTTGGTTGGTTGCTTGCTTGCTTGCTTGCTTGGTTAGTTGCTTGGTTGGTTGGTTGGCTGGTTGCTTGGTTGCTTGGTTAGTTAGTTGGTTGGTTGGTTGCTTGGTTAGTTGGTTGGTTGGTTAGTTGCTTAGTTGGTTGCTTGGTTAGTTGCTTGGTTGGTTGGTAAGTTGGTTGGTTAGTTGGTTGGTTAGTTGGTTGCTTGGTTGGTTGCCTGGTTGGTTGCTTGGTTGGTTAGTTAGTTGGTTGGTTGGTTGCCTGGTTGGTTGGTTGCTTGGTTGCCTGGTTGGTTGCTTGGTTGGTTAGTTGGTTGCTTGGTTGGTTGCCTGCTTGGTTGCCTGCTTGGTTGCCTGCTTGGTTGCCTGCTTGGTTGCTTGGTTGGTTCATTAGAGACAGTCTCTTGTGGCCCCAGCTGGCCTCAAGTTCCATCTTGGGGACTGAAGCCAGGGCCTCCTGCATGCCAGGCAAATGCACCAACTGAGCCACCTCCCTCTTCTGGGGCCTCCCGAGCTGCCCTGCACAGGACCTCCTCACTGCTGCGCCACGCTCGCTCGCTCGCTCACTCGCTCACGTCGCCTGCTCCTGCCCAGCCGCCATGAACAGCTGGGACCCACTGGAGTCCCCAAGCCTGCAGCCCGCAGCCCTTGAAGCCGCTCATCTCTCTCGCTCTTAGTGTGACCTGAGTACCTCCCCGCAGCCTGGCAGGACAGGGGACCTGGAGCCTGTCCCCCTGGGCCGACACCAATGGTCACGTTTACTGTTTTGCAGAATTCCAACTTGCAGTTGGAGACAAATGGAAACAATCACTGAGACCCCAGACATGTGATTTGATCACAGATAAGCTTCTAGAAGAATCCCTAGACCAGTGAATCCGCCCCTCTGTGTGGAGGAGTCTGAGCCCCTCCAATAATGTGAAGCTTCTGCCCATCCTGCCCATCCCGCCACTTCCACCTGGACCAACTGGACTCCAGGCCCTGCAGCCATATTGCCCTGTGCTTAGTAATAAACTGTTTTACATTGTACCTAGAGACTCCAGTGCCCCCGTCCCATGCACCCTCAGCCTTGCATCCAGCCATGCAGTCTTCCACAGATCCCAGCTGGTCAGTGGGGTGGGCACACCTGTGCTACAGCACCTTGCACCCTGAGGCTCTGAGGCTGGCTTGAACCCAGCAAGACGATGGCAAGAAAAACAAAATGCTTTACTCTTTCTTTCATGAAGTCAGTTCCCATGCAGCCAGAAGCCCTCTCCTTCATCTACCCGTCTGCTACTTGCTCCATCCTTCTAGGCCTTAACAATCAGTCCACACTTTCATTAACAACACGCAATGATGCCGTGTCCCATCCACCCTCCCACCCATTCTTCCTTTAGTTATCACACATTCTCCACACATCTTCCTTGGGCTTATAATTTATCTTTCCTTTGATTCAACAAATATGTATTTTATAATAATTTTCTATTATAATAAACTGATTGAGACAGGATACTTCATAAAGAAAACAGCTTTATTCAGTTCACACTCACAGCAGCCCCTTCCTGGGGACTCTAGACAGGGCTCTACCACTGACCACACCCCAGCCCCTCAGGGTGGATGCATGATGAGGCAGGAACCTGTCCGGTAGAAGGTCTTATGTAGCTCTAGCCAGGTGGATGCATGATGAGGCAGGAACCTGTCCGGTAGAAGGTCTTATGTAGCTCTAACCAGCTTTTCATCACTGCAGAGAACTTAAAGGAGGGTTTCTCTTGGTCTCAGAGGGTTTGGTGGAACAGCTCAATTTCATATCAAGGTGAGCCAAGAAGCAGACAAAGGGGTGCTGGTCCCCCACGAGCTATCTGTTCCCTTCTGTCCTGAGCCGTGGCCCTGGGCTGGTGCTAGCAGCACCCAGGCAGTTGGCCTTTGCTTGGGCAGGGTGACTTCATTTCCTTCATCTCTGCCCATAGGCTGGTGCTAGCAGCCCCCAGGCAGTCGGCCTTTGCTTGGGCAGGGTGACTTCATTTCCTTCAGCTCTGCCCATAGGCTGGTGCTAGCAGCAGCAGTCGGCCTTTGCTTGGGCAGGGTGACTTCGTTTCCTTCAGCTCTGCCAGGATTTGCATAGCTAGACAGTATGCTAGTTCTCGTTTTAGTGTTTTGAGGGAGCTCCACACAGTTCTGCATAGCTTCCCACTTTACATCCATGCAACACTGGATGAAAGCCCCTTTCTGAGCCAGGTGTGGTGGCCTTTAATCCCACTACTCTAACCCCAGTACTCACGAGGTAGAGGCAGGCGGATCTCTGTGAGTTTGAGGCCAGCCTTGTCTACATAGTAAGTTCCAGGCCAGCTGAGGCTACAGGGAGACCCTGTCTCACAAAGACCAAAAACCTGGTTTATGTGTATGAGCATTTTGCCTGCATGTATGTATGCAAGCGCACCCATGTTGTGCAGTGCCAAGAGTGTCTGACATCCCGGAACTGGAGTTACAAGCGTTTGTTAGCCGCCATCTCTCCAGCCTCCACCTTATTTTTTGACACAAGACTCTCACTGAATCTGGGATTCACTGATTCAGGTAGACTGGTCTGTGCCTCCTGTGCTGGGGTCACAAGCACACACTGCCACGTCCCAGTCCACATGGGTGCTGGGGACCAACCTCATGCTGAGAAGATGAGCACATTACCAACTGAGCCATCAGCTCAGCCTTTTCATGAGGCTTTGTGCTTCCCTGTCAAGGGCCTCACTGTCTCTACCCCGCACTTTGGTCACAGTGATAAGGTGTGGAGAGGTTCTTTCCTGGTCATGGACACTCTAGGTCACTTCTCCAGCAGGCCGCCAGTGTCTCTCCCAAGCTTTCTTGGGTCGAACAGGGACCACTCGGCCCTGCTAAGGGGATGGGGACAAAGCAGCTGCTGTAGGGAGCTGGTCTCTTGGCGCAGAGACCAACTGGCTGCTCCTGTAGCCCAGCCTGAGAGGTACTCCCACCTCGGGCCCTTAGCCTGGGACAAGGAGACACGTTTCCACTCTTGGCTGTGACTTCCCACCTGCCCAGAGACTGCTTCAGCCTGTGTCCACTCACAACACCAGCTACCCAGATTAGTGGTCCGCACTGGAACCTTTTTCCAACCCACTGCCCACCCGAACAAAATGCAGGCCTGATTTGGCCTGTGTGCATGCAAAAGATTCAAAAATGATGGCCAGGAATTCTGTAGTGATGTTAATGGGGAATTCAATTCATTCCTTGCTACAGCCTGCTTTTATAAACCAAATGACATCAGTTCCCAAAGCCAATCACAGGCCCCCCAATTCCACGTCACTGCACACCACTGCCCCACCCAGCATCACCCAACTAGGCCATGTTGTTTGCTCCTCCTCTGGGTGGAGTCAGAGAAATCCCGTGACTCTCATCCACGTGGTACCCTGAGGGGTGCCAGCTGAGAACTAGCCTGCAATTCAAACTGGATCTTCCCACACATACCTTTAATCCCAGCTCCAAAGAGGCAGAGACAGGCAGATCTCTAGGAATTCCAATCCAGCTTGGGTAACAAGGAGACCCTGTCTCAAAAAACGACAAAACAAAACAAACAAACAAAAAAAAAACAGAATTATGCCAGTTGTGGTGGCACACACCTTTAATCCTAGCACTCTGGAGGCAGAGGCAGGCGGATCTTTGTGAGTTCAAGGCCACCCTGGTCTACGGAGTGAGTTCCAGGTCAGCTGGGGCTACAGGGAGACCCTCTCTCGAAAAGACCAAAAAAAAAAAAAAAAATAGAATTAAAAAAGACTTAAGAGATGAGACATCATCCCAGGAAACCTGGATGCTGCTTGTCCCTCCGCAGGCGACAGGCCAGTAATCAGCGTCTGCACATGGATACGTGGTCAAAGAATGCTGGCTGGTGTTGACCATATTTTTTTTCACTCATGAAAGTTCATGGTAAGGAAACAAAAGTATGGTCCTGGAGAGATGGCCTAGCTGTTAAGAACGCCAACTGCTCTTGCAGAGGACCCAGGGTCGATCCCCAGCACCCACATGGCAGCTAAGAACCGTCCAGTTCCAGGGGAATCTGACACCCTCTTCTGACCTCTGCGGCACTGCACAACACGGGTGCACAAACCTGCATGCAGACAGTACACTCATACACATATGAAAAAACATTTTTTTTAAGAAGAATTTATTGGGATATTGGTTTCGGAGGGTTAGAGTCCGTCATGGCAGGAGGCAGCTGGAGCAAGCTGAGCGCTAGCATCTTCAAGGACACACAAGGAAGCAGAGACACTAACTGGAAATGGGACCTGGCTATGAACTCCTCAAAGCTCGTCCTCGGGGACGTGCTTCCTCAGCAAGGCCACCCCTCCTCACGGTTCCATGACCTACCCACACAGTGCGTCCAAATACTTGGAGCCTACAGGGGATCTAGTCATTCAAGCCACATGGAGTTTGTCAGAAGCAGGGCAGGGCGACAACCTGGGCTAAAATGCATTAGTCAGGTCTCACTGCACTAGAGAACGAATGCCGTAAGGGAGAGGAGGGTTGGCAGAGCCATGGAGCCTGTGACTGACACCGGTGCAGGGAGGAAGGGAGAGCCGGCAACAGAGGGAGAATCACGCTGGCCGGCCCACCGCAGAGAGCCCCTGGGCGGCCAGGAGCGGGAGCTTCCATGCAGGAGTGCAGACAGGGCTGGCCAGCCTCAGGACGGGGCGAGCGAGGAGGTGATGTGCTCTCCGCAAAAACAGCCTCTATGTTGGGTGTCGACAGCCTCGTTCAGGACCCACAGCGGCCCGTGGGGGGTGGTGCTGGGGCAGGAACTGGAACCCACGTCTGTCCATCCCAGGAGCGTGGACTCCCACCCTAGTTACTGTCCTTGGTTACGAGGTGGGGGGCTGCTGTGGGCTCTGGAGCAGTGTCTGCTGTTCCTGGATCCTGGTTACGAGGTGGGGGTCCGGGGGGCTGCGGTGGGCTCTGGGGTGGTGTCTGCTGTTTCCGGATCCTGATCTCTGAATACTCAGTGGAGCTGGCCTCCTCTCGGTCTTGCGGCTTCCGGGGATGCCGAGTTTTGAAGAGAAGGGATGCGTAGAGGACATCCAGCTCCTCCTCTGGGAAGGGGGTGGCCAGGACAGGGGGCAGGTGGTGTGCCGAGCTGTCCGCTGCACTGAGGGGTCCCTGAAGTGTGGGAAGAAAACGGGGCCAAATTTGAATAATGAAGGCTTTCAGAGCAAAAAAGATCCCAAGCGAACAGAAATTGGACATTTTGTCTTTCTTGTATTCATTCAACAAACACCACCTGGCGATGCACTCATTCATTCACACATTCATACTCGTGTATTTCTTGGCAGTAATGTCTGTACTCTGTGTCGCAGTTTCATCAGATCTTCACAATAGTCTACTGATGGGACACTAGTGTCTGCACTCAACAGATGAAGAAACTGAGAAACCCATCTGCAAAGCATTGGGGCCAACACTGAAGTCCACAGCTCCCTGACTTGGGTGGGAGAATCTAGGGCAACGGTCTGAGGTAGTTAGGGTCCGACATGAAGTGTCAGACCTGAGTGTGGTCTGGGGGAGCAGGTGGTGAGGGGAATCTCGACACAAGGTCTGAAGCAGATAGTGATCATTTGGGACCACTGGGGACACCTTGGCACTAGACATTGCCTAGTGGAGAGAGGACAGAAGGCCAGAGGTCCCCTAGGAGTGAGGGACTCAGGAAGGCAGATGTGGGAAGAGTCCAGTGGCCTTGGGTTCCTGGGCCCATGGGAAGCAGCTGGGTGTCCCAGGCTGCAAGGCTGGTACTGTTTTTGGGGACCAGGAGCTTCTCAGGGCTTCTCTGCGGGACCTGGCTGTGTTGGGAGGCAGAGGCAGGAGGATCTTTGTGAGTTCAAGGCCAGCCTGGTCTACAAAGTGAGTTCCAGGACAGTTGGGGCTACAGGGAGACCCTGTCTGGAAAAGACAAAAAAAACAAAAACAGTGTGATTGGCAGGCTCCTTGCTCACTCTGCAGATGGCCTGGAAGCCAGAGCCTTCATCCTTCCTGGTAGCGGCCTTCACCCTGAAGGACAAGGATAGCTTCAGTCAGGGCACGCTGGGCCATTGTCCTCCTGTGTAAGAGGTCAAAGAAGCATCGGAGGCAGGGAGGGGCAGGGATGCCTTGGACAAGGCGACTGTCACAGCGACAGTAGCGCCGCCCCTGCACCGGATGCAGAGCAGACAGACCAGGCCGATCCTCTGGCCCCCAGCTTCGGGGGCGGGGTGGCAGCTCTGCCCCCTCAGGAGCCCCAGCTGGGCCAGGCAGGGTTCTGGGAGCCCACGACACTCACCTGAGGAGGATGACGCAGGCGGAGAGGGTGAGCACAGCACCCACGGCAGCCGCCGCCCCCACTGCAGCCAGCACGGAGGCTCCCGGGCAGGACGCCCTCCCTGCAGGCGGCAGGGTGTGTAACCCTCCCCAGAAAGGCAGCTCTCTCTCCACCACCCCATCGTCATCCCCTCCAGTTCTGCACTCTTTCTGTCTCACGTCCTCCTTCCTCCAAGGCTCAGCCTCCTCAGCCCACTGACCCTGAATGGGCAGCAGCAGGACGCTGGCCCTCTGAGTCCCGAAGTCATTTTGGGCCTCGCAGCTGAGACTCAGGTTGGAATCGAACCCTCCATGTAGACTCAGGGAGCTGTTGGCCCAGGGTCCCAGGGAGCTGGAGGTGACCGTGAAGGAGGCGTTGCTGCGGTTCCCCTCCAGCGGCCCCTCCCCCAGCCGCCAGCGCAGGGTCGGGGCCGGCCAGGCTCTGGAGGAGCAGGTGCAGTGCAGACCCTCGGCCTCCCAGGAGCAGGACGGTCCCGGCATCTGTGGAGGGTCTGTGGGCAGGGGAGGGGGCTCGGCACGTGTCCACTCATCCCGGGCCCCGGGAGCCCCCTCCCCACTCACAGTGCACAGAGAGGCTGAGGGAGATGCTCTGGGTGCCCAGCCGGTTCTGCGCAGCACAGGTGAATTCCCCTTCGTGCCCCCTGCCGACCACAGGCAGCTCCACCACTCCGGGCTCTGAAGGCTGCGCGGGGCTCAGAGTCCGAGTCACCCAGGCCCAGCTCAGTCTGGCTGGGGGGTTGCTGCGGCTGACACAGACCAGGCGAAGGCTTTGGCCCTCCAGGACTGGAAGGGAGGAGCCATTCCTGAAGACTTCCGGCCCTGGGCAGAGGAGAGGCGGTCACCTGGGGCCGTCCTGCCATCCACCTGGACCCCCACGGGCACGGAAAGGCCCTGCTTCCGATGCCCCCTTCCCACCTGTCCTGTTGGCCTGCCAAATGGTCACTCTCAGGTCCTCTGGGGGATCTGCAAGTGAGACAGGGAAGCGGCTGCAGACAGGACCCAGCCAGGACATGGAGGTGCTGGGTGGGGGAATCAGCAGAGTCCCCACACAAACTGCTGGAGATCTGGCTGTTACAAGCCTGCCCTAGGGAGCCAGGGGCTCTGAGCACCCAGCCCCTCCCCCTGCTGCCCTCCCAGCCCAGGGTCCTCTAGCGGATCACACTCACACAGCACAGAGAGGGTCAGGGTGCGGTTCAGGGAGCCCAGCCTGTTCTCTGCCTGGCAGGTGTAGCGCCCGGAGTCCCCAGCCTTCACCCCAGCCAGTTCCAGCCCCAGGGTTCTGGAGCCCACAGGGCTGGACCAGGAGAGGACTCGGCCTTCCAGGACCCAGCTCAGGGTGGCAGGGGGCTGGCTGTCAGCAGAGCAAAGGAGACGCAGGCCCTGGCCTTGCTGGACGTCCAGGTGTGGGGTGTTGGCCGGGAACTCTAGGACCAGAGAGACAGTAAGGGAGAGAGAGAAGGAGAGAGAGAAAGAGGGCCTAGGCCTATGGTGAGTTCCATGCCAGCGAGAGCTGCCTCTTCAAGAAACAAGGTGGGGAGCGTCCCGGGGGATGACACAGATGTTCACTTCCAGCCGAAGCACGCATTCATGCATGTGCACACTCTGCACATGGACACACATACATCCAAACTGCAGTAAGTGAAAGGCAGGGCCTCCAGGGTCCACAGTCTGCTATGACGTCTCCCAGAGCCCCAGAGCACCTGCTCAGTGTCTCTGCCACACCTCCCACCCAAAGCCCCGCCTACCTGTGTCACCTGCTGAGGAGACATCCTGGGCAGCGATGGTCACCCTCTGAGGAGCATCTGCACAGACACAGGGAGGGCTGGACTCACAGCTGCCCCAGTGGCCACGGAGACAGAACAGGAAGCTGCCCAGAGCAGCCAGGGGCCTCTTCCCCATAGCCCCAGGGAGGTCCCCAGGACTGCCCCAGCCCCCTCTGTCTCCACTTCCAGCCTGCTGCCTCAGGCCACAGAGCCTGTCAATGGCAGAGAGTAGTTTCCCATGCTCTAAGGGCAAAAGCCAAGGCAAGCTGGGTGTGGTTGCATTCTCCTTTAATCCTAGCACTTAAAAAAAAAAAAAAAGCCAAGGCACTGGGAGTGTGTGCTGAGTGCCCAGCCTGCTGCAGAGCCCGGCCACCTGCTGGGCCAGGCAGGGATCTCCAGGAAACCCGGCCCTCTTTGTTTTAGAATTTTTTGAGACAGGGTCTCCTGTTGTAGCCCAGGCTGGCCTCAGACTCCCAATTCTCCCAGCCTAGTCTCCTCAGTGCTGGGATGGCAGGTGGGGGTCACGGGGTCCAGCGTTCTTGGGCCCTTCAACTCCCCAAGCTATCGCTGAGGCTCTACAGCCAGGCTCAGCACCTCCTGAGGGTGCACCTGCTCACACCCACTAGCTCCCCCACGGCCCTGCCCATCCCTCCTGCCCACAGCAGCTCCCACATCCTGGCCAGACACCCACAGGACACGCTGAGCTGGACGGTCCTCTCTGTTGACAGGCCAGCCCTGGAGAGGGTTACTCGGCAGGTGAGCTGGGTGCCATGGTCCTGTGGGCTGGGACTGAGCTGGATCTCTGGGGTGCTGAAGTCCAGGCCTCGGCCTCTCAGGGCAGCCCCGACCCAGGAGATGGTGTAAGGTTTGCAGGCCCCGGGCAGGGAGCACATCAGGCGGCCAGGGTGGCCAGACTCCAGGGGTTCTGGGATGTGAATGTCAGGTGTCTGTGTGAACTCTGGTGGGAGAGAGGCAGAGGCCAGGCCCCAGAGGGGACGCTGTGAGCCTGTGAGCCTGTGAGCCATGTACCACCCTGACCAGCCCAGGCTCCCTGGAGCAGAGCCCCCACCCCTTCCCATTCTTGGGGACCCCTGCTTACCTGTGACAGTCACTGTGAGCAGGTCACTTCGGTAACTGCAATTAACAGCTCCTCTTCCCAGGCAAAAGTAGTACTGTGTGCTGTCCCTCTTCTGAGCACCCGAGATTTTCAGGGAGCAGTTGTTAGTCCCAGGCTCCCCAAGGAGCTGGAAACGTGGTTTGGGCTTTTGGATTTTCTCCTCTGGGTCATTTGTGGCCAAAAGTTCTCTTTTTGTGTTCTTCCAGAACCAGTAACCATACAGGGGCATGGAGTGGTTCGTGTCCAGCGGGGGGTAGTGGACAGCGCAGGGCAGCAGCACACACAGCCCCTCCTGCACTGTCACCCAGCCCGGCACCTGGAGCCTGAACCGTGGATCCTCCTGCGGGGACCCTGTGTGGACGCAGACTCAGCTGGAGCCTGCGCCCCGCCCAGCACCCCTCCCAGCACCCCACCCCTCAGCCCACTCACCTGCCCTCAGCAGGGACACCAAGAGGCCCAGCAGGAGCATCTCGGGGGAGGGGGGGCTGCTGGACCACGGCACTGGGTCTGTCCTCTGGAGGGACACGTCCTTGGGAGGCCTGCGGGGACAGTGCCTGCCCTGGAAGAGGAACGTCAGGAAGCGCTCATGTGGAAGAGCCTTCGGACTTCTGCTTTCACACGATCTGGAGGGGGCGGGGCTGGGACTCTTGGGAAACACGAAGGAGCCTCAACCCCAGGTGAACCACAGAGTTGGAGTCGCAGGGAAAAAGGTTCGCAGCAGTCTACATAAGATGACAGCCTCCCCTCCGCACGCCTCCATTCATTTATTCCTCCATTCATTCATTCTCCAGTGAACACCTGCTTCATGAAGCGCCACAGGCAAAGAAACATGACTATGAGCCGCCTGTGAGCCCAGCTCACACCTCCCACCTGCAAGGTCTGCACAGTCCGAGATCCCCTGCCTGCTCCCGGTCCACAGGGAGAAGCAGAGCTCTGGCCCAAGTCCTGTACTCAAGAGATTTGGGATCTGGGCTGAGTGCTCTGGGTTTGTGTGTGATGAATATGGACCATCAGATAGGGGTGTCTCAGGTGGTGACGTGCTTGTCACTCAGGTACTGAGACCTGATGTGTGTCCCACCCCATGTGTAATCCCATTGGAGCGGAGAGAGAAAGTGCAGATCCTTCGGGCTCAGGACTCAGCCCGGCCAGTCAATTGGTGAGTCTCAAAAGAAGAAATATAGGCTGTACCTCAGTAGCAATGCTCAGTGCTGAGAACCACAGCATCTCTCCAGCCCCTTAAAAGCACTCTCTTGGGGCTGGAGAGAGAGCCTAGCAGTTAAGATTACCGACTGTTCTTGCAGAGGACCCGGGTTCAATCCCCAGCACCCACATGGCGGCTAAGAGCCATCTGTAACTCCAATTCCAGGAGAACTCCAGTTCCAGGGGAATCCGACACCCTCTTCTGACCTCCGCGTCATTGCACGACACGGGTGCACAGACCTACATGCAGACAGTACATTCATACACATACAAAAATAAATAAAAATTTAAAAAAAAAGCACTCTCTTTCTTTTCTTTTTTTTTTTTTGTAATTGTTTTTTTTTTTGCTGGTCTTTTTGAGACAGGGTCTCCATTTAGTCCCAGCTGGCCTGGAGCTCACTCTGTAGAACAGGCTGGCCTTGAACTCAGAGATCCGCCTGCCTCTGCCTCCCAAGTGCTGGGATTAAAGGTGTGCGCCACCACAGCCTTCCAGAGGACCTGGGTTCAATTACCAGCATCCACAGGGCAGCTAAAAACTCTGTAATTCCAGGTAATTCAACACCTTCTTGCCTCCACGGGTTTACTTGCATTTAGGCAAAAACACTCATAGACATAAAATAAAGGGGCTGGCGTGGTAGGGCATGCCTTTAATCCTAGCACTCAGGAGGCAGAGGCAGGTGAATCTCTGGAAGTTCAAGGCCAGCCTAGTCTACAGAGTGAGTTCCAGGACAGCCAGAGCTAAAGGGAAACCCTGTCTCAAAAGACCAAAAAAAAAAAAAAAAGACCAAATAATAATAATAATAAAATAAAAGGAAAGATTAAAGGCAGTAAGAAAAGCGGGTTGTACAAGCATGAAAGACACAGAGTTGGGGGGCAGGCATGTGAGTGGACACTTGCACCTGTGTTCCAGAAAGTCTGTGGGACCAGGCAGTGTGTGTCGGATTTGAGTCCTCGAGGGCACTGTGGGAAGCTGTGGCTGTCAGTGAAGTCTACACTGCGATGGAGACCCTGGGATGACAGCCAAGCCAGGAACCCTGGGATGACAGCCACGCCGGGAACCCTGGGATGACAGCCACGCCGGGAACGTGGGGCAGTTGCTAAGGAAAGCTTGATGGGCACCGAGCAGGGCTCGCTCCAGAGAGGGCCGCACAGTGGGCAGGGCCACTGAAGACTTTGGAGCCCAGAAAATTCCATCCGGAGCTCCAGGCTCCAGGCGCCAGGGGCCAGGCAGGGAGGGGCGGGATTGGGTGTTTGTGCTGCTGTTTGCTTATTGGTGTTTTTGGACCAGGGTTTCCATGTAGCCCCAGATGGCCCAGAACTCACTATGTAGACAAGGCTGGCCTCAATCCTTGACTCTGCCTCCCACGTGCTGGGATCAAAGTTGTGTGTAACCATGCCTGGCTTCCTTTGTTTGTTTATTTTTGGTCTTTGGCTTTGGTTTTTGTGAGGTTTGTTGTTGTTGTTGGGGGGGAGGGTTGTTCTTTTTTTTTTTTTTTATGTATAAAACTGTTTTCCCTGCATGTATCAAGTGCACCACATGGATGCCAGAAGAGGGTGTTGGATCCTCTGGAACTGGAGTTACAGACAGTTGCAGCCACCATGTGGGTGGTAGACACTGAACCTGGGTCCTCTGCAAGAGCAGCCGGTGTTCTTAGCCTCTGATAGGATTTCCCAATAGCCCTAGGTATTCTGAAACTCAAACTGTAGACCAGGCTGGACCTCAGTCTCACACAGATCCTCCCAACGCTCTGGCTTTGGGATCGTGTTTCCTCCTGTATCTCACTCTTTGATATTAGAATGGAGATTTTTAAAAGATTTTATCTTTTTATTTTATGTGTATGAGTGTTTTATGGGCATGTTTGCAAAAACACCACGTTTGTGCCTGTAAGGACCCCAATGGATGTTTCCCAGATATTTGTTTTCCTTTCTTCTACTTAACCAGTGTTCAGTACAACTTTTATAAATTGCCATCACCAAAACTAATTTCTAAAACCTTGTGTATAGGTGTGAGTATAAAGTACTGATCACTTTTATAGACTTTTTTTAAATTTTATTTATTTCTGTATGTGTATGAATGTACTGTCTGCATGCAAGTTTGTGCACCCGTGTCGTGCAATGCCGCGGAGGTCAGAAGAGGGTGCCGGCTTCCCCTGGAACTGGAGTTCTCCTGGAACTGGAGTTTCAGACGGTTCTAGGCCGCCATGTGGGTGCTGGGGATCGAACCTGGCTCCTCTGCAGAGCGGTCGGCGCTCTTAACCACTAGGCCATCTCTCCAGCCCTAGACTCTATTTTACACTTAAAGTAAAACATACCTTTTGTTTTCCTTGGATGTGTTGCAGATCTAGTCTTTAATTTCTTGTATGTTTATTGTGACTTCCTGTTGGTACATTAGCTTCTATAACTCTGCTATATATTTGTTATACTTGACACATGTTACTTTTAACATTTTTAAGAAATATTAGGTTTTGGGCTGGAGAGATAGCCTAGCGGTTAAGAGCACCGACTGCTCTTGCAGAGGACCTGGGTTTGATCCCCAGCACCCACATGGCAGCTGAGAACAGTCTGTAACTCCAATTCCAGGAGAACTCCAGTTCCAGGGGAATCCGACACCCTCTTCTGACCTCCGTGGCATTGCACGACACAGGTGCACAGACCTACATGCAGACAGTACATTCATACACATACAGAAATAAATAAAAATTAAAAAAATAAAGAAATATTAGGTTTCATTTCTGGGGACCATATGAGAACAGTCCGAATGAAACCAATTCTGGTGAGCTTGATAGATTGTTGTTAATTATTATTAGTAATTGTTATTGATGGTTACAGCTATTGTTATTAGATATAATTATTAATAACAATTGATAAAAATTCAGTCTAATGGTAAATTGTTAATTGTTGGCTATTGTTATTGACAATTATTCATAATAATTATTAATGATTGTTGTGACTAATAATGGTTAATAGTAATTATTGATAATAATAATTAATAATGGCTATAGTTGTTGTAATTATGAATAATTAGTATTCTTCCAAAGTCCTTAATAGCAAGACAAGATGGATCATTCCAAGACTACAAACAACTTTGGCCTGTCTACTTTAGGGAATCCTCAATCTTTAAATTTGTAATATAGGGTCAGTTAGGCCTAACAGAAGGGACGGACAGCTTAGGATTAATTAACCAGAAGGGACAGTAAATAAAAAAATAAAGGTAATATAAAAAAATCATTAAAGATGGAATGAATGATAACAACGTTCAGGGGCATAATCTAAGCCAGTCTTAAATTGACTAATGGACATAGAACTGTGAAAAGAAAATTTTCTAAAGCTAGATATTTGAAAAATCCTTAAAGCAGTTTTTCATCCCAGGCCCGGAAAAAGGCCAAGAGATCTTGGAGAAGACAACTATTAAAAGCCCCTTGGAAAAGGTTTACATTTTAAAATGGTAAATTGAAACTAATTGGGAACTATAAAAGTCAGGTGTTTAATTTGGTAATCTGTCTTGAATTTCCCACAAGGCTTTGGGGTTAAGGCACACAAATGGTCTCTCTATTTTTCCGTGTTTTTCATTATCGACCAGTTATAACATTTTCTTTTACTTGTATGATAATTTAAAGAAATTAATTTTGAGTTCACTTCCCAAATGAATAACATATAGTCAATGAAAAACAATTTAGGTAAATTTGATGAAAACTTAACGCCTTGGCGCCTGTTTATGGTTATGTGTAATAAAATACAACTATAGGCTCTATTGTCAAAAAAAAAAAAAAAAAGAGGGAGGTGGTATATATTCCTTCTGTATTCCAAAAATTTTGATAAAAGTTTAATTTTGAGTCCCTGTAACGACTAACAAGGCGGGAGATTTGTATTTCCCACAGGTCAAAACACCAACCTAAAAAATGCGCTGAATAACAACTCACATCTTGGTGTCAGCAGGATGGACTGGGAAATTCTAGCAGAGAGGCTGACCCATCGGAACATCAAAGAAAGAGGAACCGCAGATTGCCTGAGTTACCAGATACTGAACATCTCTCTGAATTCTATTTGGATAACTGTTTATAATGTGCCCTAATGAAGTTTAACTTCCAGAGCTGAGAAACCTTCCTACCTATTCCCTTTATAGGAAAAAAGAAAAACATGATGGTATGAAGTCATTCCCTAACTGAAAACTAGAACCAACTGTTATAGATGGTAATTTCTTGTAAAACAGGTGTAACTACCTTCTTTAATTGACTGATAGCATAGGAACTGTGAAGGATAATTCCCTAGAGCAAATAGATAATAATTTACAAGCCTGTTGGCATTGAGAAAAATATGTTAATACGGGAGAGCTCTGAGGTCAGCAATGGATTGTCCTGCCAAGGAGATGTTGGCTGGAGGATCCAAGCCCCCCCCCCCCAATTAATAAAGGCCTTTTGCCTATTAACAAATGGATATCTAAAAGGAAAAGGTGGTAAGGCCCCTGTTGTCGAAGACCTGGTGTAAAGCATGAAAAAATGTTTTGAAACATCACTTGCTAAGGTGCATTGGCCTCTGAAATGCTAGGGAGCGTTACCAAAGGCCACTAAATGCGATAATAGAGCAAAATATGGGTCTCCTTGAAGTCAAGCAAGACTCCTGCAAGGTGCAGCTACACCTTAACTGCCTGGAGATACTGTGCACAGTGGCAGCCAAGTGTATACATATATATATATATCCCAAATCTAATGGCTATGTAGCTCTCTCCTGGGAGGAAAAACTCACAGCTGATGCCACAAAAAGCTTAATGTCCTTAGTGGTTTAGGAGAGGTTATAAGCACAGTGAGAACTGTCATCTTTTTGTAGAGAACCAACAGTTTTTGTGAAATGCAGAAGCCATTCAACATCTATGTCTATGCTCACACTTAGCTTGCCATAATAATAATATTGTTTAAATGCCTGTAAATCTAATGCTTGTGCTTTGTTATAGGATTAAAAAGGTACACTGCATAAGCTGTCAATCAATGAAGGGAAACAACCTGAATAGAATCAAAAATGACATCTCCAGAGAAAACAGACTGCTTTTCTTCTCACCCACTTGTGCCAATTGTGCCCCCTTTTCCAAAGCCTAGGGAACTACTTACAGAAGAGGAGGCATAGTAAAATGTAAGGGCAGTGAGAAATTGTGGTAAATTAGTGAACTACAGTAATATGACTGGATTCTTTTTTTTTTTTTTTTTTTTTTGAGTTTTGAGACAGGGTCTCCTGTAGCCCCAGCTGTCCCTGGAACGCACTCTGTAAGACCAGGCTGGCGTTGAACCCACAAAAAGATCACGCCTGCCTCTGCCCTCCCAAGTGCTAGGATTAAAGGCGTCGCCACCAAGCCCGGTGAATGGATATCTTGTATTTAATCAACATGCGTGTGCATACAAGCTTCTCCATGGACTATGAAAAACACTTGGGTGTCAAATATGAACATAGATCTACAAATTGGTTTTACGTGAATGTTACTTATATTCATTTCTTATGCTTGACAATTAGCTTACCTCAATGTTGGGATTTTTGGATATTAATTGGCCGTAGTGTGAAAATAAAGTTTCACACAGGTACTAGGGAGGTGGGAAAAAGTCCTGGGAGGAGCTGGGAGATAGATTTCACTGAGGTAAGACCTGGGATGTATGGATACCGCTACTTGCTTGTTATGGTAGATACCTTTTCCGGTTGGGTGGAGGCTTTTCCAACTAAGAGGGAAACCAGTAAAACAGGCATTAAAGTACTCTTAGAGGAAGGGATTCCCAGATATGGGGTCCCGGAACAGATAGGGTCGGATAATGGGCCGGCTTTCATAAGCAGAGTCTTGCAAGGGCTTACTCAAGCACTGGGAACTAATTGGAAGTTACATTGTGAATATAATCCCCAGAGCTCTGGGCAGGTAGAAAAAATGAACAGGACTTTGAAGGAGACTTTATCCAAATTATGTTTGGAGACTGGCGGGGACTGGGTGACTCCCCTTCCCTTCATGGTATTCCAGGCCAGAAACACTCCTTATGTATGGGGCTCCACCCCCATCAAGCCCCAGGATAAACCCCAATATGAGGATGTGTCCTCATTGTAACTAGAAAGGGAGGAATGTAAGGACAGACCCCAATAGACATGCCGAGAGAAACCAGGAGTCAGGAGGAAAGTTTCTAACTACAGCCCAAAGTAGCTTACTCATGGCCTGCTAAACCCTGCNCCTACCTCTTCCCTTTATGGGAAAAAGAAAAACATGATGGTAATGAAGTCATTCCCTAACTGTAAACTAGAGCCAACTATTATAGTGGTAATATCTTATAAAACAGATGTAACTACCTTCTTTAATTGACTGATAGGCATGGGAACTGTGAAAGGATAATTCTCTAGAGCCAAATATAATAGCAATTTATAAGCTGTGCAATTGAACAAAATATGTTAATACAGGAGAGCTCTGATGTCAGCAATGGATTGTTCTGCCAAGGAGATGTTGGCTGGGGGGTACAAGCCCCCCAAATTATAAAGGCCTTTTGCCTATAAAAATGGGATATCTGCAAAGAGAAAGGTGGTAAGTCCCTGTTGTCGAAGACCTGATGTAAGCATGAAAAAATGTTTTGAGACATCACTTGCTAATGTGCAGTTGGCCTCTGAAATGCCAGAGAGCGTTACCAAAGGCCACTAATGCGATAAAGCAAAATATTGGTCTCCTTGAGTCAAGCAAGACTCCTGTCAGTATCAGCTACACCTTAACTGCCTGGAGATACTGTGCAACAGTGGCAGCCATGCATCTATATATATCCCAAATCTAATTGGCTATTAGCTCTCTCCTTGAAGGAATAATTCATGGCTGATATCATAAGCTTATGTCCTCTAGTGGTTAGGAGATGTTATAAGCCACAGTAAGAACTTGTCATCTTTTTTAGAGAAACCACAGTTTGTGGATTAGCATACCATTCAAACATCTATGTCTATGCTCACAGCTTAGCTTGCCACAATAATAATGTTTAAATGCCTGTACATCTAATTGCTTGTGCTTTGTTAATAGGATTAAAAGGTAACCTGGATAAGCTGTCAACCCATGAAGGGAAACAACCTGACTTAGAGTCAAAAATGACATCTCCAGAGAAAACAGACTGCTTTGCTTCTCACCCACTTGTGCCCCTTTTCCAAAGCCTAGGGAACAACTTGCGGAAGAGGAGGCATGGTAGAATGTAAGGGCTGCGGAGAAATTGGGGTAAATCATGAAACTACAGTAATATAGACTGGATTCTTATTTAATCAACATGCTTGTGCATACAAGCTTCTCCAATTGAACTATGAAAACCTTGGGTTGTTCAAAATATGAACATAGATACTTACAAATTGGTTTTACATAAATGTTACTTACATTCATTTCTTATACTTGACAGTCAGCTTACTTCATGGTTGGGATTTTTGGATATTAATTGGCCTTAGTGTAAAAATAAAGTTTACAGGTACTAGGGAGGTGGGAAAAAGTCCTGGGAGGAGCTGGGAGATAGACTTCACTGAGGTAAGACCTGGGAGGTATGGATACCACTACTTGCTTGTTATGGTAGATACCTTTTCGGGTTGGGTGGAGACTTTTCCAACTAAGAGAAAAACCAGTAAAACAGTCATTAAAGTACTCTTAGAGGAAGTGATTCCCAGATATGGGGTCCCGGAACAGATAGGGTCGGATAATGGGCCGGCTTTCGTAAGCAGAGTCTTGCAAGGGCTTACTCAAGCACTGGGAACTAATTGGAAGTTACATTGTAAATATAATCCCCAGAGCTCTGGACAGGTAAAAAGAATAAACAGGACCTTAAAGGAGACTTTATCCAAATTCTGCTTGGAGACTGGCGGGGACTGGGTGACTCCCCTTCCCTTCATGGTATTCCAGGCCAGAAACACTCCTTATGTATGGGGCTCCACCCCCTATCAAGCCCTAGGATAAACCCCAGCATGAGGATGCGTCCTCATTGTAACTAGAAAGGGAGGAATGTAAGGACAGACCCCAATGGACATGCCGAGAGAAACCAGGCCATCAGGAGGAAAGTTTCTAATTACAGCCCAAAGTAGCTTACTCCTGGCTTGCTAAACCCTGCCCACAAGCAAATGTTCAAAGCTGTTATCTACGTGACAGTTGGAAGGTTTCACTGCTTGAGCAGGAACTATACAATGTTAATTGTTAAGCCCATTGGATAATAGGTAAGGCATGTCTAAATTGATAGGTTACAATCGTATGTGTTAATACAAAATGACTGGCCAAAAAAACTCGGGCTTCAGGACAAAGGCCTGAAGGACCTATAAATGTAACCTGACTCCTTGGTTCAGGGTCTTGCCTAGCTTATCCTGACCTGTGCGTCGGGAAGGAGGCTTGACCCTGGCTAGCCAGCCTCGCAATAAACGCCCGTTTGCATATTGCATTCTTGCTGTTCCTTTGTCGGTGCGGGGATTTTCGGACTCGGGTTCGAATAAACCTAACAGTGCCCAGTGCTCATGAGGTCCAAAAGAGGCCATTGGATCACCTAAAACTAGAGTGTAAAGGACGGTTTTTAGACAAGTCTCCTATAGCCCAGGCTGCCCTTGGACTATGCCACCCAGAATGACCTTGAATTTCCAATCTGCCTGCTGGGTCATACCATGTGCGAGGTAAGGGGCGTGAGCCTGCACTGTGCCTGGTTCACTTTTTTTTTTTTAAGATTGTATCTCTTTTTTTTAATATTTTTTTAATTAATTAATTAATTTTTTTCTTGCCCAATCCCCAGTCTTTACTTTTCTTTTTACTTTTCTTTTTTCTTTTTTTTAACATTTAAAAAAATTTTTTTTATCAAATCTAGACCCATCCCCCCGCCCATTCCCCCACCCCACCAGAGCTCATACATTCTGCCAAACATGCTTTTCATCTCTTTCTCAGTCTTTCTCAATATTCTCCATGAGGAAGTTGACTGTTTTGAGCAGAAGTTTACTGTTTCAGTGAGTTCTTCGATGCAGTCCTTTCTGTTGTTGTTGTTGTTTCCAATATGCATCACTCCCAGCTGCTTTGGACAAAAGCTCAAGGGGCCATGCACAAGAAATACTTACAACTAGGTAATTGGCACTAGCATCCACAGATGAGGGATACCATTCATCGTTTGTTTTTCTGGGACTGTGTTACTTCACTCAGCATGATGTCCTCTAGCTCCAGCCATTTTCCTGCAAAGCTCTCAGGGGGAAAGTTTCTAATTACAGCCCAAAGTAGCTTACTCATGGCTTGCTAAACCCTGCCCACAAGCAAATGTTCAAAGCTGTTATCTACGTGACAGTTGGAGGTTTCACTGCTTGAGCAGGAACTATACAATGATTGTTAAGCCCATTGGATAATAGGTAAGGCATGTCTAAATTGATAGGTTACAATCGTATGTGTTAATACAAAATGACTGGCCAAAAAAAACTCGGGCTTCAGGACAAAGGCCTGAAGGACCTATAAATGTAACCTGACTCCTTGGTTCAGGGTCTTGCCTAGCTTATCCTGACCTGTGCGTCGGGAAGGAGCTTGACCCTGGCTAGCCAGCCCGCAATAAACGCCCGTTTGCATATTGCATTCTTGCTGTTCCTTTGTCGGTGCGGGGATTTTCGGACTCGGGTTCGAATAAACCTAACAGTGCCCAGTGCTCATGAGGTCCAAAAGAGGCCATTGGATCACCTAAAACTAGAGTGTAAAGGACGGTTTTTAGACAAGTCTCCTATAGCCCAGGCTGCCCTTGGACTAGCCACCCAGAAGACCTTGAATTTCCAATCTGCCTGCTGGGTCATACCATGTGCGAGGTAAGGGGCGTGAGCCTGCACTGTGCCTGGTTCACTTTTTTTTTTTTAAGATTGTATCTTTTTTTTAATATTTTTTAATTAATTAATTAATTTTTTTTCTTGCCCAATCCCCAGTCTTTACTTTTCTTTTCGGTTCTTGTCTTTTTTTTTAACATTTAAAAAAATTTTTTTTCAATCTAGAGCCCATCCCCCCCGCCCATTCCCACCCCACGAGCTCAACATTCTGCCAAAACATGCTTTTCATCTCTTTCTCAGTCTTTCTCAATATCTCCATGAGGAAGTTGATAGTTTGAGGCAAAGTTTACTGTTTCAGGTTAGTTCTTCGATGCAGTCCCTTTCGTGTTGTTGTTGTTGTCCAATATGCATCACCCCAGCGCTTGGACAAAAGCTCAAGGGGCCATGCAACAAGAAATACTTACAACTAGGTAATTGGCACAGCATCCCCAGATGAGGGATACCATTCGTCGTTTGTTTTTCTGGACTGTGTACTTCACTAGCATGATGTCCCTAGCTCAAGCCATTTTCCTGCAAAGCTCGTGATGTCGTCTTTCTTTACTGCTGCATATAACTCCATTGTGTAGAATGTACCACATTTTCTCTATCCACTCATCTTGAGGGGCATTTGGTGGTTGGTCCAGCTCCTTGCTATTGTGAAGAGTAGCTGCAACAAATATGGCCGTGCATGTATCTCTGCAGTGGGTGAGTCTTGAGGGTACATGCCAGGAGTGGTACGGCTGGGCAGGTGGCAAGTTACTCCAAGTCTTCCAGGGTGCTCCACCCTGCTTTCCATAGTAGCTGCACGATTTATCATTTAATTTTTTAATTTTTTTAATTTTTATTTTATTTTATTATTTTGTATGTGTATGAAAGTACTGT
This sequence comes from Rhizomys pruinosus, assembly GCA_009823505.1. Classification (NCBI taxonomy): domain Eukaryota; kingdom Metazoa; phylum Chordata; class Mammalia; order Rodentia; family Spalacidae; genus Rhizomys; species Rhizomys pruinosus. The sequence continues at coordinate 1,104,629 of VZQC01000854.1, read as the reverse complement.
TCTGCATAGTAGGTTATGCACCCCATGTGCACCAAACCCATGAGTTCAGAAGAGGGCAAAGAGGGCATCAGATTCCCCTGTGGAATGGAGTTAAAGGCGGTTCTCAGCCACCATGTGGGTGCTGGGGATCGAACCCGGTCCTCTGAAGAAGCAGTTTGTGCTTTTAACCGCTAGCTCATCTCTCCAGCCCCCTTATTTAGTTATTTTTTATGTATATGAGTGTAACTATCTGCATTAGGTTTGTGCACCCATGTCGGCAATGCCGCAGAGGTCAGAAGAGAAGAGGGCGTCGGAGTCCCCTGGAACTGGGTTAAAGTTGGTTCTCGCTGGTCCCATGTGGGTGCGGAATTGAACCCGGGTCCCTGCAAGGAGCAGATGGTGCTCTTAACCACTAGGCCCACTTTGCGAGCACTTTGTTTTTTTTTTTTTCTGCTTTTCCGAGACAGGGTACTTTCCTTAGCCCCAAGCTGTCCTGGAAAGCTCGTCTGTTACAGGCTGGCCTTGAACGCACAGAGCATCCGACTGCCTCTGCCCCCAAGTGCTAGATTAAAGGCGTGTGGCCACCACGCCCGCGAGGATCACTTTTTTATTTCCTTCTTTGTCCTGCCAATTACACAGCAGGGCTCCGGGAAGATCCTTCCAGAGGGCAAGACCTGCCTGGCCAGATCCATGCTGCAGAAGAGTCTCTCTTGAGTCAAGACCATAGGAGTCAGCTTCCCTATTGCTGTAATAAATCACTGATCAAAACCAACTTGGGGAGGAAAGGGTTTTTTTTGTTGTTCTTGTTGTTTGTGGGTGTTTTTTGGATTTTTTGAGGCAGGGTCTCCCTGGGATTAAAGGCGTGCACCACCATGCCCTGCGGGGAGGAAGGTTTCTATTACATTTCCCCAGGTCACAGTTCATCACCGAGGGAAGTGAAAGTAGAAACTCAAAGCAGAAGCCTAGAGGCAAAAGCTGAAGCCCAGGCCATGGAGGAAGCTGCTTTATTGGCTTGTTCCCCTGGCCTTGCTCAGTCCATGTTTTCTGATTTAGCACAAGTCCACCTGCCCAGGGGTGGCATCCCCACAGTAGACTGGGCCCTCCCATANGTTATGTCGTCTTTCTTTACTGCTGCATATAACTCCATTGTGTAGATGTACCAAATTTTCTTATCCACTATCGTTGAGGGGCATTTGGGTTGGTTCCAGCTCCTTGCTATTGTGAAGAGAGCTGCAACAATATGGCCGTGCATGTATCTCTGCAGTGGGTGAGTCTTGAGGTACATGCCAGGAGTTGTATGTACCAGGTCAGGTGGCAAGTTCTTCCCCGTCTTCCGAGTGTTCTCCACCCTGCTTTCCATAGTAGCTGCACGATTTACATTTAATTTTTTTTTTTTTTTTTAATTTTTATTTTATTTTATTATTTTGTATGTGTTCACTCAGCAATCAAGAAAATGTCCCACAGACATGGCCACAGCCCAGTCCAATGGACAAAGTGCCTGAAATGATGCTCTCTCCCAGGTGTGTTTAGTAGTGGATAACTGAAGCTATCCAGCACAGACAGAAGCAGTCGTCACAGGTAAGATTTTACATACACACATGTACACACACACACACACACACACACACATATATATATATATATATATATATAGAGAGAGAGAGAGAGAGAGAGAGAGAGAGAGAGAGAGAGCCAGGTATGGTGGTGCATGCCTTTAATCCCAGCACTCAGGAGACAGATCTCTATGAATATATACATATATATGTATATATATTCATATATATATGATGAATAAATGGATGGCTGAATGAATGTTGGAAAGAGCCACAGTGAAAAAAGAGGCAGAGAGATATGTACAAAGAAGGAAAGGTGGGGCAGAGATTTGCTGATTTGCTGATTTGCTGACAGCGACGTGCGAGAGCTCAGCACCCCACAGCTCTTTCCTTGGGCCCTGGCTTTCTGACACGGAATCACCTGCACCTGCATCGTTCCTTCCCAAATTTAGCGTGCACTTGGCCTTCTGGATGAACAACTGGAACCCCATTGTACCGTTATCAGCCCCGCCTGCCATCCTGAGAGGGACGTCCAAGGAAGGGAGCTTCAGTGTCTGTGTGGTTCCACCAGAAACGGTGTCCCGTGTTGACCTCATCCTGAAACAGCCCGTGGCCCTGCTTGGCCATCTTGCCCGCACAGTGCTCCACCTGCACAGGCAAGACTCTGCTCAGCCAAGCTTGCTTCTGCTTCTCCCTAAGATTCTCCTTATGGCCATGTGTGGTGCCGCACGCCTTTAATCCCAGCACTCTGGAGGCAGAGGCAGGCAGATCTCTGTGAATTCAAGGCCAGCCTGGTCTACATAGCGAGCTCCAGTCCAGCTGGGACTAAAGGGAAACCCTATGTGAAAACGACAGTGATGTGCTTTCCACACATGACCACGCCTCCTTAACCTCCCAAAACAGCGCTGGCAACTGTGGATCTGTGCTGGATAGCTTCAGTGTCGACGTGACATCCTGTGCTGAGGGAGCCCTAATTGGAGGATTTCCTCTATTGGACTAGCCTGTGGCCATGTCTGTGGGGTATTTTCTTGGTTGCTGAGTGTTGTGGGAAGGCCCAGCCCACTCCTGGGCAAGTGGTCCTGTATTGTATAAGAAAGCAGGTTACCACTTATACTCACACATTGTAATTACCGTATATAGATGGAGGATATGTAGTCATATTCTAAAAAAAAGAATGTAAAGTTACACAAATTTATACCTGTATGCAAACTTGCTGTTAAAATGTGAATCTGTAAATGTGTTTAGGAATAAACCTATAGTTTATTTTCAGAATTTTTAATTTTGACTTAGGTATGGAGTGTATATATGCATATTTTGGAATAATATAAAATAAAATAATTAAAAATTAAAAAAAGAAAGAAAGCAGGCTGGGCACAGGCCAGGGGAGCAAGCCAGTAAGCAGCGTTCCTCCATGGCCTGTGCTTCAGCTCCTGCCTCCAGGTTCCTGCCCTTGGGCTCCCTCAGTGATGAACTGTGACCGGGGAGATGCAAGTTGGTATTGGTCAACCATACACCCAGAGTTCAAACGCTTGAGCCTATGGGGGCTCTCACTCTTTCTCGTTCAGTCCACACAGGGTCTCCTGGAGCATCCGACTTCTGATTGTAAAGAGAGGGCTGGGGACGGGTCAGCTGGCAGAGCACTTACCTCACAATGGGGGGACTGGAGCTGGACCTCCAGCACCCACCTAAGAAAGCCTGATGTGGCTGTGTACGCTTATAACCCCAGTGCCAGGAGGTGGGGCTTGCCAACCAGCCAGGCCAGTGAATGAGTGAATTCCAGGCCAGTGAGAGATCCTAGCTCAAACAACGAGGTGCGTGGTGACAGAGGAGGACACTTGAAGTTGTCCTCTGGCCTCTCCCTGCACACATGTGCACCCACAAAATTAAATAGATGGTCGCAGATGGCTCAGCTGTTAGGAGCACTGGCTGCTCATGAAGAAGACCTGGGTTCAATTCCCAGCACCCACATGGTGGCTGACAACTGTCCATAACTCCAGTTCCAGGGGATCCGACGTCCTCTCTGCCTTCCTTCAGGATTGCACAAACACAGGCACACATGCACATATGCAGGCAATGCATGCACACACATAAAAATAAAGGAAAAATAAATAAATAAATATAGCTGGGTATGGTGGTGCATCCCTTTAATCCCAGCACTTGGGAGGTATTAGCAGGGGATTTCTGTGGGGTCCAGGCCAGCTGGGGCTACTGAGGAACCCAGCCTCAAAAAGACCAATATCCAGGCATGTTGCACATGCCTTTAATCCCAGCACTTGGGAGGCAGAGGCAGGCAGATCTCTGTGAATTCAAGACCAACCTGGTCTACATAGTGAGTTCCAGGCCAGCTTGGGCTACAGGGAGACCCTGTCTCAAAAAGACCAAAAAAAAAAAAAAAAAGAAACATGTATACACACACACACACACACACACACACACACACACACCAGCATCCCATTGAAGATGGCACCCTGTCCTTAAGGACACACAAGCTCACAGTGACTTCCAACATTCGCAGGCTCAGCCAGGTGACCAAAGCCAACATCAAGGGTGATGAATCCTGTGGAAAGGAAGCGTCCCCTCTGGCCTTCCTCCCCAGAACCCACCTCCAGAGCTCATCAGGACAAAGCCATCCACAAACACAGTGGAGTGCACAGAGCTTCAGGGTTCTCAGCCACAGCTCAGCTGCCAGGGAAGCCGGCAGGAGCCGGGGATGGCAAGTGGCATGCCTGATCACCTCCACCCTGGGCAGCCATCACCCGGAGACCCTGGGAACTCTGCAGTGAGGCTTTCTTTTTTTTTTTATTTTTTTTTTATTAATTTTATTTATTTCTGTATGTGTATGAATGTACTGTCTGCATGCAGGTCTGTGCACCCGTGTCGTGCAACGCCGCGGAGTTCAGAAGAGGGTCTCGGATTCCCCTGGAACTGGAGTTCTCCTGGAATTGGAGCTTCAGAGGGTTCTCAGCCGCCATGTGGGTGCTGGGGATCGAACCTGGGTCCTCTGTAAGAGCGGTCGGCGCTCTTAACCACTAGGCCATCCCTCCAGCCCTGCAGTGAGGCTTTCTACTTCAACAGGAACCAGCGCTTCTGCGGAGGTCAACCCCGGTGAGGGTGAGCTACATGTGCACCTTGGTTGGTGAGCAAGGCTGCTAAACTCAAGGCTGGGAGATGTTCTCACCTTTGCTGAAGGCTTCTGGCATTCTGAGGAAGGGAAGATCCCAAAGACACCTCAGAGAAATTTACAGAGGGAGGGGCTGTCCCCTGGGACTTGAAGCTGTGGAAGAAGACTTATTTAATTTTATTTACTTTTTTATGTATATGAATGTACTTTCTACATGCAGGTTGGTGCACCCGTGTCATGCAATGCTGCAGAGATCAGAAGAGGGTGTTGGATTCTCCTGGAACTGGAGTTCTCCTGGAGTTGGAGTTTCAGACGGTTCTCAGCCGCCATGGGGGTGCTGGGGATCGAACCCAGGTCCTCTGCAAGAGCAGTCGGCGCTCTTAACCACTAGGCCATCTCTCCAGCCCCAGAAGAAGACTTATTAAATGCTACCACAGGCTTTAAAAGAAAATTCGTGGCACTGGGGCGATGGTTGGATGAGTAAGAAAGCTTGCTCTACAAAAGCCATTAAAAATACAAACAAACAAAAAACAGGCTTGAGGGATTGGAGAGATGGCTCAGTAGTTAAGAGCCAGGGTCTGACTCTGGTTAAGAGTACTGACAACCATTTGTAATTCCAATTCCAGGGAACTCAACACTGTTTTTTGGCCTTCACAGGCATTGCACACACACACTGGTACACATACATACATGCAAGCAAAGCATGCATACACATAAAAATAAATAAGAAAAAAAAAAAACAGGCTAGAGTACATATGGCTGTGTCTGCGACACTTAAAGGGATAGGCAGAACCTAAGATTGCTCTGGCCAGCCAGCCTAGACACAGAGGTGAGCTCCTGGGTCAAGGAGAGCAATCAAGGAAGATGCTGGATGTTAACTTTGGGGCAACACACACACACATACACACACACACACACACACACACACACACGTGTTCTCTATACATGCAAACACTCATCCACACCTATGCACACGCCACACATGTATACACATGAAAAGCCCCACAGAAGCAAGGAGAGAGTGTATGGGTCCTGGTTAGTCACAGGGAGAGTTTCAGACAGATGCCAGGCTTAAGGGCCGAGGCTCTCGGACACCCTGTGTCTCAGAGATGGACTTTGTCAAAGACTGAAAGACCCTGACCTACTGTGCTCTCTAGTGCTGTGGTAAAACACTGACCAAATTTGGGGAACAAAAGGGTTATTTCACCTTACAGGTTACGGTCCATCAAGAGAAACCAGGGCGGGACCTCGAGTGGGAACGGGTAGGAGAGAACTGAAGCAGAGGTCATGGAGGGGCCGCTTACAGGCTCCCTCCCTCCTTCCCCAGCTTCCTTTCTTTCTTTTTTTCCCTTTCTCTTGGTGGGGGGTCTTTTTTTGAGACAGAGTCTCTCTGGAGCTCCAGCTGTCCTGGAACTCACCATGCAGACCAGGCTGGCCTTGAACTCACAGAGATCCGCCTGCCTCAAGTGCTGGGATTAAAGGCATGTGCCACCACGCCTGGCTCTTTTTGTCTTTTGATTTTATGTGTCAGAATGTATTGCCTGCATGTGTGTAAGTGCACCCATGTCATGCAGTGTCTGCAGGGGTCAGAAGAGGGTATTGGATCCCCTGGAACTGAAGTTACAGATGGTTGTTAGCCGCCATGTGGGTGCTGGGAACCAAACCTGGATCCTGTGCAAGAGCAGCCGTGCCCATAACCACTGAGCCCTCTCTGTAGCCCCCTAGCTACTTTTCTCTCTCTTGTTTCATTTTTCTTTTTTTGTTTTTATTGTTGTTTGTTTGAGAGTTGTTGAGTGACAGGGTCTCCCTCAAACTCTGCCTTGGAGCTCGCTGTGTAGAACACGCTGGCCTCAGACTCAGAGGGATCCACCTGACTCTGCCTCCAGAGTGCTGGGATTAAAGGCATTTTGCACCGGGACTGGAGAGATAGCCTAGCGGTTAAGAGCCGCGACGCTCTTGCAGAGGACCTGGGTTCGATCCCCAGCACCCACATGGCGGCTGAGAACCGTCTGTAACTCCAATTCCAGGAGAACTCCAGTTCCAGGGGAATCCGACACCCTCTTCTGACCTCCGTGGCATTGCACGACACGGGTGCACAGACCTGCATGCAGACAGTACATTCATACACATACAAAGATAAATAATAATAATAAAAAAACATTTTTTAAAGGCATTCCGCACCATGCCCAGCCTCAGCTACCATTCATTTTTTTCAAAGCCAAATGTTTATTGAAGCTTTGTGCATTTCATAAAAAATTTCAAATCAAATCTAGACCCGTGCCCCCTCCCTGCCCCTCCACCCCACCAGAGCTCATTCATTCTGCAAAACATATTTTTCATCTTTTTCTCAGTCTCTCTCAAAATTCTCGATACAGAAGTTTACTGTTTCCACCAGAAGTTCACCATTTCAGTCAGTTCTTTTTTTTTTAAGTATAGTTTTACTATTATTTGAGTTTTTTTAATTTTATTTACTTTTGTATGTGTATGAGTGTACTGTCTGCATGCAGGTCTGTGCACCTGTGTCGTGCAATGCCGCGGAGGTCAGAAGAGGGTCTTGGATTCCCCTGGAACTGGAGTTCTCCTGGAATTGGAGTTACAGAGGGTTTTTAACCACCATGTGGGTGCTGGGGATCAAACCCGGGTCCTCTGAAAGAGCAGTCTGTGCTCTTAACTGCTAGGCTATCTCTCCACCCCCTCAGTCAGTTCTTTGACCCAGTCTTGTTGTTGTTGTTGTTGTTATTGTTTCCAATATGCATCATTCCAATATATGCACATATGCATGCCACATATATCATAGGTTTTAGCATCTTCAGCTTATGATTTTTTTCTTTATTAGGCTGAAAGATGTCATGTTTGAAGGCTCCTCCTTGGCAAGCCCAAACCACCATCAGTTCTGCCCTTGTGCTCCACACTGGGGTTTTCCCTTCCCATCTGTTCTGGTTTGTCTTCCATTGCTGTGACAAAACACTCTGACCAACACCAACTTGGGGAGGAAAGGGTTTATTCAGCTTACATCTCCTGGGTCACAGTTCACCACTTAGGGAGCCCAAGACAGGAACTCAGGGCAGGAACCTGGAGGCAGGAGCTGAAGCACAGGCCATGGAGGAATGCTGTTCACTGACTTGCTCCCCAGGCTCATGCCCAGCCCGCCTTCTTATACCGTACACAACCACCTGCCCAGGGTAGCATCACTCATTGTGGGCTGGGCCCTCCCACACTGCTCGATGATCGAGACAATACTCCACAGACGTGACCACAGGCCAATCCAATGGAGCCAATTCCCCAAGTGAGGCTCCCTCAACCCAGGTGTGTCAAGTTGACACTAAAGATATCCAGCACACCATGGTCACCAAATGAGGTCCAGTAAGCACCACATCCTGTCTTGATCTTCCTGTACTGGTCTCCATGATACAGCCTGGGTAGTCCAACAATGGCAGTCTATGCTCTGAAGAGGAGGAAACCCCAGTAGTAGCTCAGTCCACAAGCTGGATGTCTCAGCAGTCCCCATCTGGCACTGAAGGTTTGGAGGATCCTTGGAGAGACATGAGTCTTCAGTCCATATTGGAAGGTTAAAAAGCTATGTCTCACATCTTTGAAGGATGGCAAAAGCAGTGGCAGCCACAAGGTAGCTGCACTTGCCGATAAGACAGGCAAAACAACTGTGCTCTTTTTTTTTTTTTAATTTTTTATCTTTTTACTAAGAGCTCAAGTTTTATACCTGAAGTACAATTTCTCAGCCCTTACTAATTATTTCTGGTTATACTTTCCTTTTGGATGTTTAAGGCCACACAGCCAGATTAACCAAGGTTTTTGTTTTCTCAAGGTCAGTTGAAAATCTGGTCCTGAGGGGTCACTCAGGTTTTTTGGGGGGAGTCCCTGGCTCCTTTTGGCTTTTCATTTACCAGTTCCATCCACTCAAGGATAAAGTCAGGTCTTGCTAGACCAGGCTTCCCTTTTTGAAGCATGAGCAGACTTTCCTCTTTATAGACTGGACACTGGCTGAAGTCCCATTAGTGGATCTCCAAGACCTTCCTGCACAGGAAGACTGGTGACTCACATTTGCAGGACATTTCAAGAGATGCCCCCACGCATAGTCCCCTGGGACTTAGTTGACTTCTGAGGGCAAGGAACAAAGTTATCCCTTAAGACCCTCAGTCAAATTGGTATGGGCATTAAGTATGGTTGTTAAGCATCCAAAAAGGCTAAGTTACACCAGCCCGGTACTTTTAACTACTGTGTAATATTTTAGAAAAGGCTTGGACAAAATCTCAAGCAGCCTTGTATAAGAAATACTAAGAAGCACTCTCATAAAATAAATACTGTTGTTAGACATAATGTCATGACAAACTAGTTTTTTCTTCATTCTTTTGATCTAAATACTCTAAAATATGCATATGTACCCTCCACCCATATATGAAAAATTCCTAACACTGAAAATAAATGGTAGCTTAGTTCTAGAACATGTTAAGGGATTCACAGTATAAGAGTATAAGAGCACAGTTGTTTTCAGATCAAGAGGAATATAACATTAACGTTGCTCAGTTTGCCTTACAACTAGTACTTGGTGCCAGCATCCACAGATGAGGGATACCATTCGTTGTTTTTCTGGGACTGTGTTACTTCACTTGACATGATATCTTCTAGTTCCATCCATTTACCTGCAAAGTCAGCTACCGTTCTTATACAACCCGGGCCTACCTACCATGGCTCACACTAGGCTAGGCTGTCCTCATTCCATTACCCATCAGGAAATGCCCCGCAGGCCAGTCTGATCTGGGAAACCCTTCACTAGAGGTTCTGCCTGCCCAGGTGACTGGCTTGCATCAAGTTGGCAATAAAAACTGCCAAACATGCTGGGCATGGTGGCACACACCTTTAATCCCAGCACTAGGGAGGCAGAGGCAGGCAGATCTCTGTGAGTTCAAGGCCAGCCTGGTCTACGAAGTGAGTTCCAGGCCAGCTGGGGCTACAGGGAGACCCTGTCTCAAAAATATACACACACACACACACATACACACACACACACACACACACACACACACACACAAAAAAAAAGCTGCCAAACTTAGATCCCCACACCTCAGGAGGAGAGCAGTCACCTTGTGAGTTGTGCACCCTTGTGTAGGGCTGAGGGTCCCAGTACCTAAGGTTTGAATGAAAGCAATTAGCCATTACACCAGAAGGTTCCACCTGCTGCTGCCCCCAGCAATCAGCTTCTGCTCTGAAGCCCTGAAACATCAGAGTCCTGCAGCCTCAGGAGGAGGAAGTGGAGAGTAAGAATCTCCATCCTGACAGCTCACAGTGTGGTCTCTGGCTCCTAGAGCTGATGCAATGGGCTCCTGGCCCTCTGGGCTTGAAGCTGAGTCTTGGGGTCCATCACTGTTAACCCCAGCACTTCCCCAAGGACTTCCAACACTGAAGGCGTGGGTGGAAATGCCTCTGGCCAGCTGACTGGGGGTAAGTGGAGAGATGAATCCCAGGCCCATTGCCTCAACTCCGGCCTCCCAGTATTTGGACAGCATGGCCCGAGTCCCAGCCCCGCCCCCTCCAGATCGTGTGAAAGCAGAAGTCCGAAGGCTCTTCCACATGAGCGCTTCCTGACGTTCTTCTTCCAGGGCAGGCACTGTCCCCGCAGGCCTCCCAAGGACGTGTCCCTCCAGAGGACAGACCCAGTGCCGTGGTCCAGCAGCCCCCCCTCCCCCCGAGATGCTCCCTGCGGGCCTCTTGGTGTCCCTGCTGAGGGCAGGTGAGTGGGCTGAGGGGTGGGGTGCTGGGAGGGGTGCTGGGCGGGGCGCAGGCTCCAGCTGAGTCTGCGTCCACACAGGGTCCCCGCAGGAGGATCCACGGTTCAGGCTCCAGGTGCCGGGCTGGGTGACAGTGCAGGAGGGGCTGTGTGTGCTGCTGCCCTGCGCTGTCCACTACCCCCCGCTGGACACGAACCACTCCATGCCCCTGTATGGTTACTGGTTCTGGAAGAACACAAAAAGAGAACTTTTGGCCACAAATGACCCAGAGGAGAAAATCCAAAAGCCCAAACCACGTTTCCAGCTCCTTGGGGAGCCTGGGACTAACAACTGCTCCCTGAAAATCTCGGGTGCTCAGAAGAGGGACAGCACACAGTACTACTTTTGCCTGGGAAGAGGAGCTGTTAATTGCAGTTACCGAAGTGACCTGCTCACAGTGACTGTCACAGGTAAGCAGGGGTCCCCAAGAATGGGAAGGGGTGGGGGCTCTGCTCCAGGGAGCCTGGGCTGGTCAGGGTGGTACATGGCTCACAGGCTCACAGGCTCACAGCGTCCCCTCTGGGGCCTGGCCTCTGCCTCTCTCCCCCAGAGTTCACACAGACACCTGACATTCACATCCCAGAACCCCTGGAGTCTGGCCACCCTGGCCGCCTGATGTGCTCCCTGCCCGGGGCCTGCAAACCTTACACCATCTCCTGGGTCGGGGCTGCCCTGAGAGGCCGAGGCCTGGACTTCAGCACCCCAGAGATCCAGCTCAGTCCCAGCCCACAGGACCATGGCACCCAGCTCACCTGCCGAGTAACCCTCTCCAGGGCTGGCCTGTCAACAGAGAGGACCGTCCAGCTCAGCGTGTCCTGTGGGTGTCTGGCCAGGACGTGGGAGCTGCTGTGGGCAGGAGGGATGGGCAGGGCCGTGGGGGAGCTAGTGGGTGTGAGCAGGTGCACCCTCAGGAGGTGCTGAGCCTGGCTGTAGAGCCTCAGCGATAGCTTGGGGAGTTGAAGGGCCCAAGAACGCTGGACCCCGTGACCCCCACCTGCCATCCCAGCACTGAGGAGACTAGGCTGGAGAATTGGGAGTCTGAGGCCAGCCTGGGCTACAACGGGAGACCCTGTCTCAAAAAATTCTAAAACAAAGAGGGCCGGGTCTCCTGGAGATTCGTGCCTGGCCCAGCAGGTGGCCGGGCTCTGCAGCAGGCTGGGCACTCAGCACACACTCCCTGTGTCTTGGCTTTTTTTTTTTTTTTTTTAATGCTAGGATTAAAGACGAGCGCAACCACTCCCAGCTTGCCTTGGCTTTTGCCCTTAGAGCATGAGAAACTACTCTCTGCCATTGACAGGCTCTGTGGCCTGAGGCAGCAGGCTGGAAGTGGAGACAGAGGGGGCTGGGGCAGTCCTGGGGACCTCCCCGGGGCTATGGGGAAGAGGACCCTGGGCTGCTCTGGGCAGCTTCCTGTTCTGTCTCCATGGCCACTGGGGCAGCTGTGAGTCCAGCCCTCCCTGTGTCTGTGCAGATGCTCCTCAGAGGGTGACCATCGCTGCCCAGGATGTCTCCTCAGCAGGTGACACAGGTAGGCGGGGCTTTGGGTGGGAGGTGTGGCAGAGACACTGAGCAGGTGCTCTGGGGCTCTGGGAGACGTCATAGCAGACTGTGGACCCTGGAGGCCCTGCCTTTCACTTACTGCAGTTTGTGATGTATGTGTGTCCATGTGCAGAGTGTGCACATGCATGAATGCGTGCTTCGGCCGGAAGTGAACATCTGTGTCATCCCCCGGGACGCTCCCCACCTTGTTTCTTGAAGAGGCGGCTCTCGCTGGCATGGAAACTCCCAACCATAGGCCTAGGCCCTCTTTCTCTCTCTCCTTCTCTCTCTCCCTTACTGTCTCTCTGGTCCTAGAGTTCCCGGCCAACACCCCACACCTGGACGTCCAGCAAGGCCAGGCCCTGCGTCTCCTCTGCTATGTCTCTCTCCCTCTTCCTCACTCTGTCTCTCTGTCTCTGCTATGTCTTTCTCTCTCTCCGTCTCTCTCCCCTCACTGTCTCTCTGGTCCTAGAGTTCCCGGCCAACACCCCACACCTGGACGTCCAGCAAGGCCAGGGCCTGCGTCTCCTCTGCTCTGCTGACAGCCAGCCCCCTGCCACCCTGAGCTGGGTCCTGGAAGGCCGGGTCCTCTCCTGGTCCAGCCCTGTGGGCTCCAGAACCCTGGGGCTGGAACTGGCTGGGGTGAAGGCTGGGGACTCTGGGCGCTACACCTGCCAGGCAGAGAACAGGCTGGGCTCCCTGAACCGCACCCTGACCCTCTCTGTGCTGTGTGAGTGTGATCCGCTAGAGGACCCTGGGCTGGGAGGGCAGCAGGGGGAGGGGCTGGGTGCTCAGAGCCCCTGGCTCCCTAGGGCAGGCTTGTAACAGCCAGATCTCTAGCAGTTTGTGTGGGGACTCCTTGTCCTGGCTGGGTCCTCCGCGCAGACGGAAGCCGCTGGCCTGTCTGCAGCCCCTTCCCTGTCTCACTTGCAGATCCTTTGTTTACTTCCTTTTGGAACACCCTGCTGTTTACCCAGCTTCTATCCAAGTTGGAAGGTCTTATCTGTACCCTGTAGGGACCAAGGCTCAGCAGGAAGTGGTGGTGGGGGGGGATGAGGACAGGGAGGGGGCTCAGACTGGCACTGGGCAGGAGGGGACCACCATCTCTGCCCTTTGGCTAGCTGGGAATGAAGATGGAGGATGATGAGTCGTGGGGTCTGGCCAGCGTCACACACCCCACTGCTCTTCAGGGAAGGCGTCCTGCCCTGCAGCCTCCGTGCTGGCCGCCTCCAAGCAGCTGCTGTGGTAGCTGTGCTGTCCCTCTCTGCTTCATCTTTCTCAGGTGAGTGTCGTCCGGGCTCACAGAACCCCACAGAGGGCAGAGCTGCTTGGGGGTGAGCCCTGAGCCTGGGACCAGCGGTGCCAGCAGTCACCGCCTAGCCTGGCTGCCCTTTCCCTGCAGGGAGTCCCAAGGGAGACACCCTCTGCCCCAGCGCCTGTCTGCAGGGTGAGGGAGGAGGGCTCCCCCCACAGCAGCCGCCCTGGTCACCAGCCAAGGACAGACTCCCAGACTCCCGACACCCGCATCTTCTGTTTGTTTTGTTTTTGAGCCAGGGTCGCATGTACCCCAGGCTGGCCTCAATTCAGTTTGTAACTGAGGATAAACTCAGGCTTCAACTCCTGGTCCTCTGGCTCCTAAGTGCTGGGACTACAGGTGCCATCAAGCCTGGTACGTGCAGTATTGGGAATGGAACCCCGGGCTTTGTGCATGCTAGGCAAGCATCCTCTCAACTGAGCTACGTCCTTGCTGCTGCCCCCCTCCCCGCGTTCCCCGGGGCATTTGCCGCTGGTGCCCATGGACACAGCCCTGAGCCCAATGCCCACACGCTTCTCCATTGCCTGACCAAGTCCTCCCAGCCCTGAGCATCCCACGTGGGTTGCGCTCCACGTCCTCCCTCCCCTGCCACCTCCTCATTCCCCTCGGGATCGATGACCCTTTCCCCTGTCCGTTCTCTCCTCCACACACAGTAATTGGAGGTCCTCTAAATCCTCTCCGTGTGCTACAAACCTGGGCCCAGAGCCCTTTGGAGATCTGCTGCACGGGGCTCCCCCAGGCCATGCCAGGAACCTCTGATGATCCCTACAGGTCTGACGACCCCGGCAGGACTGACAACCCCTGCAGGATTGGGACTCAGAGATTGTCCTTGAAGGTCTCATTTGTTACTGTGGGCAACAGCAGAGCAGAACCAGGCCAGGGGACAGGGTGTAGGGGGCAGGGGGCAGGGTGTAGGGGGCAGGGCAGGGTGTAGGGGGCAGGGGGCAGGGTGTAGGGGGCAGGGCAGGGTGTAGGGGGCAGGGGGCAGGGTGTAGGGGGCAGGGCAGGGTGTAGGGGGCAGGGGGCAGGGTGTAGGGGGCAGGGCAGGGTGTAGGGGCAGGGGACAGGGCAGGGTGTAGGAGGCAGGGCAGGGGGCAGGGGGCAGGGTGTAGGGCAGGGGTCAGAAAGGTACTGTTTCAATACAGAGAGAGCAAGTCCTTTGTTGAACAGTTCTGAGTGAAATCCACAGTTCTCAGAACAGATTGACTCACTCCTGGTATTAACTTACACCAAAGAGTCAGACTTTGTTCTTTGCTCAGGCAAACATGGCCTCACTGCGGCAGTTGGTGACAGAGTCAAGCATCACTGCCATGAGATGCAAGTGAACACAAACGAGTGGCTGACTGGATGAACCAGGGCCCAGCCAGTTTGTCAAACGCAAACACGAAGGACAAAAACACACTTTTCACGTTTGGTTCGTTGCTGCTCATTCTTGGCTGGCCCCATCACCCTTGTCTGTCTTTATTCAGGTTCGTAAGCATGAGTGGCCCTCGGCGAGCCCCCCAGACTGGGTGCCCTTTGCTGTGGCCACCCCCACCTCCCAGAAAGAGCAGGAACGTTACACGTTGCTCTGCTTGCAGGAGGACCCTGGCTCCTCAGAGTACTCTGAGACCCAGATCTAGAAATGACATCAGGAGCATCTCACAGCAGGGGGCGTCACAACAGACCCTGCTGCAGCTGTCCACCAGGAAATGGTACCTTCCTTCCCTCCTCCATCAAATGGACAGTGGCCCCTCAATACACCTGCTGCTCCCACAGAACATGGGGGTTGTGACCCCAGAGGCACCTCCCTCTCTGCATCCTCAAGGGACACCGAAGGCTCAGCCGAAGCTGGTACCAGGCTGCACTGCCACGTGATCCTCCTGCCAGCTAACTTTCCACTATACAGATGTCAATCACTTGGAATCGTCCGATCCCCCACAAGGGAGCCGTCATCACAGCCACCCCGGGACCCTCCCCCCTTGTGCCTTTAACCACAGACGATCTTTCATTATTCATCTGAGATAAGTTCTATGTATACACCTTAGATTTTTTAATTTTTTTAATTAATTTTATTTCTGTATGTGTACGAATGTACTGTCTGCATGTAGGTCTGTGCACCCGTGTCGTGCAATGCCGCGGAGGTCAGAAGAGGGTGTCGGATTCCCCTGGAGCTGGAGTTCTCCTGGAATTGGAGATTCAGACGGTTCTCAGCCGCCATGTGGGTGCTGGGGATCGAACCTGGGTCCTCTGCAAGAGCGGTCGGCGCTCTTAACCGCTAGGCCATCTCTCCAGCCCCAGATTTTATTATTTTTTAAATTACGTGTGCATGTGTGGTGGTGTTGGGGTGTGCACACCCATGATTCCTGGAGCTGCTGTGGCAGGGTTAAGGGCAGGTCAAATGGTTCCAGTGAAGTCCCACTTTGCAAACAGATGGGCTTGCTTACACAGCACAGGCGAGGGGTTACTTACAGGAGCATGGGTACCCCCCTCCCCAAACAGCTGCATCACCAAAAAGCTTCCCCTTAACTGCATAGATGGGGTGCTCTCCAGCCGGCCTTCCACAGTCTGTGTGCGATTCCCTGACCACAGGGCAGAGGTACATACTTGCAGCAGGCAGGGACTCTCCGGTTAGGGTCATAGCCCTCCCTACCCCTGCCCTCCTATGAGGGATTGTCAACCAGGCCAGATCTTGATGGCTTCCAAGTTTCCACAGCTGCTGTTGATAATGGAGTTGATAATGGCTGTTGAGGGACAGTGTTTTACAACTGTATGCAGGTGCCCATGGAGGCCAGAAGATGGCGGTGGATCCCCCGGCGCTGGAGTTACAGCCAGGTTTAGAGCTGCGTTGTGGGTTCCAGAAACCAGACGCCCAGCTTTGCTCTGTTCTTAGAGAAAGTGGCTCCCCGTAGTAGCCCAACTGGCTAGGAAATCACTATGGACCAGGCTGGCCTCGACCTCACAGTGAACCCAGCTGCCTCTGCCTCCTGAGTTCTAGGATTACAAGTATACCCATCCATGGATGGCTGGATGCCCAGCTTTTATGTGGGTGCTGGCCATCACTTTACTGACCCAGCTATCTCCCCAGACCTCTTCAAGACTAACTTCTATTTGCTGTTCTTGCAGAGGACCCAGGTTTGGTTCCCAGCACCCACGTGGCAGCTAGCACCAGTCAGGGAATCCAAACCCTCTTCTGACCTCACAGGTAGTGTAGGACACCGGTGCATTTACATACACGGAGGCAAAACACTCCTAACACATGAAAATAATTTATTTTTTTGGGTCTTTTTGAGACAGGGTCTCCCTGTAGCCCCAGCTGGCCTTGAACTCAGAGATCCGCCTGCCTCTGCCTCCTGAGTGCTGGGATTAAAGGAGTGCATGCGTGCGTGCGTGCGCCACCACGTCTGGCTGCTCAGTGTGGAGTTGTGGATTCTCCTTCTGGATGAATGCCAAGAGTTGGGGAGGGCCGGCTTGGGGTGATCATGCTTGAACGCTTGGGCTTGGCAGAAGCCTGCAGTTTGGCTAAGACTCTGTCCTGGATGTTTATACTTGGAAGGCAAACACAGGCATGGTTAGACATATTGTTGAAACCCAATGTCACTGTGTTCCCTGTTTACTTTTACAGCTAGGCCTGCTGAACCTTGAGTTGTTTTTCTCCTAAAGCCTTGTTCACACCTAGCAGGTATACATTGTGTAGCTTTCTGTAATTATCCTGGGGTAACCTCTGCAAGCTGTGAGAGATATAAAAGCTTAAGATTCAGAAATAAAACTGTCAGCCTTCCTTCGAGTGGGTTGTCCATGTCCTTTATCAGAGCAGTGGTCCAGGTCACGGAACCTAGAGTTCCACACAGCTCAGCATAATTTTTTTTAAAGACTAGCTCCTAATCCCATTAAGTACCATTAGTTAAGGGGTGTGTATGTGTGCGCGCACGCACACACATGTGCGAGTCCATAAACCTGTGCACGTTGTGTGTGCAGGCCAGAGGCCTCCCCGTCACCTTAATTTGAGCCACTGACAGGCTAGGGAGGGCTGCCTGTCTCTGCCTCCCGGGCTCTGTGATCACAGGTGTGTGCCACCACCCCTGCCTTAAAAAAATGCATTTAAATTATGTAACTGGTGCATGCTGGGAGGTTGGCTGCAGGCCTGCCTTCTGGTCCTATGTTTTCATGTAAACAGTAAACGGCCTCAGGGTCCTCGCCTGGATCCCTTTGGTTTGGTGTCTTTGGAGCCTGCTCTGACCTCACAGTCAGAGGAATCCTCCTGCCTTAGCTCCCCACAAGCTTTTTCCCCTTGTCAGGCAAGCGCTCTACCAGAGAATTACAGCCCCAGCCCTTTGCGACTTTGTGACTGCCCCCAGACTCCCTCTCCACAGCGCCTCCCCGAAAAGACAAGACACACAAGCCAAAGGAAATTCTGCATTTTATTAGTGTCCGCAAACCCTGAAGGATCAGCCCCTCACCTAGACGCAAGTCTCCCCAACACCTTCACAAAACACTGATTCTCTCCCAGAGCTAAAATGACCCCCAACACACACCCTTCCTCCCTACGGCCAGCCCTTCCCTCCACCTACCCAGACACAGGCCCGAGAGCCCTTGGCAGGCTTCTTTCTGACTTGAGTTCTTGTTTCCCCCCACCCCCTGAAAACCCTCCCCAGGTTCTCTCCAGCAGTCACCCTCCATGGCTTCCTGCCTCACTCCACTGCTAGGCCTGGCGGCCCCTCTGCACCCACCTGGGCTGCTTGCCAGAAACCACTTGTTTAAGATTCCGGCCAGGGTTCCAGCTGGTCCCTGAATTCCCTGAAGGCCTCGGTTCCTCAGCCTCACTGAAGGGATGCAGATGCTGACTAAGCCAAGCATCCCAAGATGGGACTGGGGTGGGGGAAATCCAGACATGGGGGGGGCGTGAAACAGGGCTGGGGTGAAGCTGGAGGCAGGGGACAAAGGGCCCCCTTCCTACAGCCCTCAAGCCCTCCCTGCCCTAGCTGCTGCGGGTCCGCTGGCTGCGAGCCTTGTACACCTCGATGAGGAGGTCCTTCACGTACTGGATCTCCCGCTCCACCGACTCGGCCCTCTCCCTCAGCTCCCTGTTCCTGGCCTCCAGCCCCTGGCACTCGCCCTCCAGGGCCTCGCCCTCTGCCCGCTTCCTCTGGCGATACCTGAGCGCGGCAGACTTGTTCTGGTCTCTCTTCTTCTGCTTTCGGTCCCCTCGGGCAGTGGCGGGGCTGGGGTAGGGGGCAGGGCGGGAGGGTGGAGGCAGAGGAGGAGGGGGAGGAGGGGGCTGTTGGGGCACAGGCAGGGGTGCCAAGCCTGCATCCCCTGGGCCAGCCTCGCTGCGGCAGTAGACGGCCAGCAGGTCCAGGGTATCCAAGGCAGGGGGCTGAGGGAGGTCGAAGGTGGGCAGGGGCAAAGGCACAGGCAAGGAGGGGGCTGCTGGTGGGGGGGGTGGGGGGGAAGATGGGGGGAGGAGCGGAGCGTCAAGGAAGAAGTCTTCCATTTGTTCTAGCTCTTTCTTGAGCAGGGAGGCCATGGCTTCCAGATCAGGGGGTGCTGGGGAGGGTGGGGGGAGAGCACCTGGGGGCAGGGGGGGCTCCAGAGGAAGGAGGGCCGTGAAGTCAACCCGCTCCGTCATCCAGTCAGAGAAGCCGTCGCCTGAGGATGGAGGGGAACATAAAGGTCTCAGGTCTGTCTGTCACCCACCTGGTGCTCACTCAAGCCTGGCCCACCCAGACAAGCTCATCACCTTCACTCAGTGGGACTCAAGAGAGCAGCCAGTCAGTAGATCTGCAGGGCTGTCAGCCAAGCAGTGAGCAGGGCAGGAGACAACGAGCCAGACAACCAAGCAACCAGGCCACCAAGCAACCAAGCCACCAAGCAATGAGCCAGGCCATCAACCACCCAAGCCACCAACCATCAGCCAACCACACAGTTCATCAGCCAGCCAACCAAGCCACTAACCATCAGCCAACCACACAGTTCATCAGCCAGCCAACCAAGCCACCAACCATCAGCCAACCACACAGTTCATCAGCCAGCCAACCAAGCCACCAACCATCAGCCAACCACACAGTTCATCAGCCAGCCAACCAAGCCACCAACCATCAGCCAACCACACAGTTCATCAGCCAGCCAACCAAGCCACCAACCATCAGCCAACCACACAGTTCATCAGCCAGCCAAACAAGCCACCAACTATCAGCCAACCATACAGTTCATCAGCCAGCCACCCAATCAATCAATCCACTAAGCAATGAAATAATCAACCAACTAGTCGGCCAATCATATAGTTCATCAGCCAATCAACCAAACAAGCCACTAACCAATGAACCAGCCAACCAACCAATCAAGCCAGTCAACCCATCAACCAATGAAATAGCCACTCAGTGAATCAGTCAGCCAACCACTGAACACCCCCCCCACCCTGAACAGGAGTCGGGGCACCCTTTCTGCAGCCGCCCTCTGCTCTGTGTGCTTGGCTGCACCCCTATATCTACAGTTTCTTGGGTTCATTTAGTTTTTTGAGATAAAAGTTTCATGTAGCCCAGGCTGGCCTCAAACCTGCTC
Source organism: Rhizomys pruinosus (assembly GCA_009823505.1). Classification (NCBI taxonomy): domain Eukaryota; kingdom Metazoa; phylum Chordata; class Mammalia; order Rodentia; family Spalacidae; genus Rhizomys; species Rhizomys pruinosus. The sequence goes on along the minus strand of VZQC01000854.1, from coordinate 1,084,799 downwards.
TGTAATTGAGGATGACCTTAAACTTGTGAACTTCCTGACTCTATCTCCAGAGTAGATTACAGATGTGTACCATAACACCCTGATATTTATTTATTTATTTATTTATTTATTTATTTATTTTTTGGTCTTTTGGAGGCAGGGTCTCCCTGTAGCCCCAGCTGTGCTGGAACTCACTCTGTAGACCAGGCTGGCCTTGAACTCACAAAGATCCGCCTGCCTCTACCTCCCAAGTGCTAGGATTAAAGGCGTGCGCCACCATGCCCGGCCGATATTTATTCTTAAAAGGCAAATGAGATCATACCACACATACACACATCCCATTTCTACTCATTTTGTGTGTTCTGTTTCTGAGACAACATCTTACTGTGTTGCCCACGCTAGCCTCAAACTCCTGGGCTCCAGTAATACCGTACGCCTCAGCCTCTGGAACAGTGGTGACTACAGGCCTGTGCCACCGGGCCCAGCCATTTGTCACTGAATTCTGTCTGGGCCAAGCATCTGTGATATGGCAATGAACTGCCCCAGGGCTCTGGACTGGGGACAACCCTTGGGTTTACCATGGCTTGTCTCCTCTCATCCTCTGGGCCTCTGTCTGTGCGCTGCCTGCTTGGACAAGGCTCCTGGGCCTGCATCTTCAACTAGTTCCTTTACCACTCTTCGTGGCAGGTGCCAAGATCCCCCTTCCTCTGTCTCTCTACTACATGAGCTCTAGATGATGCTCTGTTCCCAGCAACATCCTGCATGCCCAGAACAATGCAGGGTGCATTACAGCCTGCCCCCTCCCCAGCTTACACCCCCATTCTCCATCTGTTCTTACCTGCCAGGGGCTCTCCCCCCCCTGGAAGCCCGCCCTCCAGGGCTCCCCCAAGGACCTCATAGGGGCCCAGGGGGGCAGGGGCCAGGGGGAGTTTCCCATAGTCGACGAGCCAGCTCAGCCCGCTAGCTGGGAGCAGGGCCCTGTCCAGCTCCAGCCCCAGGCTCGCCAGGAGTGACATTGCTGAGGCACAGGCACAGGCTCAGGGGACGGACGGCAAAGGAGACTGCAGCAGCAGTGTGGAGGCAGCTCGGGAGGTTGCTCAGCTGAGAGAAGACAGGCACCGAGGTGAGGACGAAGGGCCTGTGAGGAGACGAGGGAGGGCAGTCAGAAGCCTGGCCACGGGCCACTCACGGCACATGACTTGGAGAATTCCCTCCCGGCCAAACCTGCTTTAGGACTCCCAGAATACTAAATCCACGCCTCTCCCCCCAAATTCCCAAGCTCCACACACACTCAAGAGAATTCTTTAAAACTCCCAAGCTCTGAGGGCTGGAGAGATGGCTCAGCGGTTAAGAGCACTGACTGCTCTTGCGGAAGACCCAGGTTCTATTCCCAGAACTCACATGGCTACTGTAAACTCCAGTTTCAGGGACTCTGATGCCCTCTTCTGTCCTCCATTGCCTAACAGGGACACACTTACATCCATGCAGGCGATACACTCATGCACATAAAGTAAAATAAAAATAAAACTCCCAAGGGGCAATTACCTTCAGCCCCTCCCACCCACCTCAACACATTCCTTTTCCCAAGGGAATTTTCTTCCAGCCATGCCCGTCCGTACTGCCTCAGTACTTCCTTCAGACCACATATCTTTTAGAGTCCAGGCCACATCAGGTGCCGGAAGAATTACCTCAGGCTTGAGCCTTATCCCCTATTCAAATCCCACTCTTTCCTTGAAACTTTAGGCTGACCTCCATTGCTCCAGCATGAAGCCCCTCCCACTCTCCTGTCCATCTCGCTCAGTCCCCGCCCCAGTAGAGGATAAACTTTTTTAGACCCGCCTGTAACTAGCGAGTGCCCAGCGGCCCCGCCTCTCCGTCCTAGGCTGCCTTCTTGGCTCCACTTCCCAAGCCTCGCCTTCTTCCCTGTCAATCTAAACCAGTCCCCGCCCCAGCCAGTGCCTGATTGGAAGGAAGCTGGACCTTGAGCCAGAGCCATCTAGCGCCAGGTTGCCGGCCCAGGGTCAAGGCGCATGCTCCGACTCGGAAGCCGTCCATTGTTACGCACCACCCTCCCGAGAAAAAGTGCGCATGCGCAGCCAGTTACGGGCTGCCCTTCTTTGTGTCGGACTCGGGCGGACTAAGGGGCGTGCGCAACAGAACTAGGTTGGGGGGGGGGGAGGGGACGGACCTGGGGATTAGTGCCCAGGGGCAGGCGGGCGGGCCTTAGACACCCGCCTCGAGCCGAATGCGCATGCTTGGAGGCCGCACCCTCCGCCATCTTCCCTCTCTGCGCATGCGCGACCGTGAGTCCTCGCTCGGCTTCTCCCCACCCATTTCGAAGCTTGTCGGTGAGGGTGAGGCCACGCGAGGTCCGCGAAAGGGCTGCAAAGGCGGTTGAGGAGGGAGAGGAGAGCGGTTACTTACTCCATGGCTGCAGGAAGGAGAGGCGGCGACCGCGGCGGCCTCGGTTGAGAAGTGACGTGAGCGGGAAGCGCAGGCGTGGTGAGCTCGGAGAGCGGGCCGGGCGGGCACGACGGGGTGGCGCTACAGAGCCATGGCGGCGTGGCGGGCGGGCGGCCGGGCGGGCTGGCGGGAGCGGAGATGGCGCTGTAAGAACGGGGAATGAGGCGGTCCCCGGGGCCGGGGGCAGATATAGCGCGGGTGGCGCAGCGCGGCCGGCCCGGATCCCTCCGCGCTCCGCCCCCGCGTGGCCCCGACGGGGCGGCGGCTATTCGGCAGCCCGACCGCCATGCTGGGCGCCTCTGAGTCTCACCTCCCCCGCGCCGCAGCGAGTTGGGGGGTCCTCCTACTTCACGACTCCCCCCACCCCGGAGCCCCCGTGGATCACAGGCGGACCTGGCTGCTTGCAAATCCGAGTACCGCCCCGGCGTGGCCTTGGGCGTTGAGTGCTCAGTTCCCTTATCTGTACTAGGAGAAAAACCTGTTCTTGAGTGGTGCAGCCTGTGGGCCTAGCACGTGGGAGACTGAAGCAGTAGCATGACGGGTTCAAAGACTCGGGAGGGAAAGACCGTCTCCCCCCCTCCGCCCAGAATAGATTACACACACACACGTATGTAGGCATACACACACAAACATGTATGCCTGGTATGGAGCTAGTAAGGTACGACTCCCTAAACATAGAACTACTTACATCCCTGTTCGATGCGTATATTTCACATTTATTTTTGTTCCATGTGAAAGTCAGGGACAACTTGGAGTCCGCTGGCTCCTTCCACTGTGTAGGTCCCAGGAACGGACCCCATAGGCCTTTGAGCTTGGCAGCAAGCACCGTAGGCTCTCAGCCATCTCATCGGCCTCTGGTCCATCTATTTAATTTATGTGTGTGAGTGTATCGCCTGCATGTAAGTGCACCTGTGTTGTGCAATGCCCATTGAAGACAGAACAGAAAAGGGTGTTGGATCCCCTGGAACTGGAGTTAAGGACGCTTGTTAGCCGCGTTGTGGGTGCTGCGAGCTGAACCCAGATCCTGTGCAAGAGCAGTGCTCCTAATGCAAGCCATCCGTCCAGCCGCTGCTCAGTGTATTTGCTTGCTAGGAACTCTGGTGAGGTCAGTCTCACTTCTTCCAGACCCTTGACCATCTGAGATGTCCATAGGCTCATGCTGTCCGTGTGTCTCTTCTCAGCAGTCCCAACGACAAGCTGTCCTCTCTGCTGCATTGGGTGGGAGTTATCTCCTGACCCTGTCTCATAGGACATTTATGTTACCTTTAGTGAAAGAAGCCCTCCTACACCTCCCCAGGTGGGTGAAGCCCCCTCTTTCCCACCCTATGTCAGTTGTATCCACACTCCATCTGGTCACCCCGTCAGCACGTGAGGCAGCTAAAGAAGGGATTGTAAGTCATAGAGGGCCTGCTTGGTACAGGTAAAGCCCCACGTAAAACTGGGTTTGGTGATGGCGTGCCTGTGATCTCTGTACTTTGGAGGTGGAGGCCAAAAAATCAAGAAGTCAAGGGCGTATTCCGTGAACTGAGGCTGGCCAGTGGCCAGGCCCATTAGCTTAGAGGGAAGATTGAGGGTTCAAGGCTAGAGAAATGGCCTGCCTGACGCCTGTGTTGAAGTCCTGGGTCCACATGGTAGAAGAAGAGAACCAACTGGAAAATGTGGTCTCGTGACCACCACACTTAAGATTCAGATGGAGGGAGGGGAGGTGCAGAACGACTGCAGGAGACTGCTGCTGAGAGGGCTCTGCAGGGAGTGCCTGGGAGCTAGCTGAGCACCTCCCCGAGTGGAGTGCTCCTGCTGTCAGTGAGTGAGCACTGGCCTATGTTCCAGCCACCAGGAGCTGTGTTAAAACCCAGGCTGTAGCCGGGCGTGGTGGCGCACGCCTTTAATCCTAGCACTTGGGAGGCAGAGGCAGGCGGATCTTTGTGAGTTCAAGGCCAGCCTGGTCTACAGAATGAGTTCCAGGACAGCTGGGGCTACAGGGAGACCCTGTCTCAAAAAAAAAAGAAAAAAAAAAAAAAACCCAGGCTGTGTACAGCAGCAGGTAAGACACCCCCAACACACACACCTGTTAGCTCTGGTATCATCGATTCCCCCTCTTTTTTTTTTTTTTTTTGGCCTTTTTGTGGTACTCGGGATTGGATTTAGGGCCTTGCCCTTCTAGGTACAACACCTCCTACTGAGCTATATCTCCAGCCCAGAACGTTTTTGTTGTTGTTGTTGTTTTTTTTTCTTTTCCTTTCCCAAACAGGGTTTCTTGTATCCTAGGCTGGCCTCTAACTTTCTGTATAGTTGAGCATGACTTTATTTTATTTTATTTTATTTGTCTTTTCGAGACAAGGTCTCTCTGTAGGCCCAGCTGGCCTGGAACTTGCTCTGTAGACCAGGCTGGCCTTGAACTCAAAAATATCCGCCTGCCTCTGCCTCCCAAGTGCTAGGATTAAAGGCGTGCACCACCACGCCCGGCCTAAGCATGACTTTAAAGTCTGATTCTCCTGCCTACACCTCCCAGCTGCTGGTGACATGCATGCTGGGCAGCACTCTACCAACAGAGCCACTACGTCCCTGTCCCCCCCCATCCTCTCAGTGGTGGTTGTGGGGTTTGGGTGGGGTGGTATTGCTAAGATGGAACCCCCGGGGGCATTTTTTTAAATGAACTTTTGGAATCATTTGAAATGCACAGGAAAGTTGCAGGCACTACGCAGGGAGTTTCTGGAAACACACCCTGCGGGTTCCTGTAGTTGATTGGTATGGAGACAGCTGTGCTGCATCACAGCCAGGGCCCGGGCACTTAGCTTGTTGACTGCACTGTTCCAGTTCCACTGGTGCTTGTCCTAATTGGCTCTTTTCTGTCCTAGGGTCCCATTCTGGACACACTTCAGACCCCTCGGGCTTTGGCACTTACCATCCACCCTTATCCACCCTGGGAACTGAGCCCTGACAGTTTGCCATTGACCTGCGGTAGAGCTGGAGTCTGAGTGGGACTGTGAGGTGTGGAGGGGATTTCTTAGGAACCCGAGTGTCTGGCTCATTAGCAAATCCTGCTGCTGGCCACATGTGGGTGCTGGCTGCCTGGGAAGGCCTCTGTGGCTGCAGGGACCCTGTCCACCCTGGCTCCATGTTCCCTTTCTCTCAGCTGCTGGATTCCACGCAGATCAGTACCACCCCTGGCTCAGTGGTGTTGAAGGGGGCTAAGGTTCTGTGCATGCCAGATACTCTTCCCTTTCAACACAGCTGGGGCCAGGAGTTAGGGTGGGGCTGTCTGGAACTCTTTTCTAACGCGGAAGGGGCCTTGCCTGGGAAGTGAGGCAGCAGTTGCAGGCAGTTGCATCAGCCCTGGCTCTGGTGGGGAGTGAGGGAGTTCTCTGGGGGCCCCAGAGCACCTGGCAACCACTCCTGGGTAACAGCCTTGGCTGGGAAGCCCCATGGCAGCAGGGGGAGGGGCATAGGGAGGGGATCAGCATATTGGCAGAACAGAGAATCCGAGGCCTTGTGCCCAGAAGGGCCTGGCATGCCTGGAGGCCCCAGCTTGGCTTTCAGGATATAAGACTTGAGGCCAGGAGAGGTGGAGGAAGTTGTGCACAGCCACGCGGCCTCTTGATAGGGTGGGCTCCGTGCTCCAACAACTTCCAGGTCCCAGAAGGCCTCGAGCCTGGACCTTCACCTTGTTGCCCTCTTGATAGGGTGGGCTCCGTGCTCCGACAACTTCCAGGTCCCAGAAGGCCTCGAGCCTGACCTTCACCTTGTTGCCCTCTTGATAGGGTGGGCTCCGTGCTCCGACAACTTCCAGGTCCCAGAAGGCCTCGAACCTGGACCTTCACCTTGTTGCCCTCTTGATAGGGTGGGCTCCGTGCTCCGACAACTTCCAGGTCCCAGAAGGCCTCGAGCCTGGACCTTCACCTTGTGCTGCTTTTGGGAGTGCTGGACTCTGTCCATTCCGGGCCACCCTAGAGGACGCTCACCTCACCGTTAATTTATTGTTTTTAGGTTTGGGGATTTTTTTTTGGGGGGGGCAGGGTCTTGTAGCTCCAGCTGTCCTGGAATTCGCTGTGTAGATCAGGCTGGCCTTGAACTCACAGATCTGCTTGCCTTTGCCTCCTGAGTGCCGGGGTTACAGGTGTACAGGCCTCGCCTAGGTGTTTTTATTTTTATTTTTTATTATTTTATTTTTCTTTTTTTTTTTTTTTTTTTTTTTTTGTATGTGTTTATGAATGTACTGTCTGCATGCAGGTCTGTGCACCCGTGTCGTGCAATGCCCGGAGCTCAGAAGGGTCTCGGATTCCCTGGAATGGTTCTCCTTGAACTGGAGTTCTCTCGTGGAATTGAAGTTTCAGACGGTTACTCGGCGCCATGTGGGTGCTGGTGATTGAACCCGGGTCCTCTGTAAGAGCGGTTGGCGCTCTTAACCGCTAGGCCATCTCTCCAGCCCCTGCTGCTGTAGTTTCTTTACCTGTCCTGGCACACTTGTGTGTTCCGAGCTGCCTCACACGTGGATGTCTGTGTTTGGCTCTTTCCTGGACTCCTTCCTGCAGCCCCCAGTGCTGTGCTGTATCCATGTCTGAGCCATTTCTCTCTCCAAGCATTTTGTTTCGTTTTTTGTCTTTTTGAGACAAGGTCTCCCTGTAGCCTCAGCTGTCCTGGAACTCTGTAGACCAGGCTGGCCTTGAACTCACAAACATCTGCCTGCCTCTGCCTCCCGAGTGCTGGGATTAAAGGCGTGCGCCACCACGCCCAGCTTCCAAGCATTTCAAAGAGCGCAGGGACTGGGGAACCTGCGAATGTTAAGCCCTGTGCAGCACAGGGAGCAAGGGGAACTGGGTCACTACGGCCAGGACGGGCAGAGGTTGGTGGTGAGCGTCCTGGCAAACAAAGGCGGGAGGTCAGGGCCAGTTCAGCTGGGAAAAGGGAGAGCGGGCAGAGGACAGGGCCACATGGTCAGACGCTCAGAGTCCTCCCCAGCTGGGAAAAGGGAGAGCGGGCAGAGGACGGGGCCACGTGGTCAGACGCTCAGACTCCTCCCCAGCTGGGAAAAGGGAGAGCTGGCAGAGGACGGGGCCACGTGGTCAGACGCTCAGAGTCCTCCCCAGCTGGGAAAAGGGAGAGCGGGCAGAGGACGGGGCCACGTGCTCAGATGCTCAGAGTCCTCCCTGCCTTTCTGTCAGGCCAGCTCCCTGGTGGTGGGTGTCCACCTCCCTCTCTGAAGGTGCTTGTTCTTCAGCGCTCTGCGTGCTGGCCGTGGACCCTGGTCTCTGGCCTCTGCTGTGTCCTGACAGCTCCCCTTTGAGCTTCTTGCTGTCCTCACAGATGCCGTGGAACTGGGCAGGCCAGGCAAGGCCAGCAGAGTGCTTGATGGATTGCCTGGGCTAGGGCCACCTGCAGCTGGGCACCTGCTGAGTCTACAGGGAAAGTGGGGCTAGACCAGCTCTCGAGTTTCAGATTTGCACAGTTACAGAGTACTTAGAAGACCTGGAAACCTCAACAGTCTGAGTGTCTGGACCCTGTGACCTATGGAAGGACTGATTTCCTCTTCCCAAATGCTTGTCCGTCCCCATCCCCCCACATGCCAAACCCAGAGTTGGGAGAATCTGCCAGGCCCTAGGATCTGGAGGGCAGCATTGTGGGGAATGGGTGGGCAGGATTATGTAGGTAAAACTTGAATGGTTAAAATTTAATGTTTAGGCTGGCCCTGGTGGCGCATACCTTTAATTCTAGTAGAGGCAGGTGGATCTTTGTGAGTTCAAGGCCAGCCTGGTCTACAGAGCAAGTTCCAGGACAGCTGGGACTACAGGGAGACCCTGTCTCAAAAAGACCAAACCAAAAAAAAAAAAGATTAAATGTTTAGAAGCCAGGCATGGTGGTGCACGTCTGTAATCCGAGCACTTGGGAGGCAGAGGCAGGCAGATCTGTGAGTTCAAGGCCAGCCTGCAGAGTTCCAGGACAGCTGGGGCTACAGGGAGACCTCAAAAACACCAAAAGAAGGGCTGGAGAGATGGCCTAGTGGTTAGGAGCTCTGACTGCTCTTGCAGAGGACCCGGGTTTGATCCCCAGCACCTACATGGCGGCTGAGAACTGTCTGTAACTCCAGTTCCAGGGGAATCTGATGCCCTCTTCTGACCTCCGGGGCATTGCATGACACAGGTGCACAGACCTACATGCAGACAGTACATTCATACACATACAAAATAAATATTTTTTTTAATTTTTTTTATTAACTTTATTTCTGTATGTGTATGAATGTACTGTCTGCATGCAAGTTTGTGCACCCGTGTCGTGCAATGCCGCGGAGGTCAGAAGAGGGTGCGGATTCCCCTGGAACTGGAGTTCTCCTGGAATTGGAGTTTCAGACGGTTCTCGGCCGCCATGTGGGTGCTGGGGATCAAACCCGGGTCCTCTGTAAGAGCGGTCGGCACTCTTAACCGCTAGGCCATCTCTCCAGCCTCACAAAATAAATATTTAAATTAAATAAAAAGTATTTTTAAAAAGGACCCAAAGAAAACAAGATTTAATGCTTAGGCTGGCGTGGTGGCCCACGTCTGCAGCCCTTTAGGGAGGTGGAGGAAGACTGCTCCTAGCCACACTGGACTGCTCATAGATATCCTGTCACAAAACAAGAGGAACTTGCAGTACAAGAGAGAAAGTTTTGTTTTCAAAGGGTGGGGTCAGGAGCACTGGAGCCACAAGTGTAGCATTTGGGAGGCAGAGGCGGGAGGATCCCAACATTGAGGTTAGTATCTGCCAATAGCAAGACTGTCTCAAAGGAAAGGGCACTTCTCGACCCTCAGTGCACCCATGGTTCCATCTGTGGGGAGGCTGAGGCAGGAGGGTTGTTTGAGCTGGTGATTTCAAGATCGTTCCAGGATACACGGCAAGGCACAAGTCAAACACCAGTTTGGAGTCTCCTGAAGGCTTCCTGACTCCCAGGTTCCTGCCTGTGGCCTGTGTGAGCTGGTTGCCTTTCCCAGGAGGGAGTCTGTTTGTCATAGGCACCTGAGCACCTGTGGCCCCAGGAGTGCAGGTCCTGTCACTGCCTATTAAGCTGTGAAGTGGTGCCTGGGGCAGTTTGGTCATTTAGACCAGCAGCACCCCGCAGATGCGCTCCTACTCAACGAAAGGATCATGAGGGAAAGTGGGTACATGGGACAGCTGAGCAGATAGGCACTGACTGCAGGGCTGGGGTCCTGACGCACAGGTGAGGGGACAGGAAAAGAGTGGGTGCCTCAGAAAACTGCACCCCACAGGGCCAGGGGACAAAGGTTTCCCTGGCATAGCTCCGCCCAGTTTGGCTGGGCAGTGGCAGTGGCCGTGTGGTGCTCCATGTGTGCAGCTTGCGGTGCCCAAGTCAAGTCGGCAGCACTGTCTTGGCCGGTGGGTGCTGCGCTTGGTCCTGGTGGTGGTCTGGGCAGCGCGGTCACCTAGAGCCACATGACAGGGCCGCAGCCTACCATGGTTGTTTCTGAGATCATTAGATGCAGAATGAACGGTGTGGGACGGTCCTTGCACCTCCTTTTCTTTTGGCTGTGTCTTTCTGTCTGAGGACAGCTTGTGGGAGTTGGTTCCTTCTACTATGTAAGTCCTGGGGATCAGACTCAGGACTTACATAGTAAAGGGTCAAGCAAGGGTCTTTGCCCACTGCGCCATCTCACCAGACCCTCCCTTTAGTGTACGGACAGGGAGAGTGCAGAACAACATTGGAGGCAGGCTGAGAAGGGACCAGCCAACCTGCGCCTGTGCGTGTGCTCCTGTGCGTGCGCTCCCGTGCACGGGCCTTGGAGCTCGTAGTAGTCCAGGCTGCCTTAGACTTGAAGGGACCCTTTGGGCTCGGCCTTCGCATCTAGGAGCCGCCAGCTTTCCAGAAGGGGCTGAGCTGATCTTTCCCCTGCGGGTTAGGTGTTTCTTGTGAGGGGCGGGACTGCGCTGCTGTTTGTCAGTGGATTTGCCTGGTGCCGGCGCCACCTAGCGGCCAGGCCCTAACCCTGGGGGAGTCCAGTTCCCCTTTCCCTCTTCCCTCTTTCCTGTCAGCCTGGGATTGCCGGCCCTGTGGTCTATAATTCCTACAGGTATTTGAGAAAGGGTCTCTTGTAGCCCAGGCTGGCCTGTCTTACTCTAGCTGAGGATGCCCTTCAAGTGCTGGGACACCACTGTACACATCTTCCTGTTCTTCAGACCTCACCCCTAGCCCTCAATGGAGCGGCCTTAGCTCCCCACTGTCAGGATCTGCGAGTGGCCTTGTGCTGAGGGACAGAAGTTGATAGGTGGCCCCTTCTGGCCAAGTGCACAGCAGGGATACCAGTTTTGTCATTCATACTTTGTTTCTTCAGATGGAAATACTGAGGCATGATGGGAGTGGCCTTAGACCAGAGGGTGGACTCTGTCCACATGCTGTGCTGAGCCTGTCAGCTGACAGAAAAGCCTCAGCTTCTGCAGAGAGCGCCTCGTGCCCACTCACCTGGGTTTTGCCGATGTTGGGGGAGGAGCCCTTGGGCTGGGTGGGTGAGCCACAGCTCCACCCCAGTGACCACTCAGGCCGGGGGCTGGGCTGCTCCAGCACTGTCTGAGCTGGAAGTGTGGCGTTGGTGGCATTGCCAGCGCCACCTACATCTTATTAAGGTCCCAAGACCACATCCCCTCTGATTGGCACAAGGACTGGGCATGGCTGCCGCATACCTCGTCGCCAGGCTGACCCCGGCCTTCCATTGCAGTCTCCAAGCAGCACATGTGCTGCCTCCCCATGACTGCCCTGCAGGAGAAGGCGTGGGGTGGTGAAGCCCCCAAGCTGCCCATGCTGGCCCTATGCATGCACAAGGTTGCCATCGTTAGCAGGCCAGGAGGAAGGCAAGTTGTGGTGAACTCTGGGAGCCGGCAGCCTGCACCTTGTTAGGGAGTGGACTGGAGGCAGACGTGCCCAGGGCCTGGAGTCTCAGTGTCTTAGTCGTGGTCCCTACTCCACTATGAGGTGCATCAGCACAGACTGCCGGGCATGGTTCCAGTCTCCCCAGAGTGAACAGTGGCCGTATTTTCTTTGGGGGGTGCAGAGTCTGGGCAGCCTGCTGTCCCTCAGCCTCTCCCTTTCCTGGCCTTGCTGGTTGAGGCCGACCTGTGTCCATGCTAGAGCAGTGATTGCTCACCATCATTCCCTATTGCTCAGCCCTGGGTCCTGGCACTGTGCCATCTGAGCTGATGGCCTTTGGTGTGGGCATCACACTTTTTGGGGCCCAAGAAAGCTTGCTTCTCAGATTAATATAATAGTTGCTTTTATAAGTGGGAAATTTTAGCGGTAGTTTATTAATAGTAAAGGCTTTGCAGCTGAGCTCTTAAGAACTGGGGTGTGGTGGGGTGCTTGGGTGGCTATAATTTGCCCGTCAAAGGTGCTTACCAGTGAGGACGTGTCTGTCACACCAGGGGAAGCCATGCTGGTCAGGTCCAGTGGTCCTAGGCTCCACACCCACCATGGTTTCTTGAGAGGGAAGTGGCCTGCCTCAGCAGCCCCTCCTGGAAATGAGAGTGACGCAGCATGGTGTTGACATGAGAGGCCACACAGCCGTGTCCACAGGGCTGTGCAGTGAAGGGTGAAGGTGGCCACAGACAGGGGAGGGAACAGGTGCCAAGAGCCCAGCCCAGCATCTCCCCGACAGCCAAGGCAAGGGGAGGAGAGTGTTACATCCCCGGCCCCATCCGCTGCCTGGATGGACATCCGTTAGGACCACAGCTTTGCCCCGCCCTGCCCCGCCCCATAGCTCACTCAAGCCTGAACTCAGCCACACCCTGGGGACCAAGCAGCTGCTCCCTTCTCACCCTGCAAGTGCGTTCTGTGCCCCCTCACATGAGTCAAGAAGTAAAGCCAGGGTCTGGGCGACATGGCAGTCAGGAAAGTGCTTGCCCGTGAGACCCACGGTCGGTTCCCTGGACCCACAAGGATAAGGCACTAAGTTCACAGGAAAGGTGGGGGCAGTGGTTAGAAAGGGGTCTGAGTTCTCAGGAAAACGTACGTCCACAGAATCCAAGGCGTTTCAGCAAGGCAGAGTCTGACTTCTGCAGAAGGGCTCGGGTCACTGTGAACCGCACAGTACGCCGAGTTAAATGGCCTCTCCTGTTACTTGATGCACAAGGGAGCCTGGCTGTCCTGCATTGGTCAAGGGGAATCAACTCTGCTCCATCTGTGCATCTCTGCTGGGACAGAAGTCCTTCAGCTGGACACTCCTTGTCCCCTTCCCCACTGCATAAGAAGCCAGAGCTGGGCTGGGCTGGCCCTGGAAGCCAGAACTGCTTCAGTCAAATCACTTAAGCGGAGAGGCTGTGGCTGCCCTTGCGGCTTCTAGGGGGCTCCTGTCCCTCATCCGGTTCTTCCCCACTGGGCACTGGTGGCACGCATAGAAAGCGGAGCTGTCCAGGACAAGACTGACCCATCCCTACCTCCACCTAGTGGGCAACATCTCTGATCCCCGAGCTTCTCGCATAGCCAGGGGTACCTGGGCCCTCACTCCCACCCTGTGGAATGGAGGCCCAGGCTGCCATGTCCTCAACACCAGGTGCATCGTCTCCCACCCACAGCCAGGCAGCGCTGCCAGGAGAGGCACCCGGGATAGGAAGTGTGTGACCTGGGCTGGCTCCTGCTGGTCCTCGAACGGAGCCCGTAGGTTAGCACAGAAGAGGCAGGGCTCCTGGCGCCCTGCATGTCCAGCCCATGCCACTGAGCTTGCCTGTCCTAGATTGCAATCTGACCCTGTCTGTCACTTCCTCTGCTCTAGAACCTCTGTGCAGGTTGCGTTGTGGAAGGATCTGCAGCCATGAGCGGCTTTAACTTTGGAGGCTCTGGGGCCGCCACCGGCGGCTTCACATTTGGCACTGCGAAGCCTGCAACCAGCACACCTTCGACTGGCTTTTCTTTCTCTGCTACTGGCACGGTGACCAGCACTGGAGCATTTACCTTCGGGACGCCCTCCCAGCCAGCCACGTCCACCCCTGCCACCAGCCTCTTCTCGCTCAGTACCCAGGCCCCGACCACGCAGACCCCGGGCTTCAGCTTTGGAAGCACAGCACCTGCTTCCACAGGCACAGGCTTTTCCCTGGGGCTCAGCACCCCAAAGCTCAACCTGAGCAGTGCAGCTGCCACTCCGTCCACGGCAAACACCAGCAGCTTCGGGCTGGGCAGCAGCACCCTCCCCAGTGTGGCCTTAGCAGCCGTCACCTCCAGCCACGGCACAGCGCCCACAGGTTTTGTGTTTGGCTCTTCCACCGCTGCTCCATCCACTTCCTCCACAGGCTTCTCGTTCACCAGTGGCAGTGCAGCCCAACCTGGGGCCTCTGGCTTCACCCTCAGCTCTCTGGGTGCCTCGGCTCAGTCCACAGCACTCTCTAGCTTGCCCTTCACGGCAGCCACCACAGCAGGAGCAACGCAGCCTGTTGCTGCGCCCACCACTGCCGCCGCCACCACCACCACCACCACCACCACCGTGGGGCCCACACTCTTTTCTTCCATTGCAGCGGCGGCTCCCTCCACCTCCGCTGCCACTGGGCTCTCCCTCTCAGCTCCAGCGACCACCACAGCAGCCCCTGGGGCTGGGACATTGGGCTTCAGCCTCAAGGCTCCTGGAGCAGCCCCCGGGGCCTCCACTGCCAGCTCCGCAACCCCCAGCACCACCGCCTCTGGCTTTACCTTAAGCCTGAAACCCCTGGTGCCAGCTGGCATCCCCAGCAGCATGGCCTCAACTGGGGCCACTCTGCCTGTCCCCAGCACAGCGGCTGGGACCACCACGGGCCCTGCAATGACCTATGCGCAACTGGAGAGCCTGATCAACAAGTGGAGCCTGGAGCTGGAGGACCAGGAACGCCACTTCCTGCAGCAGGCCACGCAGGTCAACGCCTGGGACCGTACGCTGGTCGAGAACGGGGAGAAGATCACCAGCCTGCACCGCGAGGTGGAGAAGGTGAAGCTGGACCAGAAGCGGCTGGACCAGGAGCTGGACTTCATCCTGTCCCAGCAGAAGGAGCTGGAGGACCTGCTGAGCCCCCTGGAGGAGTCTGTAAAGGAGCAGAGTGGAACCATCTACCTGCAGCATGCAGATGAGGAGCGGGAGAAGACTTACAAGCTGGCTGAGAACATCGACGCACAGCTCAAGCGGATGGCACAAGACCTCAAGGACATCATCGAGCACCTGAACACGGCAGGTGGGCCTGCCGACACCAGCGACCCGCTGCAGCAGATCTGCAAGATCCTCAATGCGCACATGGACTCGCTGCAGTGGGTAGACCAGAGCTCCGCCCTGCTGCAGAGGAAGGTGGAAGAGGCCAGCCGTGTGTGCGAGGGCCGGCGCAAGGAGCAGGAGCGCAGCCTGCGCATCACCTTCGACTGAGTCGCCTTGGGCAGCTCCTCTGGGTACCCGGCATTGTGGCTGCTTGCCTCCTTGCTTTGGGGTGGTTGTGCTGTTGAGAAACTATTCTGCCAGCCATGGGGGCTTGGGCCTGTAATCCCCACACTGGAGACCAAAGCAGGAGCCCAGCCTGTCTGAAAAAGCAAGGATTTCAAAGCAGCAAGAATTGTGTGCAGTGCAGGCAGGGGCTTCCTTGCCTTGCCTGTCCAGTGTCCCTCCTGCGGCCACCCGACCCCCCCTACTCATCCAGGCTGACTAGTGGCCTTGAGCAGAGCCTGGCATGCAGGATGGGGCATGCACTCGGGAAAGTCAGCCCTGGAGCCAGCCAGAGTAGAGAGATGGAGACTCAGCTTCCCAAATCCTGCTGAAATGGCCTCAGGGCTGCCCTGCCTGGGTGGCCCAATGCCAGAGCCAACATAGTCACTCACATAAGCCCACCCTGGTACCCCTCTGAGCCCCCTCAACAAATGTTGCTTTCCTAAATAAAGATTATTGTGAGACTAGGCCTGCTGTGTGTGCGCGTGCTGCAGACAGTCCTGAAGGCCGAAGGCCAGGAGACCCAGAAGGCTGTTACACACTGTGGAGGGCAGCAGCACTCACTACCCGAACCTGTGCCACAGAGAGCCGCAGGGGCCCAGTAGTCCCCACCCTCCTGGGGCAGGTCCTCTGTCCACCCACAGGGTGCAAGGACACTGGGAGGGTGATTTCCAGGTGGGCTTTCTTGGGCAGCACTCCTGTAGGAGATTAGCACAGCCTGGCTGGCAGTCTAGAGACCCCGTGGTTCAGAGTGGGGTCGCCAGGTACTTCCTTGGAACTTGAGATTCAAGGCACAAGCATACACATGTCACCCCAGGATTCAGGAGGCTGAGGCAGAATGGTCAGAAGCTTGAAGTCCAGCTACACAGCCTGGGCTACAGGAGACTGTCTTAAAGCCACAGGCAAGGAACTGTCTTAAAGCTTTTAAGACTGTCTTAAGCTTTAAGACTGTCTTAAAGCCACAAGCCGGGAACCAGAGGAGAGACTGGTTTTCTTCCACACAGGCTGCTTTTGTTGTTTGGAGATGGTGTGTCTGCGGCTCAGAGCCTCAGGCTAGTTCCAGCCTCAGCTTCCAAGTACAGTCTGAGGGTTTCTCTGGATCCCTAGTGAGCAGGATGCTCTGGCCTCAAGTCCCGCCGTGAGTGGAGCTAGGTATATTTGTATGCCCAGGAGGCTGGCTCCAGACGGGCTCAATAAAGAGGACGCTTGGCCTGTGCTTCCTCGTGTGTTCATTTGCCAACAGGACAGGAAGAAAGCTGAATTGTCTTCCTGTTTGGGAAAGGTGCTGGGAGGGATCTGGGGTCTCTGCACCTACACACACCACACAGATACACACAACGTAACAAGGTATTGTAAAGGGCTGGAGAGCTGGCTGCTCTTGAAGAGGACCTGGGTTTGTTTCCCAATACACATGCAACAAACAGTCCCTAACTCCAGCTGCAAGGGATTGGACTCCTGGCCCCTATGGGGCACTGCATGCATAGGCAGAACAACCATACACATAGAGTCTAAGTAAAATCTGTACAAAGTCCTAATGTCATTCCCAGAACACAGCAATCAGACAGGTCCCCAGCCAGTGGCCTGGCCCTATGGGGAGGCAGAGAGTGGTCCCCAGGATGCTGCCAGGTCGTGCCTGGCTTCACTACAGCTCCAGTTTCCCTTTTCAGGAGGCACAGGCAGGTGCTCTGCTTTGCTGGCCTGTCTTGTTGCCCACCATGAAGACCCCAAAGGGGACTGCGTGTGTGGGGGGAAGAAGCGTTCCACCTCTCCTCTCTACACAGCCCACGATCTAGCCCTGGGGAGAAAAATGTAGTCAGATGGGAAACACTGAGTTTCAAGTACTCCTTAGTCTGCTTTGGGACAGGACTGTAGCCCAGGCTGACCTCAACCTCACCTTGTCTCTCAAGTGTTGGGATTACAGGCAGACACATGGTTGTGTGGTGCTGGGCATGGAACCCAGGACTTCATGTGTGCTAGGCAAGCACCCTTCCAACTGAACTGTAGCCCTGGCCTGGCCTTTTAAATTATTTTAGAAGACATTTTGAGGGGCTGGAGAGATGGCTCAGTGGTTCGGAGCATTGACTGCTCTTGCAGAGGACCCAGGTTTGATTCCCAGCACCCACATGGCAGCCATCCATAACTCCAGTTCCAGGACATCTGATGCCCTCTTCTGGCATTCACAGGCACTGCATGGCATGGGTGCACTTACATGCGAGCATAACAGTCATACACAAAATAGTTCTTTTAAAGACCAAAAAAATAAAACATTTTTGTGTGTGTGTGTGTGCCCGCGTGCGTGTCAGGGCCTGGACAGGCCAGAAGAGGGTGTCAGATCCCCTGGAGCTGGAATTAAAAGCGGTTACGGGGCTGGAGAGATAGCCTAGCGGTTAAGAGCACCGACTGCTCTTGCAGAGGACCGGGTTCGATCCCCAGCACCCACATGGCGGCTAAGAACCGTCTGTAACTCCAGTTCCAGGGGAATCCAAGACCCTCTTCTGACCTCTGCAGCATTGCATGACACGGGTGCACAAACCTACATGCAGACGTACCCTCAAGAGCACTATGCACTCCTAACCAGGAGCTGTCGGTCCAGCCCTAGTCTGTTCTAGGAGGGCTGGAGAGATGGTTCAGGGTCTAAGACCACTGGCCTCTGTCCACTCACAAGTACACTTACCTACATGCAGGCGAAACATTTGCATATTTTTAAGTTCCTGATTTTTTAGAGCAAAGGTTGGCACACGGCTGCATCATTTGCTTACTGCAAGTGCCTGCCTGGCCTTCAGAACAGACTGGCCTATGAAGCCTCCACATTTCACTGGGAAGTTGGACCATTCTTGTCACAGAAACCTGCCGAGGTCACTACCCGCACAACACGGATACATAGCATGTGTCAGGGCAGACAGCTGAGTGAGGCTATATGGCTTTCACCTGACGCCCAGCACTCAGGAGGCCACAGCCAGATGGCCACAAGCTGGAGGTCATCCTGGGTAACCGAGTGAGACCTTAGCTCCTAAGTGAAGGTAGGGGTTCTTGGGAACGCTGGTGTAGCGCTCGGTGCAAGGAGAAGAGAGGCCTGCCTGCCACAGCTCCCCCATGCTCTTCTCATCAGGACCTGGCTTCCCTGGCCTAGCGCCGCCGCAGGACAAGCCACCGCCACTAGCCCTGGTTCTGCCTGCGCCCCACGATGACTTCCATCCCAGGCTGAGCAGAAAGGCCATGGGCACCCCGAGAGCCCCCCAGAGGCCAGCATGCAGTGAGTTCCCCCAGCTGAGGTGGGGGTGGGGGTAGGGGTTGGACTCAGGGCAGGGACCCTGGTCCAGTCCTGGGCACCCCCCAGCTCTTGTCCACTATGGCTTCCGACAGGGAGGCCCTGTGTGAGGCCTTGGGGTACCCAGGTCTGCCTTCTGTGGGTGTGGCCCAGGCCCTAGAGAACAGCACTACTGTGGTGTCCGGCGGGGGATCCCCAGACTGTTTGGAGTGGTTCTCCAGAAGCCCCATCATGAAGTTGGGGTTCCCAAACCAGAAGCAGACAGGCCCTTCTGTGAGTCGCATGCGCGCGCGCACGCACGCACAGGCTGATCAGTGTCCAGGCACCTGCCCTCCCTTCAGGACCGCCTCACCTGCATGGCTCTTGTTCTCTGCTCCCTGATCCCATCCCTACAGTGTCTGCTTCGGCTTCATAACCAGAAAAGACCACTCTCTCTCGTTGGCCCATCAGCCTGCCAGCCCCCACCCCGCGTGCCCCTAACTTCCACCTGCTGACACTGCTCTGAGCTAATAATGGAATTTTTGACGTTATTTTGAGATCAAGTCTCCCCATGCCTCGCTGGCTGGGCTGAGGGGCACCACACCTCCCTTTGCCACCACGGCTGGGCTGAGGGGCACCACACCTCCCTTTGCCACGACTCTGGAACACTAGCTTGGGATCTGCTTCCCACAGACCCCCAGGGAAGTGTGACAGCCCCAGTTCACTCCCAACCGGGACCCAGAAGCTAGGCCACTGCGCAGGGTGGTTACACCTGCAATCCCAGCATCCCCAAGACACTTGAGGCAGGAGGATTATGGCGAGTTTGAAGCTACAGAGTGAGGCCAGCCTGGACTACAGAATAAGGCCAACTAGGCTGTGCAATGACGAGACCTGGTCTAAAGCAGACAAACCATACAACACCCAACAATGAAAAACCACAGGAGGCCGTGGACACCCCCACCAGCTGTCACTTCCACGTGGGGTCCAGACCAAGAATATCTCTGAGCCATGGAGCCCCTGCCATCATCCTAGGAAGGCCTCTGTGACCTCAAAACAGTCAGCTCCTTGGGAGACCCCAGGTCCCTAGTGGCTGTCTGGAGCTCTGCAGCACGTGGCCTGGGCTAGGGGCTCCTCACTGCACCCACCGGCCTTCTGTGCCACATGCTGGCTTTTCTCCTACCCCCTTCTCTCTCCACCTTAAGCTCCAGTGCCGCCCCTGCTCCCTGCCCACAGCCTCCTGAGGGCCAGAGACCCTGGGGCCATTTCTCTGATGCCACCCCACAGTCCTCTGGCACTTCTCAACACAGGTGGGAAGGACGGGTGGCAGACCACTCCTCCCTCCCCGGCACCCCTATAGCATGAGCATACATGGGCTCTGTTCCTGACACAGCATGCTGGACTGTGATGGAAGCAGGCAGGCCTGGGACAGAGTGCAGGAAGCCTTGCCCCAGGAGGAGGCCTGGAGCCTCTGGAAGGAGGGGGAGGAGCCACTGAAGAACCGCAGACATGGGGGAGTGGGCCTGAAACAGCCCAGGACCAAGCATCCAGGGAACCAAGGCACGGGGCAGCTAGAAACCGAGGCCACCAGGATGGGCAGTCCCCACCCGCAATGCCTATTTACGGCCTCTGTGGCTCCATCAGAACTATTTGAGGCAGGAGGAAGAACAGACAAGTAACTTCCTCCTGACCCTTCCCCGTTACAGCCCCCACCTCCACTGGCCTCTGACCCAGCTCGGGGAAAGCACTTTCAATTCCCCAGAAAGGTGTGGGCGGGGGCTGCTGGTTTAAAAGGGGAGCCTGTACAGCTCAGCCCTGCTGTCTGTCTGTCCTGAGAGCTTTAGGTAGAGCCACCAGGATTCCAGAGCCCAGGACTGTGAAGTGTGTGTGTGTGTGGGGGGGGGAGATGGACTGGGCAGGGTAAGGGAGTTGGAGGGTCAGGTCTGGTCCCCAGAGAGGAAGGGGGCAGGGGGTGTCCCTGGGCCTGTTAGTAGTCCCCCCTTCTCCACCCCAGACAGCGGCTGCCACCTGAGCCATGGCTACTCTGGGTAAGTAGCAGACTGAGCCCCTAGAACCAAGGGCACCTGCTGTTCCCTGCCGCCCACTGCGCTGACCCTGTCCCCCTCCCAGCCCCCCTTCTCTGCCTGCTCTTCCCTGCCGCCCACTGTGCTGACCCTGCCCCCCTCCCAGCCCCGCAGTGCGTCCTGGTGCCCCTCGTTCTTGGTCTGGCAGCCTCCCTGGAATGGAAGCAGGCCTCCCAGCCGGACCCCTTCCAGGCGTGCATGGAGGACCCTGACTACGATGAGCTGCTCAAGGTGGTGACTCTGGGCCTCAATCGTACTCAGAAGCCCCAGAAGGTGATTGTGGTCGGCGCCGGCACTGCTGGACTGGTGGCCTCCAAGGTGCTGAGTGATGCAGGACACAAGGTGAGGTGCAGGTGGACCACCGGTGCCCTTCCTGCTGCAGACAGGGTCCTGGAAGGTGGGGCTGGCAAGGGGAAGCTACCCTTGCCAAGATCCCCTGCTCCACCTCCCCGTCTAATGGAATCATTAGGAAGAGTCGCGATGGGGTTCTGTTGGAGTGAGAAGTTCCCTAGGGGAAGTATCCCCATCACTGAGGTCCAGAAGTGGGACCCAGCCAGCTAGGGCGGGGCCTTTGGGCATTCTAGGAACTCTTCCTACTTGTTCCCAGGGTGGGAAGTCCCTCCACAGTCCAGCTGCGGGCCTTCCTGCTGCAGTCTTGAAACCTCACTTTCTGTTCTCCCAACAGCCTCCCTCCACCGTGCAGTGGGGACTGAGGCAGGCAGGGGCTGGCAGGGCTGGCCGTGGGGACAGCGGAGGTTCCTCCTCGTCCTTCAGGTCACCATCGTGGAGGCAGACAACAGGATCGGGGGGCGCATCTTCACCTACCGGGACGGGAAGACAGGCTGGATAGGGGAGCTGGGGGCCATGCGGATGCCCAGCTCTCACAGGTGAGGTCTTGCCCACCCGGCCAGCCCAGCCTCACCTCTGCACCCAGGTTCATCCAGAGCCCAGCTTCATCTCTGCTGCAGGCTCGGTCAGAGATCCAGGGTCAGCCATGACCCAGCTCCTTCCGCACCACCAAACACGCCTCCCACCCCTGGCTGAGGCTCGGCCAGGCCCAGCTCCTGCCCCACCCAGGCTCCAGCATCTCCTTTGTGGCCTCAGGCTGCACCCTGTTTCCAACACCACCTCCAGTCCGGATGGTGACCCCCTCCCCCCAGCATGGGCTTGGCGCCTCCAGCCACACCACACTCAGCCATCCCCAGGGCCAGCGCCACGTAGTTCCTCATCCCCACGGGTTCCCCATCCCCACGGGTTCCCCATCCCCACGCGGTTCCCCATCCCCACGCGGTTCCCCATCCCCACGGGTTCCCCATCCCCAGCAGCCCGCCCTGCCCAGAGCTCCGGCGGCCTCATCCAGCCTCTCCCACCAGGGTCCTGCACAAGCTCTGCAAGGCCCTGGGCCTCAACCTGACACAGTTCACACAATATGACGAGAACACGTGGACCGAGGTGAATGGCGTGAAGCTGCGCACCTACGTTGTGGAGAAGATGCCTGAGAAGCTGGGCTACGAGCTGAGCCGCCGGGAAAGGGGCCGCTCGCCGGAGGACATCTACCAGATGGCGCTCAACAAGGTGGCTCCCGCTCGGGCTCCCTCTCCCCTCCTCTGTCCGACAAGGGTCTTTTCTGAGCTGACCCCAATTGCAGCCCCTCCTTAGGGCAGCGGGACCCCCAGTGACCCGGGCACCCCCATCACCCCAGGCCGCCCCCGCGCTTTCCTCCCCATCCCCAGGAGTCCAGCGGAGGGAGGGACGGGTTGAGCAGGACGGGGAGGCCGGGCGAGGCCGGGCAGGGCAGGAGCCACCATGCTCTGCCCCACAGGCCATCAAGGACCTGAAGGCCCTGGGCTGCGAGCGGGCCATGAAGAAGTTCAACAAGCACACGCTCCTGGTGAGCGAGAGCAGCGGCGGGCGGGCGGGGCGGGGCGGCGGGCGGAGGCTGACGCTGTCACCTCTCAGGAGTACCTGCTCGGGGAGGGCAACCTGACGCAGGCTGCGGTGCAGCTCCTGGGGGACGTGATGTCCAAGGACGGCTTCTTCTACCTCAGCTTCGCCGAGGCCCTGCGCGCGCACACGTGCCTGAGCGACCGGCTGCGGTGAGGGCGGTGGGGCTGTGTGCCAAGCCGAGCGTGGGGACGGCGGATGCGGGGTCCACAGGGGCCCGGCTGGCTCACACCCTGCCCCGCCCCGCCCCGCCCCGCCCGCAGCTATAGCCGCATCTCTGGCGGCTGGGACCTGCTGCCACGCGCACTGCTGAGCTCGCTGTCCGGCCCGCTGCTGCTGAATGCGCCAGTGGTCGCCATCACGCAGGACACGCACGAGGCACGCGTGCACATTGCCACCTCTGCGCCGTCGCGGTCCCTGAAGGTGCTGACGGCCAACGTGGTCGTGGCTACGGCCAGCGGGCCCGCGCTGCAGCGCATCACCTTCACGCCGCCGCTGACCCGCACGCGGCAGGAAGCACTGCGCAACCTGCACTATGTGGCGGCCAGCAAGGTCTTCCTGAGCTTCCGCCGGCCCTTCTGGCAGGAGGAGCGCATCGACGGCGGCCACTCCAACACCGACCGCCCATCGCGCATGCTCTACTACCCGCCGCCCAACGAGGGCTCGCTGCTCCTGGCCTCCTACACCTGGTCGGACGCCGCCGCCCCGTTCGCCGGCCTGAGCCCTGAGCAGACGCTGCACCAGGCGCTCAAGGACGTGGCGGCGCTGCACGGGCCCTCGGTGATCCGCCTGTGGGACGGCACCGGCGTGGTCAAGCGCTGGGCGGAGGACGAGCACAGCCAGGGCGGCTTCGTGGTGCAGCCGCCCATGCTCCGGCAGGGCGACGAGGACCACGACTGGTCAGTGCCCCACGGCCGCATCTACTTCGCGGGCGAGCACACGGCGCACCCGCACGGCTGGGTGGAGACGGCCGTCAAGTCGGCATTGCGGGCAGCCATCAGGATCAACAGTCGCGAGGTTCGGGCGGGCAGCTCCGAGCGGCAGGCGCAGGCCCAGGCCCAGGCCCAGGAGGAGGCCAACCTCGCGCGGCTGGACCAAGGGCACCTGCTGCCCAGCCCTGACAACTCCCCCGAGAAGCCGGAAACGCCGGCAGCAGCAGCAGGGGCCCAGGCCCAGGAGGAGGCCAACCTCGCGCGGCTGGACCAAGGGCACCTGCTGCCCAGCCCTGACAACTCCCCCGAGAAGCCGGAAACGCCGGCAGCAGCAGCAGGGGGCCCTGCGGCGCTGGAGGGCTCCGAGATGCACGTTAACCCGGAGGTTGGCCCCGAGGGGCACGGGCGCGCAGAGGCCCACCAGCCCGGGATGCGCCCGGAAGCCGGGGCGGTGGCGGAGGGGCAGGAGCGCATGCCGGAACAGGCCAACCCCTTAGGGCAGGTGCGCGAGTTCGCGGAAGCAGTGGCCCGCGAGGCCCAGGAGGAAGGGCACCCGCACAGGACATCCGGGGCACAGCGGCCACACGGGCACGAGCGCAGCCAACAAGCCTGGAAAGAGGAGGTCGAAACCCGCGCCGGGGTCCGGCCCTTCAGCGGGACCCCGCACACCACGAACAGGAAGGTGTCCATTTATTAAACTGGCTCTGGGAAACGTGAGCGGCTCCATCTTCCCTGCCTCACCGCGCTGACCACCTGGCGGGCCAGGGGCTGAGCTAGGAGGGGGCAGCGTAACGGGGGTGTTGGCCGTCGTGGGGCCAGCCTGGGCTACAGAAAGAGAGCGAGAATGGGGTGGGCTAGGCAGCAGCCGTTTATTTCGGTGGGCAGTGGTGGGGGGCCCACTCCCTTCCACCCCGCCAGTGGTTGGCAGCACTAGGCGCCGAGCAGGCCGGTCTAGGCGTCGTCGTCCTCGGGCAAGATCTCTAGGCTGCTGTCCGGCTGTGGGGTCGCGTCCTCGGGGGGCGGGGCCCGAGTGGGCGTCAGCGGCAGGGGGGACCCAGGCGGCGAGGGGCTGGGGGGCTCTGTGGGCCGCGCCAGCCCCAGGACCTCCTGCACGTTGGGGGGCAGCTCCTGCGGGGTGTCCTTAAGTGAGCGTGACGGGGGGGGGTGGGGTAGGGGTGGGGAGCCGGAGTCAGGGCTGGGCAGGCAGTGTCCTCTTACCGGGCAAGCCGTCAGCTGGCGGTACAGGGCCTCGGCCCGCGTCAGCACGTCCTCCACACTCAGCTTCATGGTCAGTTCATTGATGTGCTACAGGAGGGGGTGGGTCAGGCCTCCACACTCGGCAGACCCAGCAGGGAGCTGGCAGAGGCCAGCCAGACTACCCTGGCGGCCACGACCCCCCAGAGCATGCCCGGCTAGCAGCTGGACGCTGGGACACAACAGGCAGGCTGCCCTGGCACCTGGCAGGGCTTCCAACCACCAGAGATGAGCACGGACTGGGCAACTGCTCACCTTAAGGATCTCATTGGAGCCAAAGCCAGACAGCATGAGTGTGTCCCGCTCCATGTCCAGGATGGCACAGGCCACGAGCAGGTGCAGATTGGGGCCAGGGAGACCTGTCCACAGCACCTGGGGAGCGATGGGAAGGAATGCTAGGGCCCTCCTGGCTGGCCGACCCCCCCACCACACAACCTCCCACCCAAACTGGCTGCTCACCTCCCACAGCCGTAGCACATCTGGGAAGGGGAACTCCCGCTTGAACCAGATGAGCAGCCACCGGAAGCAGAAGCAGAGCGAGCCTGAGTCCTGCGAGTCTTCGGAGGAAGAGGACAACAGGCAGTCAGCGTCGCTGTCCATTCACAAGTGCTGTGTGGTGGGGCTAGGCTGTTGGGAGACCCTAGGCATGCAGGTGATGAGTATGGCTACACCTGGGAGCCCCTCCTGCCACACTCTAAGGGATCAGCACCACTGCCACCAACACCCCCCCAGAGGGACAGGGATGCAGGGAGACCACACCAACAAGAGCGTGCTGGGTTGAGGTGTCCTAGGATGCCAGGGGTGGAGGTGTGTGGGGGTGTGTGGGAGTGCAGGACAGCCACAAGGATGTCCACAGCTGTGAGAGCAAGTGCCACCTGGTCAGCTAAACCAGTCCTGGGCTGTCCTGCAGGCACGGGCACAGAGCACACTCAGAGGAGCCGAGTTTTGGGAGCCTTCAAAAGAGCAGCTGTGTGCAGGAAGTGAGAGGGTTCCCTAAGACCTTCCCTTCTCCAGTGAGGGGAGGCCAGGGCCTGGTCAGCTCCCTGCAGCATGGTCAGATTTGCTCAGGGACACATCCCTCAACAGCAGTCTCAGAAAGCTGAAGCTGTATCTGTGGATGACCTGAATTGCTCATCCTCCTGGGGTGACAGGTGTGTGCCATGACCAGTTTTGTTTGGGGTTCTTTTTTTGGAGATGGGGTCTCCTTGTGGACCCAGGCTAGCCTTGAACTCCCAGAGATCACCTGTCTCTGCCTCCTGAGTGCTGCGATTAAAAGGTGTGTTGGCCACCATGCCCAACTTCAACATGCCCCAGGACTCCGTGAATGTAGGACAGGCTTTCTGCCAACTGAGCCACAGCTCCTTCAGCATGCGTGGCCAGGCAGAGGGTCCCGGGGAGAGGAGAGCAGGCAGCAGGGCCCTCCCAAGAGGCTTCCAGCGCCAGACGAGGGTCAGATATCCCAGCACTCTCTGTGGCTGCTGCCAGCCGCTCTCTGATGGACCGCCCCACGCAGCACACAGGCCTTACCCAGGAAGTCGCAGAGCGGCTGGTCCAGCACCCGCAGGAGCAGTAGGAGCTGCCCAAGCTGCCGCTTCATAGTCTCCTGGCTTTCTTCAAAGTTCCCATGCTGCAGAAAGCACGTGTCAGGGTCCAAGCGCAGTGGACGAGAGGCTGTCCCGCCCAGTCCCTCACACCCAAGCCTCACCACAAGCTCCATGAAGCCACAGAAACACCAGAAGGCATCCACCTCGTTCTGCACCACGAAGAGGATGGGGGACAGGAGGTCACTCATGCCCTGGACATAGCCTGGGAGGGACACAGGGTCAGCCAAGGCACCCCAGGCACTGGGCTGACCTCGCCGGCCCTCACCTCACACTAACCCAAGTCAAAGTGGTACATGCAGTAGGTGAGGAGGATGTCGGTGAGCAAGCCCAGTCCTGGGTTCTCGGGGCCCTCGTAGAATGTGTTGGTCCTGTCGGTCCGGCTTACGTCTCTCTCTGTGGGGACCCAACATGTGGGGATGCGAGGAAGGTTAGCTGGCCTTCCCAGAGGGCCATAGGTACCAGGCCCACTCCCCTGCTGGCCAGCAGCCTGGGCTTCTGTGCTCTGGCTGCATGGACAGTGGGATGGAGCCAGAGCGCATCACGCCCACTCTGGACGGGAAGCCCTGAGCACGTCCTCTGCAAAGGGGGAAACAGGCGCAGAGAGGCAGCCACCCGATGGGTGACCCCAGGGTCTCTTCCCCTGTACTGCCTCCCCATCGAGCCTCACCCCCTCCCAACTCCTTCCCCGCCCCACAAGCCGCATGCACGTCTCAGGGTGCCCACCGATGAGACTTCGGTATCCATGCAGCAGCGAGTTCCTCCGCTCCTGCTCAGGGCTCACAGATTTCCACTGTAGCTTCATTCGGAAGTACTCATCCCTGAGGGAGGGTGGGCACAGGAACTGAGCCCCTACCACCAGCCCAGCTGTGCCATGACCCAGGCAAGCTACCCCTCCCGTCCCCTCGCCACGCCCTCTCATCGCACAAAATACCCCAGGGGACTCTGGTGTTGGTCATGCCTGCAATCCAGGGCACCATGGTACCCCAGGACTGAGCTGAGACAGTCACTGCAAAACTACTGTCACGCCACAGGGCACCAGAGTAAAGCAGGCTTGCCGGGCCAGGTCATGGCCACGTGGGTGGGGGTGGGGCCGGGCTACAGCTGCTCCCTGCATGGACAGTGTTAGTTGCCAGCACTTGTGACTGGGCGCACAAAGCATTGGTGGCACTGTGCCGGTGCAGGACCTGGTTCAGGCCAACAGAGCCCTGTAGGGCAGAGGAGTCCACAGGATGTGGGCCCACGCTTCTCCACTTACGTTTTCTTGCGCACGTGGCCTTTGTGCTCCTCAGCTGAACCGTCCCAGCTGAGGTAACTCAGGAGGAACTTCCAGGCCTCCCTCCGAAGGCTGGGGCTGAGACCCTGGGGTACAGTGGGGCCGGCAGGTCAGGCCTCCACCCCCATCATCCCTCTCCTATCCTCCGCCCACCAGCACTCACCCCAGAGAAGATTCGGCGTTTCAACTCAGGGACCTGCTGCAGGCGGCCCTCAGGACCCACATGGCGGGCCCACTCCTCCTCTGTGACTGGAGAAGCCCGCTCTACAGCGGGCCGTGGCCCCAGCTCTACCTGGAAGACACATCTCACTTCATCTCCAAGTGACTGCTGAGCCCTTCCTGGATGAAGAAACCCCAAACGACCAAAAGCAGGAAGCACCTGGCTCCCTGCAGTAGCATGGACGGCCCTGACAGTAACAGCACAGCCACAGGCAGGAGGATATGCACCCAGGCTCTGCTCCAGCAGGGTTACAAACTACAAGGCCAGTCTGGAAAACTGAGACTCCCAGAGGACTAGATCCCCAGTTAGCGGCTGGAGCATGGCTCAGTAGTAGAGCCCTGTCTGGAATCCCCAGTGAGGGGCTGGGGTGTGGCTCAGTGGTAGAGCCCTGTCTGGAATCCCCAGTGAGGGGCTGGGGTGTGGCTCAGTGGTAGAGCCCTGTCTAGAATCCCCAGTGAGGGGCTGGGGTGTGGCTCAGTGGTAGAGCCCTGTCTGGAATCCCCAGTGAGGGGCTGGGGTGTGGCTCAGTGGTAGAGCCCTGTCTAGAATCCCCAGTGAGGGGCTGGGGTGTGGTCAGTGGTAGAGCCCTGTCTGGAATCCCCAGTGAGGGGCTGGGGTGTGGCTCAGTGGTAGAGCCCTGTCCAGAACCCCCAGTGAGGGGCTGGGGTGTGGCTTGGTTGACCAACACAGAAGCTTAGGCGGCCCCTGCTACCATGTCCGTTACCAAGGAGGAAATAAGCCTTAGGATCACATGCCAGCGGGACATAAAACGTCTCAGGCATGGTCACTTGACACTCACACAAGAGATGACCTCAAAGCCAGGCTCAGGCTCATCATCCGGCAGCTGCGGGAGGTCGGGGGAGGAGGCTCCATCAGGGTGGGGCTGTAGAGCTCCACGAAAGAAGTTGGTCACTCGGGAGAAGCTGCTGAAGGTGGTGGAGTAGGGGTCCTGGAGGAAGCGCTGGGAAGGGGGACAGGGCTCAGAGCTGGCCCTCCAGATCTTCTGCCACACCCACCCACATTCCCCGGCCACGTTGTGGGGATACTCACAGACACCACGTTGGAGCTGTCCTGGTCAAAGAGCTGCAGGTGGTGGAAGGAGTTGGAGAGGGCAGAGGAGTCGTGGGGAAAGACAAGGTAGAGGCGGGAATCCTGTGGGGAACTGGGAGCAGTGGGGGACACACAGGCGACCATGGCTAGAGGGCACTGATGTCCTTGGCCAGCCCAGCCTGCAGGTCCTCCAGGTAGAGTGTCCCTATCCCCCAACCCCCGGCATGTTACTGCAACAAGATCTGCAAGCCCAGAGCTGAGGCCTCAGGATGGACACGGGTGAGCCAGCACTGGCCCATGAGGTCTTTGCACTTCTGGGTCAGGGTGACAGACTCAGGGTGCAGCCAATAAGGAAGCCTGAGCTCCATTAGGACTTGGAGAAAGGATGTTTTTTGTTGTTGTTTGTTTGTTTTTTGTCTTTTTGAGACAGGTCTCCCTGAAGCCCCAGCTGGCCTTGAACTCACTATGTAGACCAGGTTGGCCTTGAACTCACAGAGATCTGCCTGCCTCTGCCTCCCCAGTGTTAGGATTAAAGTCGTGCACTACTACGCCCGGCTTAAAGATGGTTCTTAGCTGCCATGTGTTGCTGGGAATTGAACCTGGGTCCTCTGCAAGAGCAGTCAATGCTCTTAACTGCTGAGCCATCTCTCCAGCCCTAAAAGGATGCTTTCTACCTATCAAGAGAACAATGTTGCTAACTTCCCACCCAGGCTGGCCAGTGCTCCCTCCTGTCCGCTGAGCACAATGCTGCTGACTTCCCACAGGGACCAGCCAGTGCTCCCTACCGTCCACTGAGCACAACGCTGCATGCTTTTTCCTTGAGACAGGTCTCATAGAGCCCACGATGGCTCACACTCTCCACCCTCTGCCATCTGCTCCAAGTCCTGGCACTACAGGCCTATATCTTTCTAGATCCTTCTGCTCAGATCTTACTTTGTCCCCAGCCCTGGGGGCTGCAGTTGTAAGCACAGGGGATCTTTCAGGCTGGCTTTCAGACTCTGCATGGGGAGATGCTTACCTGGCCAGCAGCAGATAGCGGCTGAGGACTCGGAGCAAGGCTCGGGTGCCCCCGCGGTGGAAGTGCAGGGCAGGCAGAGAGCCTCCAGCCTGAGTCACCAGAACCAGGTAGGCCCAGCTGAGGCCTGGCTTGGACCGGCGGATGGACTTGAGCTCTCCCAGACTCACAGAAAAGGCCCAGGAGCCCCTGGGGGAGCCGGGCTCTGCACCTAGTGGAAGCATTGGGCTGACACAGTGTGAAAGCTGCCATCCCAGGCTGTTAGCTCAGCACCACCTCCCAAGGCCCTGCCCCAAGCTACCACCCTGGGCTACCTGGCATTTCCTTTAAAGCAGAGCTGCCTAAGAAGGGACAGTGGCCTGGTGGACGTGTGCACAGCTGAAGGCTGTCCCTCTGAGAAAGGCTGCACGAGTCTGTCTTGATCCCCTGCCCATCTCACTTTATTTATTTATTTTTTTGTCTTTTTGAGACAGGGTTTCCCTGAAGCCCCAGCTGGCCTGGAGCTCACCATGTAGACCAAGCTGTCCTTAAACTCAGATCTGCCTGCCTCTGCCTTGGAGTGCTGGGATTACAGGAGCGCGCATGCTGGGCTCCATCTCACTTCTAATGCCCTCTTGGCTTCAGATCCCACTTGAACCACAAGTCTGGGCTCCTCAGACCCTGTCAGCACTGATGCAGGCTGCCATCCGGCTTCTCTCACAGGACAGGGAAGCTGTTTGTCACTCAGGGCCAAGATACCTGTGGCCTCTTCCTGAAGGCTCGCCCCTTTCGGCAGGAGGCTTAGACATCTCTCCATCCCCAC
This sequence comes from Rhizomys pruinosus, assembly GCA_009823505.1. Taxonomy (NCBI): domain Eukaryota; kingdom Metazoa; phylum Chordata; class Mammalia; order Rodentia; family Spalacidae; genus Rhizomys; species Rhizomys pruinosus. Next base: position 1,054,531 of record VZQC01000854.1, on the reverse strand, counting down.
ACCCTCGGACTCCCAAGTGATAGAAAACGCCTTGTGACTGGCTGCCTGCTGTCCTCACCCCAGAAATGTCCAGAAACGAAAACTAGAGCCAGGCCACCTTCCCCTCCAAGGTTGGAAAGCTACTGTCTGGCAGGCCACCTTGACCATGGGTAGCAAAGACAAGAGGTGTTTTACAGGACCTCCATGGCACAACTCTGCCCACCTCTCCTGGGCTCTGGATGGTGGAGCCTTGGCCGCACTGTGCTGATAACAGCCCAGTCAGGTTCATAGCCAGGGTCAAAGGTGGGTTCCTCTTCAGAGGTGCTGGGTTCACCCCCGCTAGGGTCCTTGGGAAAAAAGCATAAAACAGAAGAGGGGGGTGTAAGGTTAGGGTTGTTAGGGTTAGGGTTGGCTTAGTCCCCGGAAGCTCCAGTGACACAGCAGGCCTGCCGCACAGGGAAACAGCTACAAACGGAACAGAAGACTTGCTCAGTGTCACCCAGGGCGGAAGGGAAGAGCCAGGCCCGGAAGCCAAGTTCCATGAGGTGTAAGAGGCTCACGTGCAGATTGTGGGAGGTGCAGGGAGTTAGAACGGGATCACTGCCCAGCCAGCAGCATGGAGGAGTCAGAAAGAAGGAAGAGAAGAATGCAGGCAAGGACGCGGACAGAGGGGGTGCTGGGAGCTGACAAACTCAGACCCTTCGCAAGCACTCTCAACCACTGAGCCGTCTCTCCAGCCCTGAGCTTTTTAACTTTAAAGTTGACTTTTCACCATAAGCAACAGAGAGCCTTAAGTGATGGCCATTCCTACTGTCTACTGTGATGAGCTTGTGGGTAGGTACAAACTCAGGGACACTGCTCCCAACAGTCCAGCAGGGACAGGAAGGGGACACTACGAGAAACTGTCCAGCAGGGTTGGCAGGAAGGCTCAGCAGATAGGCCTACCTGTGCAGAGACTGACCACCAAGTTCAATCCCCAGGATCCAGAGGGAGGAAGAGAACCAACTCCTGCAAGGGGTCCTCTGACACGTGCCCCCCCCAGCATGCACGTGCCCACACACATACACAGAAAAACAAACAAGGCTGGAAAGATGGTATATCAGGTAAAAGGGCTTGCTGTGCAATACGGAAGACTGGGATTTCTATCCTAGCACTCCAAGTTTCCAGCAAATACCTGTCACTCCAGCTGCAAGGGGTCCCATGCCCTCTCCGGGGCTCTGCATGCCGAGACAGGCAGCACGAAGCACACACAAGCACACGGAACACAGTGTTATCAAGCCTGACCATCTGAGTTCAGTCCCTGAGCAGGAACTAACCAGCTCTCGGGAGGCAGAGGCAGGTGGATCTCTGTGAGTTCAAGGCCAGCCTGATCTACACAGCGAGCTCCAAGCCAGCTGGGACTAAAGGGAGACCCTGTCTCAAAAAGACAAAAAAAAAAAAAAGCTCCCTCTGATCTCCACACAGCCACACCATGGCATGTGCATGCGCACATACACACAAAAGTAAAAATAAACGTAAGCCGGCTGGCTGTGGTGACACATGCCTCCTATCCCAGCACTCGGGAGCAGAGGCAGGAAGATCTCTTGAGTTCAAGGCCAACCAGATCTACATAGCAAGATCCAGGCCAGCCAGGACTGTCCAGTGTGAGATTCGGTCTCATACAAAGAAAAACAATAGGGAAAAAGCAAAAAAAAAAAAAGGTTGAAACCGCAGATAACAGCAAAGGAAGCAGCCTCAGACACAGTGAACATGCCACGCCCCCTTGAAACAGGGACACCCCCTGCTTCCCACCCGCAGGGCTTCCCAGGAGTGGGGTATACCCAGGTCCCCACGGCCTGCCTCGTCTCCAGAGGTCCGAGCGCCTACCTTCTTGGAGAAGAGGATCTGGGTGGCGTCTCCGGCCTCCTCCACGGGAGCCCAGTGCAGTAGGACGTCGTTGTCCTGGGGGACATTGGGAGGGCCTGAGGCCGCGCCCAACCTCCCTCAGCTCCCAGCTGCCGCTCACGCGGGAGGGCACCCGGAGCCAGTTTCCCGCCACACCCACCTTCTCCACCACCCGGATGACGCCAGCGATGAGCGAGTCCGCGTCCTGGTGCTTCCTTGCGCTGGTGTGTAGGTACACGCCTCCCTTCTCAAACACCACCTGCGGGAGGGCAGGGTGAGGGCGGGGCCACAGCCGTGCTAGGGGCGTGCCTACAGTGAGAGCCAATGGGGCACATCTAGGGCGGGGCTATTCTCGAGGGCGGGGCCCGCGTGGCAGCCAATGGGAAGGGGCTAGGGAAAGAGGCATTTCCGGGAAGTGGGGGATAGGATCTGCGCGGAAGTCACCCCGGTGGAAACAGAGGAGGGCCCACTTCAGGGGGCGGGCCGAAGATGAGGAGCTACTTCCGGAGTCGTCATTGCGCGGGGCGTGGCAAAGCCCGCAAACTCGCCGGTCGCGTGCCTTGGGCTGGTTCCCAAGGGGGCGGAGCTAAGATGTTGTCCTCCCGCAACAGTGGAGGGGAGGGTGACAGCGCCTTTTCCGAGTCAGCTCAACCTGGTTCAGCCCCAGCACCGTGTTTGGGAGAAGCCGACCATCACCGCGGGCCGTCCCGTGTAGCCAGAAGCGAAGGCATGGGGCCCGCGTACGTACCCTGTAGCCGGATCCTTCCATAGCCGCCCGCGGAGGTCCCCCTGCCCCGATCTCCTCCTTTTCCGGGTCGACGTGCTGTCACATCCGGGAAGGACGCAACCCCTCGCGGCCAGAGAGTGGTAGCGCCCCTACCGTTGTAGAACTGGAGCGGGCGGCACCACCTTTCGGAATGGGGTACTCGAACCGCACAAGTTAAGTCAGCAGACGCAGACCGCGGGGGTGGATCCCGACCGCGCGGCGGCGGCGCAGGCGCAGTGTACCACTGTCGCCTCGAAGTAAACAAGTAGGAGGGCCCAAGATCTCCATCCCGTAACTGGAGATCTCCCGGGAACGCCTCCCTGATCATCCTCCATGTTTTATACTGGCATCGAAGCCCATACCGTGCGATTTTACACGAGGGCAGGGCCATAGTTCCCCGGTGGAGGCCATGTTAATGCGGGGCACGACGGCGAGGTGTTGGAAAAGAGGAACGGATAAAGGGAAAGAAGGTGAGAGGTGTTGTGCGTTGGGGATTCGGGACAGCGGAATGATGCCTTCTGCGCCCCCAGAAACAAAACTGCCCCAGACAATTCCTGAGTCACTGTGGAAAGTGGGCTGCGCCGCCATTTTGAAGCTGGGCAAACCGAAGCAAGAAATGCTGTCATATTGGACATTTGCCAGCTTTGTGCTCAGGGGGGGTAGGTTGGAGGGAGGGAGGGCCCAGATGCTTTACAGGCACTTGAGGCCACACTGGCTGCCATGTCTGGACGGAGGCCGTTTGCCTCCACTTCTGTGGAAGAAGTTGGAAGCGAACTTCTTTGAAGAACGTCAGGTCGCCTGCCTCAATTTCTTGCTCTGTGCGAACATACTCGGGCAGCCATACTTGTGGGCTAATCGGCATTGTGCAGATTGGTTTCTGCGTAGACTGAAGCCTCCCGCCGTGTTTCATGGTCACGCTAATGTGGCCAAGGCCCACTGGTCCGAGATGGAGCCTCTGGATGCTGTTTTAATTTGGGGCATCCAGGAAAGCTAAGTGTCCACAGAGGAGGTGGGGCAACGGTGCGGAAGTGACGCAAGGCGCGGCCATAGCTTTTGAGGGCGGTGACGGCTCCAAGGCGGCCATGCTGGCTACGGGCACGTGAGTCGAGGCTGCGTTGTGAGCCTTGGTGAGGGGATCTAGGCTTCCCGAGGTTGCCGGGAGCGGGGAGGGCAGGCGGTAACGGAGGGGCTCGGCTTGCAGCGGGCAGCGGTCACCCTGCGGCCTGCGGTGGAAGGCTGGCATGGTTCTTCTGCGGGATTCCTCGTCTGACTGACTCGCGGCGAATGCTAGCCGAGCCTTACAGCCCGCTGTGCAGACCGCCCGGGGCCCTCACCTTGACAGTCAACCGCATCCACAGGCCTGGGGGACCGCTGGCGAGTCGGGGCGCCCCTGTCCGCCATGGGGCGGGACATCCGGTCCCGGCCCCCACCAAGGCGGGATTTCCTGTTTTCTTCCTAAAAAAGGAGCCCCCCCCCCCTGGGTCGCGGGCGTGTTGCAGCCCCGGGCCGCGGTCGAGCACCGTGACAGGCTTCCCCGGGATGCCCCTGCCCGCGCCCCGTGCGCTGCAGTCTTCTCCCGGTCTCCCTCCACACCTGTCTTGGGAGGCCTCGCCTCCCGCTGGACAGCTTCCCTGCGGACCTGCCCCTGGGTCTCAGGAGGCCCCAGGGCCTAGGAGGTCCGAGTAAGTCGCCCTCCTCAGAGCCGCCTGCACAACCTACTCACCCCGTCTGCATGCTGCGCCCGTGGCCGCCCGAGGCCAAGTGCAGAGGCCTGGGGTCCCAATGCAGAGAGAGTCAGGCCAGCGGGTTTAGCTGTGCGGGCTTGGACCAGTCACTTGGCCTGAGCCTGGGTTTCCAGCCTCCTTCACCAGACAGTTAGGGCTAGGGGTGTGTGTAGCAGTCGTTGGCTTCCCCTGGTGCTGCAGGACTTGGGGTCAGCGAGCAGCTGTGTCAGCCCACACGTGCAGTCCGGCTGCGCCCCTCTTGATGGAAAGATGGGGATCTTCCTTGGGAGACGCACAGGGAGGCTGCAGACCACGTCACCCAGTTTGCTTGCCGCCAGTGTGGCCAGTGGGACTATCCCCTATGCCAGCCTCTCGGGTCGGGGTTGTCTCTGTAAAGAGGGGCGGCTTCTGCTGCTCCGTGGGCTGGGCGGTGAGCGGGCGGGATGGGAGCCGTGCGCCAGGCAGGAGGTGCGGGTGCAGGCTGAGCAACAAGGGGCTGTACACCCATTCAAACCCCGGCTGTGCTTCAGTCCACTGTGGCGCCAGTAGGACGGGATTCCTTTCAGCGTCGGTACTCACCACTTGTCCAGGGCAGCTGGCGAGGGAGCCAGGTCAGGTGTGCGACCCGGATTACTGCCTTCCCAGAATGGACACTGAGATCGGAGGAGCCTGTGAAGGGCGCGCCAGCAGCCCTGCGGGATGGTGCACATCCCTTGCAGCTTTCTAGGCACACATAGCATCTTGCTCTCTCAGCTGACGACACCCAGAGGTAGTGGGCAGTGACTGCAGGACCGTGGAGCTGGGCATGGAGCCTACCTGGTCCTGGAGACTTGTGAGGGGCAGAGACCCAGTTTTCCTTGTTTTTGATAGGGGATCTGCGTAGCCCATGGCAACCTTCCGCCTGCTGAGTGCTGTGGTGTAAGGCATGTGCCACCAAGCTTGGCTTACATGTGTATCAATGTCTCCACAAGCCACAGAAAAGGAGCACAACTTCATGATAGCCATGACTTTGTTTAGACCACGCACAAAATGTGCACACATGTGGCCACTCCCCGGCAACTTTTGCAAGTTAGTTCCTGCTGTTCAATCCACATACGGCGGTGTTCAGGCTTGTAAATCTCGGCTTCTGGAGGATTTCGGGGCTACCTGTCCCAAAGCCCGAACTGGGGGGCTGGGCTGTAGCTCAGGAGGTGGTGGCAGAGCAGCAGGAGTTCGAGGTCATCCTTGGCTGCATAGTGAGCTTGAGGCCATGACACTGTCTCTGAAACAAAAAAGGAAAACCTAAGCACAAACCCACGCGATTGTGAGGATACCGGGTGCCACACGGGGTGCTCCTGTGGGACTGGGCAGGGGATGAAGATGGGGTCTGAGGGGAGCTCGGAGTGGTGGGACAGCGCGGTGCGGCGGGCTGGAGACGCTGGGGATTGTGTCAGCCTCAGTCCCTACGTCCTGCTTTGACCCACAGGGCGCGGATGGCGTCGGGGCGGCCGGAGGAGCTGTGGGAGGCTGTCGTGGGGGCCGCCGAGCGCTTCCGGGCCCGCACCGGCACTGAGCTGGTGTTGCTGACGGCAGCCCCGCCACCGCCGCCCCGCCCAGGGCCCTGCGCCTACGCTGCCCACGGCCGCGGAGCTCTGGCGGAGGCTGCCCGCCGCTGTCTCCATGACATCGCACAGGCGCACAGGGCAGCCGCTGCCTCCCGGCCTCCCGGGCCCCCGCCCGCTCCACAGCCGCGCAGCCCCGCTCCCAGCCCTCCGCCTCGGACCGCCCTGGCCCGCGAGGACGACGATGAAGACGAGGACGAGCCCACCGAGACGGAGACTTCCGGGGAGCGGCTGGGCGGCAGCGATAACGGAGGTGAGCGGGTGAACGGGGCTGGAGATGGGGGTGCGCCTAAGGAACTTCCCCCCCAGGACAAATAGGGCTGATGCCGGCCGGCCACCTCTGTGCCAGCTGAGGACGGACCCAGAGATTCGTCCAGTGGCACCTGCCTGGGCCAGGGATGGCCCCACTGCCCTTCTTGGGGAGCCCGCTGCAGGCGGCTGGCTGGCCCGAGAGGCCCTGCTGTAGGGCTGGGTGGTCAGTGCTCCTTCGGGCTGAGGAGCAGCCAGCACTACTGGTGGCAGGCCCCGGGCGACTAGGGACGTGTCGGTGCTGGCAGCAGCGGCTGGTGCTGGCCTTCCGGGGAGCTGATCCCTGACTGGCGGCCTCCCACCCAGGACTCTTCGTGATGGACGAAGACGCCACTTTCCAGGACCTGCCCCCCTTCTGCGAGTCGGACCCCGAGAGCACAGATGGTGAGTGCGGGGCAGGGCGTGCTGGGCGTGCTGGAGGACCCAGACTGATTTCCCTTTGTCGCAGACGGCAGCCTGAGTGAGGAGGCCCCCAACGGGCCCCCGGCCTGCTCCGTGCCCCCGGCCGCAGCCCTGCCCACACAGCAGTATGCCAAGTCCCTGCCCGTGTCTGTGCCTGTGTGGGCCTTCAAAGAGAAGAGGACGGAGGCGCGGTCGTCGGACGAGGAGACTGGCCCGGTGAGGGGGTGGGGCTGGGACCAGAGGGGAGGGGGCCCTGCGTTGAAGGAAAGGCCACCTCTTCCTCTATTAAACACCCTATACAGGCGAGGCCAGTTAGGGAAACTGAGGCCCACTGGGTCAACTCGGCACATGCAAGCCAGGCCCATCATTCGGGGTCAACTCGGCACATGCAAGCCAGGCCCATCATTCGAACGCCCCAGGAGTCTGGGAGGACACGCGACTCCCAGGGGCCTGGACTGGAGCTTCCATGTCCGGTGGACCACACCCCGGCAGGCTGTCAGCTGGGGACTTCGGGGCCCTATTCGCCCCTCACGGTGGGAACTCGAGGTGACCATGTCCGAGACGGAACCTCAGGGCTGCTCCACTCGGGAGCGCCCAGAGCTCATGGCCCGAGAGCTTCCGGGAGGCGGCGCATGCGCGCTAATGGCCACCTCGCTCCGCAGCCCTCTTCGCCGGACTTGGACCGCATCGCGGCGAGCATGCGCGCGCTGGTTCTGCGGGAGGCCGAAGACACCCAGGTCTTCGGGGACCTGCCACGACCACGGCTCAACACCAGCGACTTCCAGAAGCTGAAGCGAAAATACTAAGCAGGAGGATGGCCTCCGCGGACCGGTGGACCAGCCTTCCGGTGCCGCCCCCAGCCACAGCGGTCAGCGCTCTTGGTTGGGCCTTACCGCCTTCTGCCCTGCAACAGAAACATTCGAGACGGGATTGGCTCGCTCCATTTGGGGGCGGGGCTACCTCTAAACTCTAACGGGTCCACTCCGTGTCTTGCCTAGCAACCGAAGCTGCGCCCTCCGGGCCCAGCTCCCTGCCTGAAAGCTCACAGCTGAGCCGCGGGATGGCGGCGACTCTACCCAAAGCCGCGGGCCGCCCGCTATACCCCACCAGATTGGCTCAGCCACCTGGGGGCGTGGCCAAGGCTCCAGAGCCGGGAACTGGCCCGAGGCCTCAATTCTGTACACTACTGGGCTGGGTTCGGCCTGGTCCGACCCCAGGGATGGTCCGGTCCTTTCCCTGCATCTGACGCCCGTCGGTTCCACCCCCGACCCCACAGGTGCCTTAACGGCCCTCTTCCGCCACGGTGGGGGCAGGGGCCTCGCTCTCCGGCCCTGGGTGGGGGGTGGGAGTCGGGAGGGCGCTCAGATTAAAGTTTTACCTCCGACGACTGCATGCTTGAGTCGTGCCTGCGAGCGGGCCAGCGGGGAGGGGGCGTCTGCTGGGGTGCACACGACCCGCCGCCCGTTCCTGCCCACGGGTTACTCAGGAACACGCTCCTCTGCTGGCTTTGGAGAAACGGCCCTGCTCGTGAGCCCAGACTAGCCTGGAGTTCCAGGCCTTCCCCACACCGTTCTAGCACATCCACTTTTTATTTAAAGTCAGGCTCTCTACGGTCTCCCCACTCAGTGCCCAGGCGGCCGCGTCAAAGCAAAGGACTGGTGTGTTGGACGCGAGCTTTGCACGGCAAGACGGCAGCCCCTTCCCTGCAGCACACGTCCGCAACACCACCTGGTGACCCTAGCTTCCCTTCCCCATCCCCACACCCGCAGCGACTGCGACTGCGCCTGCGGGTCCCGGAGCTGCCTAGATAAGGGCAGCGTGGGCGGAGCCAGTCTTAGGGGGCGGAGCTTCCATGATCCGGTGTGACTGGGCGGGACTTCCGGCAGCCTGAGGCGGCCCTGAGCCCTGATTACAGGTTCCGCGTTCGGGCAGCCAGCATGGCGGAGCGCGCAGCCCAGGGCCGCCTGTGGCTTCAGAGCCCTGCCGGGGGGCCTCCTCCCATCTTCCTGCCACCGGCAGGCCAAGCGCTGCTTCTCGGCCGGGGACCTCTGACCCAAGTGACGGACCGGAAATGCTCCCGAAACCAAGGTGGGCGGGGCCGGGATCGCGGCCAGGACTCTGGCGGGTGGGGACCCGGGACTGTGCTAGCAGGCTGGACAACCAGTCCCGCGGGGTCCCCGAGAAGGCCCACCTGCAGATAGCGCCTCTGCCCGCCCTAGGGAGTCCCGAGTTCGCGCCACCCCTGTGGGTCCCAGTCTTATCCAAAACAACGCGTGCCGCCATCCCAGCCTGTGGAGGCTGGAGGTGCAGCTCAGACCCAGACTCTGTACTTAGGGAGTTCCGGGCTAGCCTGGGCTCAGGTGGCTCGTGTCAGAAAACAGAAACACAAAAGGAGGGTGCTGGAGAGAGGGCTTCGCGGTTCGGAGCACTGGCTGCCAGCAGAGGCTGGGGGTGTTCCCAGCGCGCACGCAGTGCGTAACAACCGTCGGTAACTCCAGTTCCAGGGGTCCTCGCCCTCTTCTGACCTCTGTGTGCACTGACGACACGGGCACACTCACACATAAGAATTTTTAAAAATTAAATAAGGAAAGTTTCCAAAAGTTAAGTAAAAAGGAAAGAGAAAGTGCCTCCCTGCAAGGGAAGCTGTGGTCAGCACCCGACCACGTCCGGGTGCTGGACGCAATCCCTGACTCTGACCCCCGCCCCCTCCCCAGTGGAGCTGGTTGCAGACCCAGAGACGAGGACCGTGGTAGTGAGACAGGTACCTGCGGCCTGCGGGGGACAGTCTGCCTCACGGACCGGGAGGGGGCGGTTCCCGGGTGGAGCCAGTCCCAGCACCTCCCTCTGCCTCTGCAGCTGGGCGTTAACCCTTCGACCGCCGGGGCCCAGGAGTTGAAGCAAGGGCTGGAGGGCTCTCTGAAGGTTGGGGACACATTGTATCTCGTCAATGGCCTCCACCCCCTGACCCTGTGCTGGGAAGAGAGCAGCTCACCAGGATCCCAGCCAGACACTCCACCTGGCACCCCGCCGGCCGCCCCAGAGGAGGAAGATGCCGAGCCTCAGGAAAAGCGGGTGCGGAAGTCAGCGCCAGGCTGGGAGGACCTGGAGAAGCTGCTTGTGTTCACAGCACCGGGAGTGAAGGCCCGGGGCAAGGTACGGACGCCTGCTGCCGCCCAGCGCTCCTACTACGCCCCGCAGTTGGGACGTGGGTTCTCTGACCAGACCCAGGGCAGATCCCACCTCCCAGGCCTGGTGTCACCCAGTGAGGCAGGGCAGAGGTGACAACAGCTGCCTCCTCGTTTATGGTGACACAGGTGGCCGCTTTTGATCTGGATGGGACCCTCATCACCACGCGCTCTGGGAAGGTCTTCCCCACCAGCCCCAGGGACTGGAGGTGAGGTGGGCATGGGGAGGCACCAGGGTAGGTCCAGAGTCCTCTTCGCACAGGTCACCTACCACTTCCAACTATCTTAGGATTTTGTACCCAGAGATTCCGAAGAAGCTCCAAGAGCTGGACGCAGAGGGCTACAAGGTGTGTGGAGGGGCAGGTGCAGCCAGGGTGGGGGTGGAGGGCCAGAGCCCTTCTTCAGTACCCTTCTGTCCCCAGCTGGTGATCCTCACCAACCAGATGGGCGTCGGACGAGGGAAGCTGCCAGCAGAGGAGTTCAAGGCCAAGGTGGAGGCTGTCCTGGACAGGCTGGGAGTCCCATTCCAGGTGCAGCCAGAAGGGCTGAGGTGGTGTATGAGGGATGCAGTCTAGAGAACGCGCCACGGCGCCTGGCAGCACTAACAGGCCTGAGCTGACCACCATGGGAAGCTGTCCTGGGCTGGTATGGTGTGTCCATGGAGAGCCCGGCTGGGTGTATTGATGCTGTGACCCCCTGCCACCTCCACAGGTGCTGGTGGCCACCCATTCTGGCCAGAACCGCAAACCAGTGAGCGGCATGTGGGACCATCTGCAGGAGCAGGTGAGCAGCCGCCTGCCTCCTACCCAGCCTCCCCCGCCTCAGCCATCACTCCCAGATGTGAGCAGCAGGCTGGCCAGGAGTCACTGGTGCATCCATGTGCATGCACGTGTTGGGGCTGTTGTTCACTGAGCAAAGACAAGGTATTCACGTGGCCAGTTAGTGCCTAGGCTGGGTGGGCCTGCCCCAAGGTCTGAGGAGGTGTGAGCAGTGTGGACAGAGGACTTGGTGGGTAAGGACGCCCTGGGAAGGTCTGAGAAGGTGTGAGCAGTGTGGACGGAGGACTTGGGGGTAAGGACGGCCCTGGGAAGGTCTGAGGTGTGAGCAGCGTGGACGGAGGACTTGGGGTAAGGACCGCCCTGGGAAGGTCTGAGAAGGTGTGAGCAGTGTGGACAGAGGACTTGGGGTAAGGACGGCCCTGGGAAGGTCTGAGAAGGTGTGAGCAGTGTGGACGGAGGACTTGGGGTAAGGACGGCCCTGGGATAGGAGTGTTCGGGTTGTGAGATGGCGCAGGCTGGGAGGTACTCAGCACCAGGCGCCCACAGCGTGGTCCTCTCCACTCCTCGGGCCGGTACTGAGGGTGGTGGCAGGTGGTGGAAAGGGAACGCCTACCATAAGGACCTGAAAGATTAGGTCTTCTCACATCACAGCCTGTCTCTGCAGGCCAATGAGGGTGTGCCCATCTCCATTGCAGACAGTGTCTTTGTGGGAGGTAAGGGGCTCCATCCGCGGTGGGGGGTGGGGGTGGTGGCTACCCTCAGAGTACTGGACAGGGTGCCCTGACCGTTCCAGATGCAGCAGGCCGCCCAGCCAACTGGGCCCCCGGGAGGAAAAAGAAAGACTTCTCCTGCGCAGATCGCCTGGTAAGCCTGTTGCCAGCACCCACCCCGCCCTCCTCCGCTGCACACACACCTGACCTGACCGTTGCCAGGACCCCACCTTGCCCTCCTCTGCTGCACACCCGACCTCCTGATGGTTGCCAGGACCCCACCCCGCCCTCCTCCGCTGCACACCCGACCTCCTGACCGTTGCCAGGACCCCTCCTCCGCTGCACACACACCTGACCTCCTGACGGTTGCCAGGACCCCACCCCGCCCTCCTCCCGATGCTGCACAACACCCGACCTCCTGACCGTTGCCAGCACCCACCTCGCCCTCTTCCGCTGCACACCCGACCTCCCGACCGTTGCCTCCCACAGTTTGCTCTGAACCTCGGCCTGCCCTTCGCCACTCCAGAAGAGTTCTTCCTTAAGTGGCCAGCCGCCCGCTTCGAGCTCCCAGTCTTTGACCCGGTGAGGCCCGCGCGCATTGAGGGAGGCCCATGGCTTTGCGCAGTCTGACAGCCTGTGACTCCCTCCTCCTCCAGAGGACCTTCTCCCAAGCTGGGCCCCTCTGGCTCCCGGAGTCCACCTCCCTCCTCAGCCCCAACCCAGAGGTGGTGGTCGCCGTGGGATTCCCTGGGGGTGAGCTGCCCCTGCCTGACTGCAGTTGCCCTTGCCCCCTTGGGTGCTGGCGCCTGCTGAGAGCCACCCTGCCCCACAGCCGGCAAGTCCACCTTCCTCCAGGAGCACCTGGTTTCCGCAGGCTACGTGCACGTAAACAGGGTCAGTGGGGACCCATCACCAGCCCCCCCAGCCCTCCTGTCCCCGGCCTGCTCTAGCCCCATCTGCTGCCCTGGGTCCACAGGACACCCTAGGCTCCTGGCAGCGCTGCGTGAGCTCCTGCGAGTCGGCGCTAAGACAGGGGAAGCGGGTTGTGATTGACAACACCAACCCGGATGTGACAAGCAGGGCCAGGTAGAGGTCCCCACGTTCCAGGGCGTGCGGGGGTGGGGTGGCGTGGGCTGGACGACACGACACGACAACGGGGATGTGGGAGCTCCCACGGGGCTGTGGAGGGCACCACAACGCCAGCCCGGCCTCCTGCCCACAGGTACATCCAGTGCGCCAGAGCTGCGGGGGTGCCCTGCCGCTGCTTCCTCTTCCGTGCCACACTGGAGCAGGCTCGCCACAACATCCGGGTGAGCCCCCCGCCCCCGCCCCTCAAGTCCCTCCCCTTCCCCTCCCCCCTCTCCTGACCTGTCTGGTCTGTCTGCAGTTCCGAGAGATGACAGACTCCTCACATGCCCCGGTGTCTGACATGGTCATGTTCAGCTACAGGTACCCACCTGGGACAGGAAATGCCCTGTGCCCACGACCCTCCCCCCTCCCCCTCATCCCTGTGCCCTCCTCCTCTGCAGGAAGCAGTTCGAGGCCCCCACGCTGGCCGAAGGCTTCACAGAGATCCTGCAGGTCCCATTCCGGCCCCAAGTGCAGCCTGCGCTGCAGCGGCTGTACCGCCAGTTCTCAGAGGGCTGAGCCCAATAAACGATGCTCCAGGCTTCTTCGTGCCTCTGTGGGGGGACCTCGGGCTCGGTGGGGCACGGGCCAGGTCCTCCTAAGGGGCTGGGGTGGATCCCGTTCATGGGGTGTGGGAACCACTACTCACTCCAGGCACCAGAACGCCCAGGAGAGCTCTGTCCACAGGTCAGTCAGAAATGAGGAGTAGCGGCAGGTGGGATGGGGTGAAGGCTTTATTGGGAAAACATACAGGGAGGACATCGTGGAGACGCAGGACGCCGTCCGCCATGGCGCTGGGCAGGTGCAGGCCCCAGGTGCCCCTCGGTAGCATCTGACCTGGGGGCAGGGACGCGGTGGAGGGCTGGAGAAGGGCTGCCCGGGTGGGCCTACTGCTCCCAGGAGGCCGTGCCTCGCGGTGGTCTCCCCGAGGACCTGGCCACCCTGCTGCGGCCCTCGGCCACCACTCACCAGTCTCCATGGGGCCTTGTTGGGGACTGTGGCTGGCCCAGCATGGGGCTCCGCTAGCCGCCCATCTGCAGAGGAAGAGGCCAAGGAGGGTGAGCGGAGGGTGAGCGGCGGCGCGGCTCGGCTCGGCTCGGCTCGGCTCGGCTCGGCTCGGCTCGGCTCGGCTCGGCTCGGCTCGGCTCAGGGGTGCGTGCGGGCAGCCTCACCCCTCGCTGCTGCTGCTCCTGCTCCAGGCTGCGCTGCAGCACTTGCTGCTGGTTGGCAATGACACGCCGGATGCCATTTACAAAGTTGCTCTGGTCATGGGGGATGAGGCCGATGAAGATCCTCTTCTCCGAGGAGTAGAGCAGCATAAGCACACGCACCTCGCACGACGCCTTGTAGGAGAAGTGCACGCAGCCCGCCTAGGGAAGGCCAGTCTGACCTGCGACCTGCCCTCAGCCAGACCAAGGGCAGAGCACACAGGCAGCCCCGCCCCAAGTGACCTCCTAGGGCAGCACAAGTGCTGCTGGGGAAACTGCGGCCCAACAGGACGGACTCGGAAGGCCCAGAGCCGGAAGAGCTGGGCCTTAGCTGGAGATGCCCAGCCTGGCACTAGCAGCTCTGCAAGCTAAGCAGCAGCCCTGGCACTGGGGAAGGGACTGCAGCACAGGACAGTGCACTGTCCACACAAGGAACCAGGCGAGGTCCTGCCTGGGGTGCAGCTGGGGCCCCTGGAGCAGGCTGCTGCCTGCAAGTCCCTGCCCAAGCCACTCCACCCATGCCCACCACTCACGAAGCCATTGTCCATGATGCGACACAGGCTCTTGAGTGTCTCCATGTCCTTGGTGAAGTGGAACTGCACCAGGCGTGAGTTCCGGAACAAGGGTACCAGAGTAGTCTGTGGGAGGCCGAGGGCTCAGCGCCAGCTTGCCATTTTCCCAATCCCAAGAAAGCCCTGTGGATCTCATCCTTTGCCTGTGGGCATGGCCTGCACTCTCCACACTTCACATTCCAGCACCCCTCACCCTCCACATCTGCACACCCCTAGTTCCCCACCCCAGGCCACTCATCTCCCTCTGCACCCCACAATCTGCCCCAGGCAGTGCCCCACCCCTCACCAGCAACTGCTGCGGTATGAGCTGCATGTAGAGCCTTCTTGGCCACTGCTCCGTCCTCCTGTGACAACAGCAGTCAGCAGGTCCAGGAGCCCGGACCCCCCTCCTCCCCTCCTCTTCCTCCCCGCTCCCCCAGCACTCACAAGATCTCCCCCTGGTTCACGTAGACGTGGGATGGCAGCCACCGCTTGGACCGGCTGTGGGGCTCAGGCCTAGGCTTTGGGGCAGAGCGAGAAGTCCCTCAGGGTCAGGCAGCTAACGTGGCGTGGGACCGCCTGCCCGCAGGCACAGCGCAGCCACTGCCCACACAGCCCGGAGCTCACCTCCTGCCACTCCATGACTCCACTCCACGCCAGGAACTTGTTGTTGACGATCTGGACCGGCCCAGAGTGGACACCTCCAGGGCCCACGGCCTGCGGGGACAGGCGGCTTTAGCCTTCCTACTGGCTGGCCAGCCTAGGCCCCTCGACCCCAGAGCTGGCACTGTCCTCCCTGCACCCCAACCATTCTGTGCACTAGGGGCCAGAAAAAGTCTCAGACCCCAGCCTGGTGCACCCAGCCTGGTGTGCGTGCACGCAGAGCCTGTACTTGGCAGATGCCCCCAAACACGTGGTCACCCTGCAGAGCCTTTCGGCCTCACTCCAGCCCGCCGGCCTCTCCTCCCGGGGCTCTGCCAGGACCCCCTGCTAGCTGTCCCTGAACCCCCGGAGCCCGTGAAGCTACCGCTCCCACCCAGCGCTGGCTGGGTGAGCCCTGCCCCCTCCTGCTCCACCCAAGCCCGTCACGCTCATCTACCGGAGCAGGGCGGCCCGCACCTGCTTGCGGGTGGTGATGACCTGCCGGATGGCGTTGACGAAGCCGCTCTGGTCGTAGGGGATGAGGCCCATGAAGACCTTCTTCTTGGAGGAGTACAGGAGCATTAGCACGCGCACCTCACACGGGGAGATGTGCGGGAAGAGCATGCAGCCCGCCTGCACACAGGGCTGAGGTCAGAGCGGCCCTCCATGCTCAGAGCCACCCGAAGGTGGGCCAGACAGACACCCTCCTTCAAGGCTTCCCTCAGCCCCCACCGACTGAGCGCTGCTGGGTTGGGAGTGGGTGACTGGCCACCAGGCTGAAGCCCAGCTCTGCCCTCTTAGCTGTCCCAAAGCAAACCACCTCCCATCTTGGGACCTCAGTTTCCCCGTCTGTAAGAAGTGACAATAATTGCCACCTATTGTAACTCTCACAGATTTGGGGGGTGCAGTGGCTCGAGGATGGGTACCCTATCCAGTGCCCTACTGACCACCCACAATGCTGCTATCTGCCGGCTGGACCCCAAGAGCACCGCAGCACTGCTAGCTGCACACGTGCCCTGGGGAGATGCTGGGACACAGGTCTTGGTGATGCATCATCCTTGGAGGTGGCCAAGGACAGCCAGGGTGAGCCTGGAGTCCAGTCCTCTGGGTGCTGGGCTGGCAACTCACTCCCACCCTGTCCCTGACACCTGCCTCTGTCCACAGTGACCTGCTCAGACCTGGCCCACAGGGGCTGCCATCTCCCCAAGCCCTGACACGCTGACACACACAGGTTGTGTCCGCACGTCCTCACAGACCTGTCCAGCCCACTTCACAACCCTGAGGCTCAGAACATCCTGTGCTCTTGGTTTCTGATCGCCCACTCTCACCCCACGCACAGCTCGGATGACCACTACTGGGGGTGTGGCTAGGGGAGGGGGAGCTACGGAAGGGACTCACAAAGCCGTTGCCCATGATTCGGCAGAGGCCCTTGAGCGAGTCGCAGTCTCTGTTGGTGAAGTGGAACTGGGCCAGCTGGGAGTTCCGGAACAGGGGGCCCAGTGTGGTCTGGGGGGAAGGGGTGGCTGATCAGCACGACGGGGGTGGATATGGGGGTGCTCAGCTGCTCTGGGCCAAGCCAGGGGGTCTCACCAGAAGTTGTTGCGGGATAAGCTGCATGATCAGTTTCTGGGGCCATTGATCAGTCTCCCTGCGGAAGGGGCAGCCATGTCAGAACCCCGCAGCGAGAGCCCTGGCACCCCGGGACGCCTTCCCACACTCACAAGTTCTCGCCCTGGTTCACGTAGGCCTGGCAGGGTAGGGTGCGCTTCAGCTTCGCTGTGGAGTCGGAGTAGGGTCTGCGCTTCTGAGGGAGGGGGCGGCTTGGGCTCAGCGTGGGTGGGGTGGCAGGACACCCACACCCACGTGAGCCCCCCGCCCGGGGCCCCCAGGCTCACCTCCTGCCACTCCAACACGCCACTCCAGGCCAGCAGCTTATTGCTGAGCCGGTGCTCGTTGACCGCCAGCCCCCCGAGGGAGAGCCCGGGCGAGGACGGCCCAATGGGCCCCAGGGCCCCGAACACACGTGCGCCTTCCTGCAGCAGAGGGCAGCACTGAGGGTGGGCCATCCGGGCGCCCCGCACCCAGGGGGCATCTCAGGCAAGCCCTTCTGCAACAGTGAAAGCCCACACAGACCGGCAGGGTCCTTCCAAACCCCGCCCCCGAGGTGCCAGGGACGCGTTTCCCGACCTGACCAACCTATCAGTACCCCCACAAAGGGAGCCCTTCCAGAAGAACAAGTAACAAGCCCACTCCGAGCCGACCGGAGGGCGCAGGCGCGGGTCCTGGCCAAAACCTCGGAAGGCACAGCCCCGTGGAGACTCCCCGCTCCGGGACTAAAGGTCTCTGCAAGGCCTGGGCGCTACAGTTCGAGACCCCAATGCTGAGCGCGCGGGCGCAGACCACAGCCCACCCTGGGTGTCCGCCCACTCCCCGTCACCGGAGCCTCCGGCCTGCACACCTGTCTGCGAACGCAAAGCCAGCCAAGAACACGCACACCTCGTCACGCAGACGGTTACGTGCGGATCAGGCCGTCGGAGGCAACCACCCGGACCCCTACCACCCGGACCCCTGCCACCCCCGGGCCTCGGTGGCCGCACACACGCACAACGGGTGGGACCGAGGACTCGGCCCGACACGACCAGGGCTGCCGGCTAGCCGGAGAGCGCTTCCTGGACCAGAGACACCTCGGAACGACAGAGCGAGGCTACGAGTCCCGCAGCGAGGGGTGTGTCTGCACCTCGCGGGGGGCCGTGCCCGGCCCGGCGGACCGGACGTCGTCACTGGGCGCTGGAGACTGGGTCAGCGTGCCCCGGGGGGGTCGGACGCCGCGGGGCGAGCACGCCCACGCCGCCTAGGACCGTGCAACACCCGGACCTCCGGGTTTCCAGAAAGTGCGTGCGCGCTCGGCATGGCTGCGGGGCAGCCGGCGGGGAGGGATGCACAGCGGACGCCAGCAAGGTCCCGGGACAACGCCTCCGAGCAACAGCTGTGCGCGCGAGCCGCCCCGCCCCGCCCCGCCCGCGGCCTCAGCTCGCAGCCCAACTTCGCCACCGGGAAAACAAGCGAGTGCGCCCGCCCGAGACGTAACCCGAGCCGCCCCGCCCCCCGTCCCCCGCCCCCCGCGGGCCCGCGCGCAACAAAGGGAGCGGGGCGATTGGCGGCGCGGCTCCGGCCCGCGGACAAAGGCGCGCAGGGGGAGGGGCGCGGAAGGCTCTGGAAGCGGGCCGGGGGCTCACCATGGGAGGGGCCGAGCGCGCGCGGATCCGCGGCGGCTGCGGGCCTCGGGGGCCGGAGGGCCAGGAACGGGAGCGCACGGCGCGCACCACCAGGGGCCGCGGGGGCCGGCCGCGACCGCCGAGGGGACCCCCGGCGCCGGAGCGGTGCGGGGCGCGGCGCGGACGGACCATGGCGGGCAGGCGGCCGCGGGCCTCACGGGGTGTGGGCTCCGCCGACGGACGGACGCGCGGCTTCGGGCAGACGCGGAGCCGGAGCTCGGCGGGGAGCGCGCCGCCAGAGGGGTCGCCGCGGCCGAACCACTGAGGCGAGCGGGGGAGCCGGGACGGACCAACGCCACGGAGCGAGGGGGAGCCGGGACGGACCAACGCCACGGAGCGAGGGGGAGCCGGGACGGACCAACGCCACGGAGCGAGGGGAGCCGGGACGGACCAACGCCACGGAGCGGGGGGAACAGGAATGGACCAAGGTCACGGAATGAGGGGGCCACCGGAACGTACCAAAGTAACAGTGGTGGGGGTCCGGAGCGCCCCATCGCTACGGAGCGGGGGGGGACAGGAACGAACCAAAGCCGCGGGGGTGGCCTGGAGCGCGCCAACGGCACTGAGCAAAGCAGGGGGAAGCGGCGGCATCAAGGCCACAGAGCGGGGAGTAAGGGGTGCCAGAATGGACCAACGTCACAGAACCTGGGAGTCCGGAGCGCACCACGGAGCAGGGGAGGAGGCATTGGAATGGACCATCATCACTGACTGGGGGGTATGGAACAGGCCAACATCACAGAGCAGGGGAGCGCACTAAGCACGGAGCGGGGTAAGGGGTGAACCATCGGAGCAGACCAACCGCACTTGGGAGGGGGGAACTGGGGAGGAACCTGAACGGACCAAAGCCTTAGGACTGGGGGGAGTCTAGAGCGGACCAATATTGACAATGCATTTCAGCCAGCCCATACTGACTGAACAGGGCACGAGCTCGGAGCAGACCAACGCGGGTTGGAGAGGTGTGCGGAGCGAACCAACGTCTACGTGGCCTCAGGAGCCTGGCCCGAGGGGTGTGCCCGGAGCATACCAAGAAGGTTTGGGAGGGAGGGCCTGCAGGTGCACCTGTGAGGGCAGAGGTCCTGGAAGATACCCACACCGGTCCCGGAACGAGCAGTAGACAAGGCGTGCTGTCCAGGCTTCCAGCTTGTACGCAGTGACGTGGCAGGGTGGAGAATGAACTACAACTCCCATCCACCGGGAAGGCCAGGCTTGGCCCGGGCTCCGCCCACTGCCCCTGACGCCAGGACATTTGCGCATGGAGGGGGGAGGGGATGGGGAAGGCCAATCCCAGCTTCCTTGATTCTGGCTTTCTTCTATGTTCTTACTTTGAGAGGCTAAAGATCAGATGAGCTATTTGTGGCTGGTATGGTAACTGCTCCAATGAAGCGTACTCCAGACTGTCCTCGCCTGATCACGCCTGGCTGTCTAGCCAACTTTAAGCTTTCCCCTGCCTTCTTTTTGCTATTTTAATTTACTATTTCTGTTTTGTGTGTCTGAGTGTACTGCTTGCCTGTGTGTAAGGGCAGTGCACCCGTGTCATCCAAATGCCTTGTTTGTTTAATGTATGATCAGTGAGTTTTTTGGTCTTTTTAGGACAGGGTCTCCCCTGTAGCCCCAGCTGGCCTGCAACTCACTATGTAGACCAGTCTGGCCTTGAACTCACAGAGATCTGCCTGCCACTGCCTACCGAGTGCTGGGATTAAAGGCTTGCGCCACTACGCGTGTGATAACCCGACCCCACCCCCAGGAGCCGGAGAGGTGGCTCAGCAGTTAAAAGCAGAGGACCCAGGATCGGTTCCCAGCACTTACATAACAGCTAACAATTGTTCATAACTCCAGTTCTAGGGGTTCCAACCCCTTCTTGTGTCCTCGGGCAGTGCCGGACTGGAGCTCACTCTGTAGACCAGTCTGGCCTTGAACTCACAGAGATACACCTGCCTCTGCCTCCTGAGTGCTAGGGTCATAGGCATGCGACACCACCACACCCCGCTCAATGGCTGATTTTGAAGCTCAGGCCAGAGGGTTTTGTAGAGAGTGACAGAGGGGGGACAGGCAAAGGCTAGGGTGCACTCACCAGGGAAGCACAGCAAAGGGAGAGTGCGGTGGAATAGTGTTTTATTTTTCTCCTTTAAGAATTTTGCCACCTCCTTTAAGACATTCGGTAACCACAAAGATCCTGTCTCAAAACAGACAAAAAAATTCTGCTCTTCCACAGGACCTGGGTTCAGTTTCCAGCACCCACATGAAAGCTCACACGCACCTGTAAGTCCAACTACAGAGATGATAGCCTCATCAGGCCTCTAATGCATCATATCACACACACACACACACACACACACACACACGCGCACACAAACTTTAAAAAAATACATACTTAGGCCAGGCTAGACAGGGCTCTACCACTGAGCCACGCCCCAGCCCCTCACTGGGGATTCTAGACAGGGCTCTACCACTGAGCCACGCCCCACCCCCTCACTGGGGATTCTACACAGGGCTCTACCACTGAGCCACGCCCCAGCCCCTCACTGGGGATTCTACACAGGGCTCTACCACTGAGCCACGCCCCAGCCCCTCACTGGGGATTCTACACAGGGCTCTACCACTGAGCCACACCCCAGCCCCTCACTGGGGATTCTACACAGGGCTCTACCACTGAGCCATGCCCCTAGCCCCCTCACTGGGGATTCCAGACAGGGCTCTACCACCGAGCCACGCCCCAGCCCCTCACTGGGGATTCCAGACAGGGCTCTACCTCTGAGCCACACCCCAGCCCCTCACTGGGGATTCCAGACAGGACTGTACCGCTGAGCCACACCCCAGCCCCTCACTGGGGGTTCCAGACAGGGCTCTACCGCTGAGTCACACCCCAGCCCCTCACTGGGGGTTCTAGACAGGGCTCTACCACTGAGCACACCCCAGCCCCTCACTGGGGATTCTAGACAGGGCTCTACCACTGAGCACACCCCAGCCCCTCACTGGGGATTCTAGGCAGGGCTCTACCTCTGAGTCACATCTGTAACCTGAGATCTGACTTGCTGAGTTTTGGGGGTCAACTGGAGACAATGAGGTGTGAAGAGATTGTCCTTTTTTCTTTTAATAAGGCAAGTTCGTGATGGATTAAAGGCATGCACCACCACGCCTGCCTGGCATGTCCTTGTCTCTTTTTTTTTTTTTTTTTCCTTTTTGAGACAGGATCTCCCTCCCTGCCCAAGGGCTGGGACTATGGCCAGGAACATTGCATCTGCGCCACTATGCCTGGCCTGTGTCCTTTCATTTCTGAGACAGGTTCTCATTCTGCAGCCCAGGTGAACATGAAATTCCTGGCCCTCCTAGCTCAGCCCCCACCCCCCTCCATGCTGGGATTATGGAAGGTGCCACCATGCCTGACAGTTTCACTCACTGTCCCTGGATGGGTGCAGCTCAGTACTCCCGCCAGCCCATGACAAGGCGCAGCGGCTGCCTGCATTCATGCTCGGGAGCTCTCGACTGATCTGTATTCCCAGCCTTTCTGTTTGGCTTGTATTCTTGCATATGAGTGTGCTGCCTGTGTGAGGCCGTGTTGTGCAGTGCCCTTAGAGGTCTGAAGAGGGCCTCAGATACCCTGGCATTGGCGTTATGGATGATTGTTAGCTACCTTGTGGGTGTTGGGAACCGAACCCATCTTCGGCAAGGGCAGCCAGTGCTCCCAGGTCCTCAGCCATGTCTCCAACCCGTCCGTTTTGAGACGGTCTTGCTCTGAATCCCTACAGGCTGGAACTCACTAAGGAGATCGGGGTGGCCCTCAACACCTGCAGCTCCCAGCCTCCTTGCCCAAGTGCTGGGACTATGGCCAGGAATGTCCCATCTGGCTGTCCCCCCAACTTCCCTGTCAGCATCTGGCTGCCCCCCCCCCAACTTTCCTATCCCCCACACCTGCCTGGCCTTGCAGACAGTCTGGCTATACTCTGCTTTAAGAGCGTTACTTGGTTGCAACCACAGCCCCAGCTGTTCTGCTGTGGAGGGCCATGTGCTAGACCTCGCTTTGTGCTTATGGCAGACCTCTAATGGTACCTGTGTTCAGAACCAAACAGGTCCCCTCTCTGGCTGCACCCTATCTTGCCTGAGTACAGTATGGTCCAGCTAGGACAGCCCCCCCCCCTTTTCAGTGTTTTTGAGACAGGGTCTCCCTGCAGGCCCAGTTGGCCTCAAACTCACAGAGATCAGCCTGCCTCTGCCGGGATAAAGGTGTGTGCCACCATGCCCAGCAATCCCTGTGCTTTCACTGGACAACAGTCTGGGAATCTGGGGGGAGGCTGGGTGGCAGTGCTGAGATGGAACACCCTGGGGCAGCACAGCTGACAGGCAGGCGCTGCCCTCTCCTGCCAAGTCTCACTCCCAGCACCCCTTCCCCCAGTACTTTGGGATGGGCACTTTCGGCTCAGGCTGGCCTTGAACTCACTCCACAGCCTGGGCTGTTGCTGCCCTCCTGTCACCAGGGCCCTCCTCACAACACCTCCCTGCACCTGCTCCCTGCCCAGCCCTGGATATCCCCTGCTTTTGGAGTCTTCTTGCAGAGGTTGCAAGAAAGTGGCCTGTGGCTTTCTGAGCCCCGAGGTGGGTTTTGTTTGGTCCTTGAAGCACTCTGGGATCTGAAGGCCTCCGGGCGGGGCGGCACTCCCCAGGTTCGCCACAGTCCCTAGCATCCCGTGGTGCCCACCTGGGCCCTGCTGCGGGGGGGGCAGTGCCCACCGCATGGGCTGTCTGGCCACACCACTGGCTTCGTGTCTTCAGCTGCCACCGTGGCTCCCTGCTCTTTCGTTTTGTGAGAATCACCCAGGAGACAGGCCTTGTGGACGGGACTCCAGGACTACCGCCCTCTGGCCTGGGGCAGCAGCTCCCGTGCTGTGCTACCAACTGGTCACGCAACAGGTGGACTGGTCAGGTACAAGAAAGCCCACGGCCAGAGGTAAAATCAAATTGGACCTTTACTGAGCTATGGTGAACGCACGAACAGAATACAAACATGAATGCTACTGGAGTTTATGCTTTAAATTCAAAATTGAAAAAATACAAATTGAAAAATAGAAATATTAATTATTAAACTTTTTCTCTCCTCATTCTCTTGCTCCTCTCCTCGGAGGCCGGTAAGTGGACATCCGCTCTTCTTGCGCCAACGCCAGCGCCAGGCCTTGGACAGGTGCATGACAATTCAACCTTGAATCTTTAAACGGAGTTTTGGATTCAGGTATGTAACGGAAAACAGTGACTGTTGACAAGTGTGGGACCCCACCAGACAGTGGTGTTGGAGCCTCCGCAGCGTCTCTGCCTACACAGCACAGGCTGGCCAGCCAAGTGAGGACTGGCGGTGCCGGCTCAGGTTCAGGGCCCTCAGGGGACTTGGTCTTGGGTCTCACAGTGTTGGTGACTGGTCCTGGCTGCCTCTCGTTTCCAGGAAGTAAAGAAAAGCAGTCCCTCAGCAGAGGCCTCTGGGGCCAGGACCAGCCCATCTACATTCAGGAGCTGTTTGCAAAATCCCTGCAGAGTCGGATCCAGTGTTCGGAAGGACGGAACCTGGAGCGGAGTCTGACCTCCAGGGGACTGGGGTGTGGCTCTGCAGGGTTTGCAATGAACCAAGTGGCCCCTCAGGTCTACCACCGTCGGCTCCCCAGGCTCCATCTCGGGAGAGCCAGTGTCAAGGCGTCGTGGTATCAGAGCTACTGAGGTTCGGATCAGACAGGTGTCCTTGCCAAACGAGGCCACTTGGGATCGAGGTATGGGGACAGCCCTGTGACAGATCTCCAGATCACGAGACGGACTGTAGTTGTGCTTATGAATTCCGATGTGTGCATACAAACAGCAAACCACTTGCCAGGGTGGGGCCAGCTGGCACCACCTTGCGGACTTCCTCGCTCGTCAACACAAATAAATAAAGCTAGCCAGCCTCTGGGTCTGAGTTTCCGAGCAGCCATCGAAGGGCCACAACTGAGGCAACTCACTCGGGCAACTGGCCCCATGAGACTTCAATGCCTGCGATTCGCCGAGTGCTACGCGTGCCTGTCAGACTCAAAGGACAGCTTCGCAGATGTCAAGATGTCTGCGTGAGGCTCTGCAGGGCCTCTCCCGCATCCGCCTGCTGCTACTCGAGGCTCTGCAGGCCCTTGCTGGCCCCCAGGGCCCTCTTCAGCTCCTCCAGGAGCGCGTCTCTGCGCTGCTCCGTGAACTGGTCGTAATTCTTGCTGTGCTGGGACTCGTAGTGGCGTTTCAGGTTGTACTCTTTCAACACTGACACGTTCTTTTTGCATATTAAGCACGTAGGCACGCTCTTCACTTCCACAAAGAAATAGTCTCGCTCCCACTTTTCTCGAAACGCGCGGCCCTCTCCTTCTCTCTTGCGTTTGGCCGCTTTTGAAGGAGACATGGGTACAAGAAAAATTTCACTTTTCTCTGAATGCTCCCACAAAACCACCACAGTGCCAGCCCGGTGACAGAGGCCACGCCACGCCTCTCAGGGGAGGGGTGTGTGAGGGAGTGGTGGGGACTGTGGCGAACCAGAGAGCACGAGCCCCACTGATGGGTGGCCCCAGCCACTGCTGCCAAGGAGGCTGGGCCCAGGGGTGTCAGGTCGTCTGCCACGTCAAGAGAAGCAAGACTGCAGATGCGTGTGAGAACGTCACTGAGTCTTACAGCTAGCTGGAAGGAAAAGGACCAATGCTACACAGGGAAGACCAAACAAAACTCATCCGCAGCGGCCCAAGGCCAGACAGCAACCTCTCCTGGAGGGCGGTGGGTGACTGGGCACTAACCAGCTTCCCAGACCAGGCCAGAGGGCCATGAGTGGACCGCGCTCAAACAACAGGCATCCGCGTGACTGACAACTTGCTCGTCTCCAGGGGAGACCGCCTGACCACGAGCCTCCAGCACACCCTGCAGGGCAGGGCTGCCCACTGTCCATGTCACGTACACCTCGACTGGAACGTGCTGCCACTGCATCTACGGCTCCCAGCACAGCATGCACTGCCCCTGGGGCCATCCTGAGCCCCTGTGGATGTGTCACCTGGATGTCCCCTCGTCCTCATCGCCTGGCCCCCACGCTCCTCACACTCTCTAGCCCACTGCCTTTCTGATTCAGGCTAGCAAAGTCCTGCCCAGTGGCAGCATCAGTGCCTTGTGTTCCCAGAACAAAGCTCATGCTTCACAGTCTGGACTCTACAACATCCACCTCCTGGCCCCCCACCGTGAGGCCCCTGTGGTTTTGGCTCTCTGCACCAGGTCCTTCTGAGGGTGAGGTCCTGACTGCAGACTGCCTGCCCCGCCTGTCTCAGCGTCTCCCCAGGACCAGGCCACAGGCCACTGCAGACTCACCACTACCCGGCATCACCCAGCCAGGGCTATGGGGAGTCTGCAAGGCCAGAGCCAGGCCAGAGCCGTCTCCCCGTCGCCTGCCCAGTCCTGGGGGTGTCAGTGATGGGAGCCGGCATGTGTTCAAAGGAGCTTTATTGGGGCGGGTTCAGATGAGATCCATGAGGATGTCGTCCTCCATGACGCTGGGCTGCAGGCCCGGCTGGGGGACCGGGCCCCGGGGACCCCCGCTCAGCAGCATCTGACCTAAGGGCAGTGGGGAAGGGGCTGCATCTCCCAGTAGGGGGTGCGGCCTGCTCACCCCTGCTCTGGGAACCCCAGGCCGTGGGGGGCTCCAGGCTGCTCACCCCTGCTCTGGGAACCCCAGGCACTCAGGTTCCCAGGAGGCTCAGGGACTATCAGAGGCCATTCCGACCCCACCTGATGCGGACTTTCCCGTGAGCCTTGAAGCCTTACCCCACAGGATTTACTGTGGCTAGGACCTCTTCCAGCACCCCACGATGCTGTGAAGAACCTCGGGAAGGTCTCATCCACCAGGGCCTTGCTCCCACACCGAACTTCCCCATGGCCCTCTGAGACCCCGAGGGCTCCAGGGGGCCCTTTGGTTTTGGGGTCCTTGCCCGGCGGCTGCAGGAACAGCCAGTTCAGAACCTCCCTTCCCTAGAGCCCCCTTACCTGGCAGTGGAGCCCGCTGGGGCAGCTGGGTGGGCCAGGGCTGGGTGGGCGGTGGGTGTAGGAGCGGTGGGCCCAGCTGCGGCTGCCCCAGACTCTGGTGTGGTGGGGGCAGCAGTGCCGGAGCCCCTGGAGGCTGCAGGTGGTGAAGGGAGGCCTGGGGTGGGGGCACTCCGGTCTGGGGCTGAGGAACATGGAGAGGGGCTGAGCCCTCAGAAGGCAGCTTGGAGGCCACAGCTGTGCTTCAGGGAGGATCTCGGGAGCCCACCAGGGTGGGAGCCCATGCTGCCCACCTCCTCTGGGTGAGAACCCTGACCCTGCGGCTCGTCCCAGAGTCTCACCGGTGGTGGGTTGAGGAGGAGACTCCGCAGCTGCGGGTTAGCCCCAGGGTTCTGGGGCCGAAGGATAGGTCCAGGAGGGGGTGGGCCTGGGGCTGCTCCAGGAGGGCCTTGGGGTGCTCCTGTGGGGGGCTGGGTGGTACCTTGGGACTGGGGCTGCCCTGTGGCCCCAGAGGCCCCCACAGTGCCCTGAGGCTGAGGCTGAGGCTGTGGTGCTCGGAGCTGGAGCTGGAGGGAGAGAAAGGGTGAGGGGGACTGGGAAGATCAGACCCCAGCCACCCAGCCACCCAGCCACGCAGCCACCCAGCCCAGCCAGCCCAGCCAGCCCAGCCCGCCAGCCCAGCCAGCTCCGTCCTCAGAGACTCTGCGTGGGCCTCACGTGTGCCCCCAGAATGGGGCTAGGCCTGGAGGGATGCCCCAACTAGAAGTGACCACACCCTCCCCAGCTGCAAGGTGGGCCTTGCGCTGGGGGCTCTGGACATCGAGGGCAGCACACCAGTTAGAAGCGATGGCGCAGAGCTCAGAAAAGCAGCGCACCAATTAGAAATGATGGCGGAGACCTCTTCTATTCTTTTTTTCTTGGTTTTCTGAGACAGGCTCTCCCTGTAGCCCTACCTGGTGTGGAACTAACCTGCCTCTGCGTCCCAAGTGCTGGGGTTAAAGGGGTGTGTCACCGTGCTGGCCACAAGGGCTGTCTGCAGAGCACGTGGGCACTAGACAGCAAGCTCCCATCCTAGGGTGGCGGAGACCGCTGCTGCCTGCTGTGCTCCCCCCGTGCTCCCCCCTCCCTGCTCCCTGCTGTGCTCCCCCCCCGCTCCCCCCTCCCTGCTCCCTGCTGTGCTCCCCCCACTCCCCCTCCCTCCTCCCTGCTGTGCTCCCTGCTGTGCTCCCCCTCCCTGCTC
>VZQC01000854.1:906052-1024480 GCA_009823505.1 Rhizomys pruinosus | reverse complement strand
AGCACGCGCACCTCACACGGGGCTGTGTGCGGGAAGTGCACGCAGCCCGCCTGCAGACAGGGCTCTTCAGAACCAGTGTGTCCAGGGACAGGACACCCCATCTCATTCTACAAACTCCAGGGAACCCACAAGCAGAGAAGAGCAGGCCTGCTGTGCACCTCCCCGGGGACAGACACTGGGAGAGATAGACGGACCGGGCCCCAACGCAGCAACAAGACCGGCACTCCCAAGTGCCACGAGAGAGGATGGAGACAGAGATGACGGAGGACAGGGAAGAAACAGGGAGACAGGACAGAGAGAGACAAGGGACAGAGAGACACGGAGAGAAGATGGGAGCCATGGTGAGCCTGTCGGAGCACCTCCAGGGTCTCACATCCACCCAGCACTGGGCTCCCTCCCCAAAGCATGCTGGGTCGGGATCAGCAGGCCGGCAGCTAGAC
The DNA here is from genome assembly GCA_009823505.1 of Rhizomys pruinosus. Taxonomy (NCBI): domain Eukaryota; kingdom Metazoa; phylum Chordata; class Mammalia; order Rodentia; family Spalacidae; genus Rhizomys; species Rhizomys pruinosus. The sequence continues at coordinate 1,024,040 of VZQC01000854.1, read as the reverse complement.
TCGGAAGACCCCCAGGGACAGCCACACCCCTGGCACTGTGCTTCAGGGTAAGCCGCAGAGGCAGCTCCAGTGCCAGGTGGCTGTGACCTCAGGCCTGCACTGCACATGAGCGCTGCTGAGGCCGCCTGGAGCACACGGCCCTTTCAGGAGTGGACATGCAGAGCCCCCTGCAGCAGCGCTCGGGGAGCCGGCCTTTGCCTGCTTGGGTCCAGCTCTCAGAGCTCAGGTTCCCGTGACCAGCCAGGTGGTGGCCGTCACTCGCAGCACCACTGGGCACACAGGCAGCACCGCTCAGGCTCGAGTGCCCTCCCCTATGACAGGCGTGGCCTGGTGGCCCAGGTGGCCCAGCTAGGAGGCCTGGGCTGAGTCTGGGTTGGTCCCCAGGCAGGAGGACTGCCTCTTCCCCTTGCCTACAGAAGCCAAGAGCCCATCTTGTATCTGAAAGGCCACAGGAAGCAGAAGCGTAGACCCAGTGTCAGCCGGCTCCCTCTGGGTCCTGGTACGCATCATGATGTCTGTTCTTACCACACAGAATCTGGCAGCAGCACCAGGGCAGCCCAAGACAGGACGGGCCGGCCGCACACCACGAGAGCCGGTGAGCCGGCACCCAGGAGCCGGGAGAACCCACCAGAGCCCAGCAGCCAGATGCTGCAGACCCAGGTCCCCACCCCTGAACCGCAGGACTCCAGAGCCCAGGAGGGGCCACCCAGTTCTCTCCCCAGGCAAAGGCCAAGGACAGACATTCACCAGCCTGCTCTCATGCACAGGGACACCCATATCCTTCCAAACCCAAGTTTCAACCCACTAGCACCCAGAAGGGTGGGCTGGTTTGGAAGAGGGTCTCTACAGATGCAATAGGTTAGATGGTCCTGAAGGTGGCCTAGTTCAACAAGCTTGCAGTCCTGCCGAGAACAGTCACTGGTCGAGGGGCTAGGCAGGCCAGCACGTGCCTGGTAATGCAGCCCTTAGGGGCAGGCTGAGGCAGAAGGACTTTGAGGTCCATGCCAGCTTGACCTACACAGCAAGACCAACTCACAGCAACCAAAAATGGCAGCAGAGGGTGAGGGTGCAAGTGGAAGAGAAGCCTGCTATAAGCCAGCCACGCCCAGTCGACAGGAAGGCGGGGATCCTGTGGCTCAGCACCCTGGGGTTCCCGTCAGCAGAGGAGACCAGGCAGTGCCCACCCAGTGCCCGCCACTCACGAAGCCATTGCCCATGATGCGGTAGAGGCCCTTGAGCGACTCCAGGTCCTTGTTGGTGAAATGGAACTGGACCATCCTCGAGTTCCGGAACAGTGGACCCAGGGTGGTCTGGGAATGACATGTGGGTGTCATGCACTAGCATGTGCTCACACACACCCCCCCACACACACACAGACACACACAGGTGTCACATGTGCAGTAACGTGGGGAGTGAGGACATGGCATCAGGAAGTCGAGTGCAGTGAGGCTCATGCACATGCACACACACATACACACACACACACATACACACACAGGTGTCACGTGTGTGGTAACATGGAGTGAGGACATGGCATCAGGAAGGTCGAGTGCAGCGAGGCTCACCAGCAGCTGCTGCGGGATGAGTTGCATGATCAGCTTCTGCGGCCACTGCTCAGTCTTCCTAGGGGATAAGCCAGAGAGGTCGTCAGGAGCTGGCAGGTGGCCCGGCCTGTCCCCCCACCCAACAACCACCTACAGGTTCTCTCCGTGGTTCACGTAGACCTGGCAGGGCAGGGACCGTGTCAGCTTGGTGTTGGCATCCACAGAGGCAGGCTTGGGTTTCTGTGGGAAGAGTCAGTGAGGTCTCCTGCACCAGGCCTGCAGCCCCAAAGCCAGGGACGTCACCCACTAAAGCCTCACAACTTCTCCATGTCCCCCACCAACTTGCCCTAGTATCCAAATTCCACAAAAACCAGTCCCTTCCTTGACACTATACCCCCCAAAGGCTACAATCCTCCAGATGCTGTAGGGGACCCCAAATCCTAGGCTCTACGAGGAGTGGTGCAACCACTCTAGGGAAGCGCTCGAGCCCCTCCAACCCCAGCCCTTCCTGAGTTCTTTATTGAAATACAATCTTTAAACTCCTGCTAATTCTGATACTGAGGCCGCAAATCCCAGTGTCCCCCAGGCTGCACTGTGACCCCAAGCCCAACCTAACACCCCCCACCCACTCACCTCCTGCCCCAACCTAACACCCCCAAGTCACTCACCTCCTGCCCCAACCTAGCACCCCCAACCCACTCACCTCCTGCCACTCGAGGACCCCACTCCAGGCCAGGAGCTTGTTCGACACTGACTGCTGCCCCCCAAGTGCAGGAGCCCCAAGCTGGGCTGGAGGCCCACTCATCCCACCTGGGGCCGCAGAGCTCGCCTGTCAGGGAAGAGGAAGGCGATGGAGGGAGCCACTCGATCAGTGACAAGAGTGACAGACCACGGGGGGGACAGGGCAATGGTCCCTTGCTCCTCACCTCCCCCAGCCGGCCACAACAAGCTAGACAGGCCAACCGTGAGGAACAAGGACTCCCAGACCTACAGGAGCATCCGGGCTCGGACCTCAGCCCTGACACAGAGCTTCAAAGTGAGGGAGGAGGGCCCAACCGCGTGAGCATGTACCATGGATGGAGCCCCAGGCTGAGCGGGCGGCGCCAGGCCTTGGCCAGGGGCCACAGTGGACACGAGGCTAGGCTGGGAGGCTGGCGGTGGCTTGGGGGCTCCAGGGGGCCCAGGTGCCAAAGGAGGTGCTGGGGTTTGGCTGAAGGGGGGTCCCACTCCTGCAGCGGCTTGCTGGAGAGGATTGATGGGGGAGACTGTGGAAGAGACAAAGCTGAGTGGGGAGGGGGATGGACCAGAGACCCCGTGAAGCCACCCGCACTCCCGGGACTCACAGCGTGGGCCCAGCCCAGCCTTCTGGCTCTTGGCAGCCTCCACCGCGTTCTGGGCGGCCACCTGCGCAGCACTCAGGTTCCCAGGGACCTGTCGTAGGGAGAGGACCCTCAACCCTAGAGCTAGGACCCAAAGTCCCCTGCACAAACCACACAGCCCTGACAACTGAGGAGCTGACAACTCCACCAGAGAACGCACTCCCTGCCTGGGCAGAGGGGCCCTTCACCCCTCATCCCCAACAGTCCCTTCCCTGTGAAGCCCAGACTCTGCCAGACTCTGCAGACTCTGGCAGCTGATCCCTTCCGGACAACATCCATACCTGGTACTGGGGCGGGACGGGGGGCAGAGCCTGCTGGGGGGCTGCTGAGAGTGTGGCGGCCGAGGCAGCAGCAGCAGGTAGGGGAACGGGCTGCTTGGGCTGCATGGGGCCTGTGGCTGCGCTGCCCCCGACTGCATGCAGGAAGGACAGCAGAGGTCCCAAGGAAGGGTTGTAAGTTAGAGAGGGAGAGAGCCAAGGTACACATCAGAGGATGCCGGGGGGGGGGGGGGAAAGAGAAGACGCCAGCCCCTGCCCCCAGGTCTCACCCCAGCCCCTGCCCTGCACCCAGGTCTCACCCCAGCCCCTGCCCTGCACCCAGGTCTCACCCCAGCCCCTGCCCTGCACCCAGGTCTCACCCCAGCCCCTGCCCTGCACCCAGGTCTCACCCCAGCCCCTGCCCTGCACCCAGGTCTCACCCCAGCCCCTGCCCTGCACCCAGGTCTCACCCCAGCCCCTGCCCTGCACCCAGGTCTCACCCCAGCCCCTCCCCTGCACCCAGGTCTCACCCCAGCCCCTCCCCTGCACCCAGGTCTCACCCGGCAGCACCAGCCCGCGCACCAGCACCATATGCCTCGGGTCCTGGCTCACGTCAGCTGGGGGCTGCAGAGGCTCCAGCAGGGCAGGGGGAGCCGCCTTTTCAAAGAGCAGCCGAAGGGCAGGCAGCTTCCGAGGAGACACGACAGAGAAGTGGATCCCACGCTGGAGGAGAGACAGGCCTCACTAGGGGGCTAACCAGTCTCCCACAGTGCATTGCTGCACTGCTGCCTGGGGCAGCCTGGGCCCTAAAACCACAGCTTCCAGCAGACTGTGGGAGTGGATGGTAAACACAGATCCTGGTAAAACATGGTTTTAAAGAGCCCAAGTAGGCAGAGGTTCTGAACTATTCTGATCCAGGTTTGCAGATCATGCTCCTCCATCACCTCCGTCACCCTCACCCCCCATCCCCTCCTCCCTCACCTCCGTCGCCCTCACCTCCCCATCTCTTCCTCCCTCACCTCCGTCGCCCGCATCCTCCGTCGCCCTCTCCCCCATCCCCTCCTCCCTCACCTCCGTCACCCTCACCCCCCCATCCTCTCCTCCTCACCCTCCATCGTCCTCACCTCCCCATCTCCTCCTCCCTCACCTCCGTCACCCTCACCCCCATCCCCTCCTCCCTCACCTCTGTCACCCTCACCCCCCATCCCCTCCTCCCTCACCTCCGTCACCCTCACCCCCCCATCCCCTCCTCCTCACCCTCCATCGTCCTCAACTCCCCATCTCCTCCTCCCTCACCTCCGTCGCCCTCACCTCCCCATCTCCTCCTCCCTCACCTCCGTCGCCCTCACCCTCCGTCACCCTCACCCCCCATCCCCTCCTCCCTCACCTCCGTTGCCCTCACCTCCCCATCTCTTCCTCCCTCACCTCCGTCGCCCTCATCCTCCGTCGCCCTCACCCCCATCCCCTCCTCCCTCACCCTCCATCACCCTCACCCCCCATCTCCTCCTCCCTCACCTCCCCTATCTTCTGCACCAGGCTCTCTGTGGTGCAGCCTGAGTATGTGGTGCTCTCCACGGCAGGCAGCAAGTACGGAGGCGAGTTGCAGATGAGCAGACAGACTCGGTGTGTCTGGCCACTGCAGGGACAAGGACAGGACATGAGCCAAGCAGCAGAGCCCGAAGACGTGCGCAGCTGACAACACCAAGGCTCTCGGGGCCCAGGGGCAGCTCTGAGTCACCTGTCAGAGGGAGGCCCTAGCTTGCACCTCATCAAAGGCACAGCCCTGCCCTGACCCAGCATGGACTCCTTGTGGCTCCTAGTCAGTCATCGGCTGGGGGGGGGGCACACTCACATTTGTTCCCGCATTTTCTTGAAGTCATCGAACAGCTGCAGGGCTGTGCTGAGGCCTTCTGCAATGAGGCTGCAGCTCTCGCCGCCGCCACCCAGGAACCTGCAGGGCCAGGTAGCCACTCAGAGGTGCCCGCGCTCAGAGGTGCCCTCACTCAGGCTGCAGCCCCCTCCCCCCGCGCTTATGATGGGACAGTTCTCAGCACTGTAACAGGATGTGGAGGGGCCAGAACGGGGCAATGGAGACCCAGCGCACCAACCCAGAGCCCTCCACTAGGTGCCAGTCCCAGTGTGAGCCACACCCTGACCAGCCGCCTGCTGTCCCTTCCTGAGTGGGCCACCTGCTCCACTTCCTTGTCTTTTTGAGACAAACTACAGCCCAGGCTTACACTGAACTCTGCCAAGTGCTGGGACTGCAGGTGAACACCCCTGCACCTTCTCCTCTGTGCTCTGCAGAAATGGGCCCCAGACAGGTGAGCCTGACCCGTCCGTCACCTTGGTAAACACAGGGGCCATACACAGTAACAGAAGAAACTGCTGTCAGATGGAAAGGAGGACGGCGGCCCCAGAGACAGGCACGGAATGCCACTTGGACTGACCATGGCCACAAACCAGAGCACTGAGGCCACCAGAAGCCAAAAGAGGCTGACACCTTCTGCCAGGCCTTCAGGGGAGCCTGGCTAGGTCTCCAGTGCTCCCATACCGTAGTCAAGGAAACTCGCCCCCAGTACTTGTGCAGTGTTCGGATGCAGCCCCTGCTGGGCACTCTGCCCAGGCCCCGCCCCACTCAACTGTGCTCCCACATCCCTGTCCTTCCCCAGGTCTGGTCCTGGGCCTGTCCACCAGACTGGTCCATGGCTGAGGACCAGCAGCGGCACTGCAGGCCAGGCCTGAGTGCTGCCCACCCTTCCAGGTCCTCTGTGGCCTCTACTCTGGCCTGGGTGGAAAGTGAACTTCCCTCCTGACAACCTGCCCAGTACGAAGCTTGTACTGACACATCACACAGTCAGCAGCAGCTCCTGTGGACAATAGCCCACACGGCCAACAGCAGATCCTGCGGACAACAGGCCACATGGCCAACAGCAGATCCTACAGACAACAGCCCACATGCTAACAGCAGCTCCTGCAGACAACAGCCCACACAGCCAACAGCAGATCCTGCAGACAACAGGCCACACGGCCAACAGCAGATCCTACAGACAACAGCCCACACGGCCAACAGCAGCTCCTGCAGACAACAGCCCACATGGCCAACACCAGCTCCTGCAGACAACAGCCCACACAGCCAACAGCAGATCCTGCAGACAACAGCCCACACGGCCAACAGCAGCTCCTGCAGACAACAGCCCACACGGCCAACACCAGCTCCTGCGGACAACAGCCCACACGGCCAACAGCAGCTCCTGCGGACAACAGCCCACACGGCCAACAGCAGCTCCTGCGGACAACAGCCCACACGGCCAACAGCAGCTCCTGCGGACAACAGCCCACACGGCCAACAGCAGCTCCTGCGGACAACAGCCCACACGGCCAACAGCAGCTCCTGCGGACAACAGCCCACACGGCCAACAGCAGCTCCTGCGGACAACAGCCCACACGGCCAACAGCAGCTCCTGCGGACAACAGCCCACACGGCCAACAGCAGCTCCTGCGGACAACAGCCCACACGGCCAACAGCAGCTCCTGCGGACAACAGCCCACACGGCCAACAGCAGCTCCTGCGGACAACAGCCCACACGGCCAACAGCAGCTCCTGCGGACAACAGCCCACACGGCCAACAGCAGCTCCTGCGGACAACAGCCCACACGGCCAACAGCAGCTCCTGCGGACAACAGCCCACACGGCCAACAGCAGCTCCTGCGGACAACAGCCCACACGGCCAACAGCAGCTCCTGCGGACAACAGCCCACACGGCCAACAGCAGCTCCTGCGGACAACAGCCCACACGGCCAACAGCAGCTCCTGCGGACAACAGCCCACACGGCCAACAGCAGCTCCTGCGGACAACAGCCCACACGGCCAACAGCAGCTCCTGCGGACAACAGCCCACACGGCCAACAGCAGCTCCTGCGGACAACAGCCCACACGGCCAACAGCAGCTCCTGCGGACAACAGCCCACACGGCCAACAGCAGCTCCTGCGGACAACAGCCCACACGGCCAACAGCAGCTCCTGCGGACAACAGCCCACACGGCCAACAGCAGCTCCTGCGGACAACAGCCCACACGGCCAACAGCAGCTCCTGCGGACAACAGCCCACACGGCCAACAGCAGCTCCTGCGGACAACAGCCCACACGGCCAACAGCAGCTCCTGCGGACAACAGCCCACACGGCCAACAGCAGCTCCTGCGGACAACAGCCCACACGGCCAACAGCAGCTCCTGCGGACAACAGCCCACACGGCCAACAGCAGCTCCTGCGGACAACAGCCCACACGGCCAACAGCAGCTCCTGCGGACAACAGCCCACACGGCCAACAGCAGCTCCTGCGGACAACAGCCCACACGGCCAACAGCAGCTCCTGCGGACAACAGCCCACACGGCCAACAGCAGCTCCTGCGGACAACAGCCCACACGGCCAACAGCAGCTCCTGCGGACAACAGCCCACACGGCCAACAGCAGCTCCTGCGGACAACAGCCCACACGGCCAACAGCAGCTCCTGCGGACAACAGCCCACACGGCCAACAGCAGCTCCTGCGGACAACAGCCCACACGGCCAACAGCAGCTCCTGCGGACAACAGCCCACACGGCCAACAGCAGCTCCTGCGGACAACAGCCCACACGGCCAACAGCAGCTCCTGCGGACAACAGCCCACACGGCCAACAGCAGCTCCTGCGGACAACAGCCCACACGGCCAACAGCAGCTCCTGCGGACAACAGCCCACACGGCCAACAGCAGCTCCTGCGGACAACAGCCCACACGGCCAACAGCAGCTCCTGCGGACAACAGCCCACACGGCCAACAGCAGCTCCTGCGGACAACAGCCCACACGGCCAACAGCAGCTCCTGCGGACAACAGCCCACACGGCCAACAGCAGCTCCTGCGGACAACAGCCCACACGGCCAACAGCAGCTCCTGCGGACAACAGCCCACACGGCCAACAGCAGCTCCTGCGGACAACAGCCCACACGGCCAACAGCAGCTCCTGCGGACAACAGCCCACACGGCCAACAGCAGCTCCTGCGGACAACAGCCCACACGGCCAACAGCAGCTCCTGCGGACAACAGCCCACACGGCCAACAGCAGCTCCTGCGGACAACAGCCCACACGGCCAACAGCAGCTCCTGCGGACAACAGCCCACACGGCCAACAGCAGCTCCTGCGGACAACAGCCCACACGGCCAACAGCAGCTCCTGCGGACAACAGCCCACACGGCCAACAGCAGCTCCTGCGGACAACAGCCCACACGGCCAACAGCAGCTCCTGCGGACAACAGCCCACACGGCCAACAGCAGCTCCTGCGGACAACAGCCCACACGGCCAACAGCAGCTCCTGCGGACAACAGCCCACACGGCCAACAGCAGCTCCTGCGGACAACAGCCCACACGGCCAACAGCAGCTCCTGCGGACAACAGCCCACACGGCCAACAGCAGCTCCTGCGGACAACAGCCCACACGGCCAACAGCAGCTCCTGCGGACAACAGCCCACACGGCCAACAGCAGCTCCTGCGGACAACAGCCCACACGGCCAACAGCAGCTCCTGCAGACAACAGCCCACACGGCCAACAGCAGCTCCTGCGGACAACAGCCCACACGGCCAACAGCAGCTCCTGCAGACAACAGCCCACACGGCCAACAGCAGCTCCTGCGGACAACAGCCCACACAGCCAACAGCAGCTCCTGCAGACAACAGCCCACACGCTAACAGCAGCTCCTGGCTGGGACTCGGAGCCTGCACCTGCCAACTACTCGGGGTGTCAGTGCCACTTAAATGTCTGCGTGAGGATAAATGAATAGGGTGAGCACAGGAACCACCCTGGTATAACATGACGGGAAGATATTCTGGACGGGTTCTTTCTCAGTCAAGGCCTTGAGCTGTGGGAGAGGAAGAAGACTGACCTTGCAGAGAGGAACCACAACCTCAGCAAGGCTGCTGCAGCACGCCGTGTGCCCAGACACCAGCACCCCAAGATAAGACTTATCCAGTGGGGGCAGGCCCATTCTCATCTTGGCCAGGAGATCACAAACATGCATGGGCTTCATCAAAGCAGTGACTCCAGGACAGAGCTCTGGAGTGGATGGCGTGAGCTGCAGCTGCACAGAGTGGCTCTTCGGGTCTTCCAGGGCCCGCCCCTAGGGGACTGCTCTATATCAGCCAGCACCACCAAGGTCTGCTTCCCACGTGCATCTCCTAACAGCCCTGAAGGGGAATGCAAGGGCTACCTGTCCACAGCACCCAGCACACCACACACACACACACACACACACACACACACGCACACATGCATGCGCCCATGCCCCATGTGCGCACTAGGACACAGAAGTCACCCGACACAAACCTGCTTCTCCAAAGCAGGAAGGCAGGAACCCCAGGCTGGACCACTGCTGTCTACTGAGCCCTGACCACAGCCAGCACCTTGGCTCCAGTCTTCCCAACACTCCAGTAACCTACACTGACCGTGAGCAAGGCAGGAGACGAGAAATAACAGACTCACACACCACCAACCAGGCACCAGGCAGCCCTAGCATCCTACAAGGCTGTGTAGCCTGGGCCAGGGCTCCAACTCCTGCGCTGCCCATTCTTGTGTGGAACATGTCAGATCTACCTACCAAAGATGCTGTAACAAAAGGAACATACGATATGTGACATCCAGTGCCATGGAGAGACAACAGATCTGTGAGCTCCAGGCTGACCAGAGCTACAAAGTAAGGCTCTGGGCATGGTGACACAGACCTTTGATCCCAGCACTAAGGAGGTATAGGCAAGCAGATCTCTGTGAGATCAAAGCCAGCCTGTTCTACTTATAGTGAGTTTCAGGCCAGCTGGGGCTACAGGGAGACCCCGTCTCAAAAAGGACGAGGGAAAGAAGCCTTAGTGGTTGCCTTTTCGGCCTCTGTGTGGGCTGTTGGCTCACTGTGAACACAGCAGCTGCCAGGCCAGGAGCCAAGTGGGCAGACCTGGTGGCAACAGCCAGCAAGGAACGGAGTCAAGAGCCACAGAACAAGCCACATTGGACATGGATCTTACAGGCTGGCCAGGCCACAGATGACCACAGCCCCAAGAAACCCAACTGAGAACGCAGCCAAGCTATCCCTCCTGAGTTCCCAGCTCACAGACGCTTCTCGAGTACGCTGGGGAACCAGTTATACAGCAAAAGATGCCTGACACGACAGAGGAGCCCCACTTCAGAAAGAATGACAGGAGACAGCCACAAAGGAGCCTGGGACTCTGAGGTCAGAGCTGTCAGGAGCAGGTCCAGCTCCACCCCTGGCAGCCCAACAGCACATGCTTGCAATCTCCGTCCTCCAGAGGCAGAGGCAGGAGGACAGGAGCTCAGATTAACAGCAGAGGAGACTCTCCTGGCCCAGCTCCACCCTGAGGACACCACCTGAGTAAAGGGAGAAGCAGGGGGCGGCGCAAGCACAGCCCAACCAGGCACATTCAGGGATTCAGGGGAGACTCTGGGGATCCAGGTGGGAATGGGGGGGAGCTCTAGTGGGCAGAGGAGAGCTCAGTCACCTGCCTCTCAAGCCCAGGCCACTTCCCCCACAACCCTACTGTTTCCAGCCTGCCCAGGTTGGAGAGATGCTCACTTGATGCCATCAAGCCAGGTGACAAACTCATAGGCACTGCTGGTAGGAGCATGACACTGCACATAGGACTCCGGAGCACAGTCCACTGTGTTGAATACCACGAGGCTGTACTGGGTTCCACCGTACTGAGAGGACAGGGCACAACTGTTAAAAGGAGGCTTCTAGGCAAAGAAGTAGAAGCGTGAACTTATGGTAATTTCAGAAAGAGGAACACCCAATCCTTCCTCCCTCAGCCCAGGGATCCTCCCTAGCCCTTCTTCCTCAGCCCAGCCCTCCTCCCCCAGCCCAGGGGTCCTCCCCCAGTCCAGAGTCCACCCCAGTTCTCCTCCCCAGACCAGGGATCCTCCCTAGCCCTCCTTCTTCAGCCCAGGGATCCTCCCCAGACCTACTCCCCCAGCCCTGGGGTCCTCCGCCAGTCCAGAGTCCTCCCCAGTTCTCCTCCCCAGACCAGGGATCCTCCCTAGCCCTCCTTCCTCAGCCCAGGGATCCTCCCCAGCCCTCCTCCCCCAGCTCAGGGGTCCTCCGCCAGTCCAGAGACCTCCCCAGGTCTCCTCCCTAGACCAGGGGTCCTCTCCAGCCCTCCTCCCCTAGCCCAGGAGTCCTCCGGGCCACACACTCACGTCTCCCCCGAAGTCCGTCTCGGCGGGCGGTCCCCCGTTGAAGTACCTGCAAAGACGGAGGACAGACGCGTCGGCCTAGGTCGCAGGGACCTAGGGCGGCGGGCGGCGGCGCGGGCCGACACTCACTCGATGGCGGGGAGCAGGTAGTGCTTCCGGAGCCCCTCGAAGTACGGCCCCAGGTTGGCGGTCCCCTCGATCACAAACACCACGTCCGCCACCAGGCCCCCGGCCCGGGCCGGGCCCTCGGACCCGGGGACCATGCCCCGCGCCGCCGCCGCCAGTGCCGCTGCCGCCGCCACTGCTGAGCGACTAGCCGCAGCTTGGGGAGCCGCAGCGCGCCTGCGCAGGGCACGCAGCCGCGCGGGACTTGCGGCAACCTTGGCTGAGGCCGGCGCCGCCATGTTGGTGCGGGGCACGAGGGCCGTGGTGGTCTTAGCTCTACCCTTGCGCCCACTCATGCCGGGAAGTCCTCAGGATGGGCCCCGGAGCCCCGCTGGGGGCCTTTTGCGGATAAACGGACTTTGGGGCGACGCATCAAGAGCAAAATAAGAGGAAAGAACGGCGCACCCGGCCGCCATCTTTGAGCGGGGTTGGAATCTGCGACTCTGGAGCGAAGTGGAGGAGTTGGGGACTGGTTGCTAGGCAACGCGCACGCGGCCATTGTGTTCTCACACTGGGGTGAAGTTACAAGTTCTGGACTTTCAGAAGTGGTGGAGGACTCGGAGGGTGGGGGGAGGGACGATGGGTCGAACCAATCATGTCGTAGGAAGCGTGGTTGCTAGGCAACGCGCTAAGGTTGGGGCCAGCTGGGAAGCGAGGGCCAGTGTGTTCCTGGAAGGAGCCGAATTCCAGCTTAAGTGGCGGTTGCCAGGCAACACCTGATCCTTGTTTTCTTGGGGAGCTGGAGAGGTGGAGAGGTGGAGGGGTAGAACTAGCAGAGAACACAGATACATTCCGGGTGGATAAAAGAACCCGAATGAAACAGGGAAACATGGTATTATCGTGGAAACAGCCTCAGATGCAGCCCACAAGCCGAGAGGAGGAATAAAAATGACCTGGAAAAGACACTGTAATATATGTGTGGACAGAAATTTACTAGATTAAAAAGGCCTTATGGGGCTGGAGAGATAGCCTAGCGGTTAAGAGCACCGACCGCTCTTGCAGAGGACCCGGGTTCGATCCCCAGCACCCACATGGCGGCTAAGAACCGTCTGTAACTCCAGTTCCAGGAGAACTCCTGTTCTAGGGGAATCCACACCCTCTTCTGACCTTCGCGGCATTGCATGACATGGGTGCACAAACCTACATGCAGACAGTACACTCATACACACATATAAAAATATATTTAAAAAAATTTTTTTTAAAGGCCTTACTAATCAGTATAGAAAGACTCAAGCAGTTCGGTGGCTTTAGTTCTTTGTTTGTTGTTTGTTTGTTTGTTTGTTTGTCTTTTTGAGACGGGGTCTTCCTGTAGCTCTAGCTGACCAGGCTGGCCTTGAACTCACAGATCTACCTGTCTCTGTCTCCCCAGTGCTGGGATTAAAAGCAGGAACCCCCATGCCAGGGTCCACCTCATTTTTTTAATATTTTATGTGTATGAGTGTATTGCCTGCATGTATGTAAGTGCACCTGTGTCATGCAATCCCCACCCCCACCCCCACCCCCAGACTCCGGAAGAGGGCATCAGATTCCTCTGGAATTGGAGTATGTACGGTTGTTAGCTGCCAGGTCAGTGCTGGGAACTGAACTGAACTGGGGTCCTCTGCAAAAGCAGCCAGTGCTTTTAACCACTGAGCCATCTCTCCAGCCAGTCACCCCTTATTTTTTGAGTCAGCATCTGTCCACTGAGCCCAGGGCTCATCAGCTGGCTATTATGGACAGCCAGGGAGCCTTGGGCACTCTCTGCCCCCCCCCCGTGGGACTGTTCCATCAAGCCTAATTTTAACACAGATGCTGGCAATCGACTGAAGCCATTCATCACGCCTACGTTGGTAGGCGCTCTACTGACTTGAGCCGACTCCACAGGCCTTTTCTGTATGATTTTGAGACATAGTCTTGCCAAGTAGCCCAGGTTGGCCTTGAGCTCAATTTATAGTCCAGCTAGCCTTGAACGTGAGATCCTCCCAGATGAGTCTCTAAAGTAGCTAAAATTATAGGCTGTGTTAACAGGCTGGGCTAAACTAACTTGGTTCTGTTTCAGTTTGTTTGCAACTACTTATTTTATACTGGACTTCAGTTTGTGCCCTTTTGAGGGACCAAGTATTTAATATTCTTTTTGTGAAGCCAGCCAGGTAGAACAACTGATCCAATCACTCGGGATGCTGAAGCTGGAGGGTTTCCTGGAGTTCAAGGTCTGAGTGAAGTAAAAAGTGAGAGCCCTAAAGTAATAAACACTTAGATTTAAAGATCTATTGGTGTGTGTGTGTGTATGTGTGTGTGTGTGTGTGTGTGTGTGATATGAACATGAGTGTAAATATCTTTGGAGTCCTCAAGGTGTTGAATCCCCTGGAGCTAGAATTACAGGCAGTTGTGAGCTATCCAACTCAAGTGCTGGGAACCAAGTTCAGGTGTTCTACAAGAACATGGAGTGGAGCAGAAGAGGTGGCTCAGAGGGTTCGATTCCCAGCACCCGCATGGCAGCTAACAACCATCCATAACTGCAGTTCTAGGGGATCCGACACCCTCTCCTGACCACTGCCAGCATTTCATGACACTCCTGCACTTGCACACATATAGGAAATACACTCATAAAATTAAAATAAATTAAACAATTAAAATATAACACAGAGCACTCCTAACCTCCCTGCCATCTTACCACTCTAAGAATGAATAAATGTCTTTTCTGATTCTAGTGCTTTTTTTTTTTTTTGTATGTGTATGAATGTACAGTCTGCATGTAGGTCTGTGCACCCGTGTCGTGCAGTGCCGCGGAGGTCAGAAGAGGGTCTCGGATTCCCCTGGAACTGGAGTTACAGATGGTTCTCAGCCGCCATGTGGGTGCTGGGGATTGAACCCGGGTCGTCTACAAGAGCAGTCAGTGCTCTTAACCGCTAGACTATCTCTACAGTCCCATGATTCTAGTGCTTCTTGAGAGTTTTCAACAATCTCATGCCCCGAAACATAGAAAAATAGAAATTGGCAAATAAGAGTGATCATTTGTGCAGAAATCCCTGTAGGGGACAGAGCTCCAGGATCTGTTCCCAGGACGTAGCCTACGGACAGCAGAAGGGGAAACTGAGTGGGGTATTTCAGCTAGACCACCTGCAGAAGTAGAAGGGAAATCTCCCTCCAGACATTCAGCTCCATGTTAATTATCAAGTTCTCAGCTAGAGACCACCAGCACTGAAGTGAGGCCAGGGATTAAACAACAACCACGATCAGCTCAGTACAGCCTCCAGACAATGTCTCCGGTTACACAATAGGGTCCCAACACAATAGGCAGAGGCAGGCAGATCTCTGAGACAGAGACCAATCTGGTCTGCATAGTGAGTTCCAGGCCAGGGCTATTTAGTGAGACCCTGTCTCGAAAAAAAAAAAAAAAAACACTCAAGTGGGTTGGAGAGACACCTCAGCCCTTAAGAGCTTTGACTGCTCTGGAAGAGGATCCAGGTTCAGCACCCACATGGTGGCTAACATTCATAACTCCAGTTCTGGGGGCTCCACCACCCTCTTCTGGCCCTTGCTGGCATTGCGCACACAGACTCATACATATACAAAAATAAATAATAAACTGGGTGAGGTGTTGCACGCTTTTAATCCCAGCACTGGGGAGGCAGAGGCAGGTGGATCTCTGTGAGTTCAAGGCCAACCTGGTCTACAGAGCAAGTTCCAGGCCAGCTGGGGAGACCCTGTCTCAAAAAGACATAAATAAATAAATATAAATAAATAAATAAATAAATCTGAGGGCTAGAGAGATGGCTTATCAGTAAAGAGCACTGGCTGCGCTTGCAGACTTGAGTTCGATTCCCAGCACTCAAATGACGACTAACAACTAACCCCAGCTCCAGCTCCAGGATACTCTGAGGCCCTCTTCTGACTGCCTCAAGCATTGCATGACACAGGCCCACTTACGTCTAGGCAGGCAAAGGACTCATTCATAAATAAACGTAATAAATAAAAGGCCTTTAATCCCAGCACGCGAGCAGTGACTTCAAGGCCAGCCTGGTCTACATAGTGAACTTCAAGCCAGCTGGGACTGAGGAAAGACCGTCTCAAAAAAAAAAAAGTAGTAAGATATTTTTAGAAATAATGAATTAAGGGGCTGGAGAGGTGGCTCAGTGGTTAAGAGCACTGGCTGTTCTTGCGGAGGACCTGGGTTCAGGTGTCAGCACCCACATGGCAGCTGACAACCATCCATAATTCTAGTTCCAGGGGATCTGTAGCCCTCTTCTGACCAAAAGGATTGTGGGGCACTGGTGCACTTACACACAAGCAGGCAGTACACTCATGCACCTAAAATTTAAAAAAAAATTTTTTTAATGCTGGGTGTGATAGCACGCGCATTTAATCTTAGCACTTGGGAGCAGTAAGAGTCATAGAAATGTAGATATACTTCAAATCTGTGATTATTGCTATTATTTGGTTGTTTTGAGACAGGGTCTCCCTGTAGCCCCAGCTGTCCTGGAAATTGCTATGTAGACCAGGCTGGCCTCAATCTCACAGAGACCCCAACTATCTCTGCCTCCAGAGTGCTGGGATTAAATGTGTGCACCATTACATCCAGTTTTGATTACTTTTGTTTTCATTTAATGTATATGAGTGTATTGCCTGCATGTATGTGCAGCCGTGTTGTGGCTTTGGATTCCCCTGGAACTGGATCCTGGAACTGGAGTTAGGGATGGTTGTTAGCCACCATGTGGGTGCTGGAAATTGAACCCAGGTCCTCTGTACAAAAGCAGCCAGTGCTCTTAACTGCAGAGCCATCTCTCCAGCCCCGATTTTTTTGTTTATAGTTTACTTTTTTTTAATTAAAAAAAATTATTTATTTATGTGTATGAATGTACTGTCTGCATGTAGGTCTGTGCACCTGTGTTGTGCAATGCTGCGAAGGTCAGAAGAGGGTGTCGGATTCCCCTGGAACTGGAGTTCTCCTGGAATTGGAGTTACAGACGGTTCTCAGCCGCCATGTGGGTGCTGGGGATCGAACCCGGGTCCATCTGTAGGAGCAGTCGGCGCTCTTAACCGCTAGGCCATCCCTCCAGCCTCTATAGTTTACTTTTATTTTACATGTGAGTGCTTTGCCTGCTTGAAAGCACACCCATGTGTACAGTGCCAACAGCGGCCAGAAGAGAGTGTTGGATCCCCTGGAACTGGAATTAAGGAAGTCGTTAGCCTATGTGGGGCCTGGGGACTGAAGTCGTTAGCCATTATGTGGGGCCTGGGAACTGAACCCAGATCCTCTGCAGAGCAGCCAGTGCTCTTAACCACTGAGCCATCTCTCCAGCTCCTAGACATACTATTTTCAATTTGAATAATTTAGTTTATCATTATCGTGCGAGTGTGGGGTTTGTATGTAGGGGTTAACTTTAGGAGCCAAGCCTCTCCTTCCACCATGTGGGTTCTAGTGATTGAACTCACATGTCAGTCCTGCTCAGTAAGCCCATCTTGTCCACCCTTAAGGGCTTACTTCTGATGAGGAAAAGCTATGATGTTAGTACCATCACATTTGTGAAAATGCTGTATTCTGTATTAAATTCTATTTTATTGCAAGAAATAAATTTGGAAATACTTTCACATTCTCCATGATACACCATCACACAAATGAACTCATTACTTTTTTTTTGTGATTCTGGAAAAAGCTTTCCTTTTTTTTCCTTTTCCTAGTAATAAAAACAACCAGCTCATTTGGTAGTTACTAAGCAACGCTCTGTGGATCAAACCACTTTGAAAAATTGAGAGGGGGGTGTGTTTTTGGCGTTTCTAGGAGGGCCGATTTGGGATGTGGCCATCTTTCAGCAGGGCAGAAATGTCTACAGTTTGAGACATTAGTTTAAATGGTGGTTGCTTGGCAACGCCCGAGCCTGCCGCTATCTTTGAGTGGGGCACCATGTTTACTATATGGAATCGAAATCCACGTAGAATGCGGTTGCTAGGCAATAACTTGGCACGGTTGCCATCCTGAAGCCACAATTAAAAAAAAATCAGCGTGCAAATTATTACATCTTCCAGGGAGGTAGCTAGGCAATAGCTTGATACCATGATCATCTTCCAGGCAGCCTTTTTATTCTCCTTGCTAAACAGAAAGGCAAGCTATGACAAGGAAACAACCAGGCTGCGAAGCACGGTCGGTCGCCATGTTTGTTAGGGGCCTGGTGACTTCCGACTGGGGCGGAAGACAACCTAATTGGGTTTGAGGGGCTGAGTTGGGAGAAGGAGGGAGTTTGTTCCTCTGGCACCTCGCCCTCTGGCGGCTCCAGCCAGCCAACCTCCAGGAACGACCTGCTTGCTGAGTCCCCGGGGGTGACTTTCCGGGGTGCAGGCTTCCGGATGGGGGAGGAGGGGGCTGGGGACACCGTGCATCTACTGTGCCTGGCCGCCTGCAGCGGGGTCCCCCTGTTCTGCAGGAGCAGCCGCGGTGGCGCTCCCGCCCGTCAACAGGTGGGCCTGATGCAGGACTGCAGCGAGGACTGGAGCATGGGGGAGGCGGGGGGAATAGCCTGGGCTCTTGGGGGGACCTCTGGGACGCGTAGGGGGGCAGGGCTGCAAGGCTACCGCCCCGGGGGGCGGTGGGGAGGCCGTGGCGCTGCTGTACAATGCCCCCCGCTTCCCCGCAGCTCCCGTTCTCCGTCGTCGGCTCCCTCAATGGAGTGCACATGTTCGGGCAGAACCTGGACGTGCAGCTCAGGTCTGCGCGGACAGAGGACACGACGGTGGTGTGGAAGAGCTTCCACGACAGGTCTCTTGGCAGGAAGGAGCAAGGGCCGGGGCCTGGAGGGGTGCCCGGGAAGAGGGCCCTGCAGCCGCGACCTGGCTGTGGGACCTCGGCCTAGCTGGTCCCCCTCTCTGGGCCCTGGTTTTCTGGGCGAGGCCGCAGCTAGCCGGAGGCCTGGGTAGGGAGCCCCCGCTGCCCTGGCCCCATTATTTGGTCTCGTCTTCCGTCTCCAGTGTCACTCTCATTGTCCTGTCATCTGAGGAGGGTACCTCGGAGCTGAGGCTGGAGACAATGCTCCACATGGTGTTTGGGGCCATGGTGAGCCCAAACTCTGCTCTCAGCCCATCGCCCCTCAGTCCAGACCCAGGGCTGGGGTCCCCACCGTCCCTCCCAGACTCAGGGCTGGGGTCCCCACCGTCCTTCCCAGACCCACGGCTGGGGTTCCCACCGTCCTTCCCAGACCCAGGGCTCCAGACCCCATCATCACTGTCCTGAGACTCCAGCCTGCTCTGCCCCTGCAGTCCCCAGCAACCCCCCCTTCAGGTACTGCGGGACCCTGTCAAGGGTCCCCCGTCTCCTGTGTGACTTCCAGGTTCTCACGGTGGGGCTGGAGGAGCTGACTGATATCAGGAACATAGAGAGACTGAAGAAGGAGCTAAGGGTGTGGTTGTGGGACACGAGGCTGGGAGGTTGGGTCCCTAGGCTCTGGTATGCTGGAACAATTCCTTGGGGCTCCTGGGCCAGCACAGGCCTATGGGGTGCTGGGGACTTGGGGTCCAACCCTGGACCTGGTTCCACCCTGATCTGGGAGGAGCTGGGGGTCCACTTGGTCTTAAGCTTTTCCATTTTCTTTCTACCAGGCCACTTATGGCCTCATCGACAGCTTCCTGGGGAACTCAGAGCTCATTGGGGACCTGACCCAGTGTGTGGACTGTGTCATCCCTCCAGAGGGGTCCCTCCTTCAGGTACTGGGGTAGCTCAGTAATAAGTGTGTACCTGTGGGTCTGGCTCAGCCTAGGCATTTTCCTAGCATCCTTTTACACTCTGGAATCAAGTTCCTGTGACTCGACCAGTCCTCTGTCTCAGGGCGCGTGCCTTTGGCACCTGCCAAGCCTTAGATGACATTCCAAACCACTTTCCCCACCCACTCCAGGGCTTCTCAGCTGTCATGGGAAGTTCTCCCTTTCTGGACAAATTGACTGCCCCTCCCAGAACTGTGCTTGACCCCTCTGAGCTCCCTTATGTCAGGATGGTGGGCAAAAAGGAACCAAATGTGGATGCTGCTGTTAAGATTATTAGCTCTTGCAGGGCCTGTTGGCACAAGCCTGTTATCCCAGCTACTCCAGAGCCTGGGGAAGAAGAATGGAAGTTCAAGGCTAGCCTGGTCAATTTAGTGAAACCCTGGCTCAAGATTTAAAAAACTCAAGAAGGCTGGGGTGTGGCTCAGTGGTAGAGCCCTGCCTGGAATCCCCAGTGAGGGGCTGGGGTGTGGCCCAGTGGTAGAGCCCTGCCTGGAATCCCCAGTGAGAGGCTGGGGTGTGGCCCAGTGGTAGAGCCCTGTCTAGAATCCCCAGTGAGGGCTGGGGTGTGCTCAGTGGTAGAGCCCTGTCTAGAATCCCCAGTGAGGGCTGGGGTGTGGCTCAGTGGTAGAGCCCTGTCTAGTATCCCCAGTGAGGGGCTGGGGTGTGGCTCAGTGGTAGAGCCCTGTCTAGAATCCCCAGTGAAGGGCTGGGGTGTGGATCAGTGGTAGAGCCCTGTCTAGAGTCCCCAGTGAAGGGCTGGGGTGTGGCTCAGTGGTAGAGTCCCTGCTAGCTCTCATGTGAAAGGCCCAGGGTTCAATTCCCGTTGTCGAAGAAAACAGGTTATCTAAAGCACGTTGGGGATCACGGGTGACAGAAGGTAAAAGCATGCAGAGTGTGTGACACCCCACCTTGGGGCCCAGCCTGCTGGAATGTGCATGGATCTTGTGGGCAGCCTTCCTTCTGTGCCCACGTGGGCAGGCTCTGCAGTAGCTGCTTGTTCCTGACCCCCCAGTACCAGGACACCCTCTCCGGGTTTGCTGAGGCCACAGGCACAGCTTTCGTCAGCCTACTGGTGTCCGGCAGAGTGCTGGCGGCGACCCCGGGCTGGTGGCGGCTGGGCATGCCGGAAGCTGTGCTGCTGCCCTGGCTGGTGGGGACCCTGCCGCAGCAGGCCACTCGCGACTACCCGGTGTACCTGCCGCATGGGAGCCCCACGGTGAGTGCGTGTGGCCGGGACCGGGCCTCCGGGCACAAGGGGCCGATCTCACCACCCCACGCGGGACGCAGGTGCCGCACCGGCTGCTGACGCTGACGCTGCTGCCAGGCCTGGAGCTGTGTCTGCTGTGTGGACCCCGCCCGCTGCTCAGCCAGCTGGACCCGCAGGTGACTTCCCCCAGGACACTCCCCCGAGACCTGTAGCCCCTCCCTCAGTAACACGCCCTGGTGACATCACTGTGATGGCCCCCCCCACAGCTGCTGGAGCGCTGGTGGCAGCCGCTGCTGGAGCCTCTGCGGAGCTGCTTGGCGCTGGGCACGCGGGCACTGCCTAATGGGTTCCCCCTGCACGGCGACATCCTCGGGTAGGCGCGGTGGGGAGCGCGCCCGCGGCCCGGTGCCCGTCCTCCCGGCTGACCTCGCCTCTCCCCAGCCTGCTGCTGCTGCACCTGGAGCTGAGGCGCTGCGTCTTCACGGTGGAGCCCTCGCGGGATAAGGGTGCGTGGCTGCAGGGGGCGAGGCCGGGACCGGGGTGGGTGGGGAGGGGCCAGCCTCGTCACCGCCGTTCCCTAACCCTAACCCTAACCCTCGGCAGAGCTTTCTCCAGAGCAGCAGCAGCAGCGCCGGCGCCTCCTCCGAAGCTTCTACACGATGGTGACCAGCACGCACTTCCCTCCAGGTGAGCCGAGGTTCGGTGTCTACACTGCGCGCCCAGACGCAGAAAGCCAGCATGTTTCCCTAAGCTGGCCATGGCCATGGCGGGTGCCATGGGGGAAGGGTGTCCCTGGCTTTCTTTCTGGTTAGGAACTCTGGGCCTCCGCCTAGCCAGTGCCCCGAGCTGGGCACTGGCTTGGCTGAGGCTGGACCACAGTTTTGAGGCCAGCCTGGGATGCATGGTGAGAGCTCGTCTTCATACAAATGGGGACTGCTCCACCTTCAAAGCTAGGACCCCCTGGTTGTGAGTCCACGTGAGCACAGACCTTAGGGCTGACCAGAGCTTTTCAAGCTGAGGGGAGGTGAGACTTCCACGGGAAGACGTTGTTCCAGGGCCCACAGACAGGCAGGACGTGATGGCACCCACCCGTGAAGACAGCCCTGGTGCACACGGGGGTGCGGACCTGCCTGTCTAGGGAGAGGGGCGTGGGCCTCGGGAGGGCGGTGCACAGCGGCACGTGGTGGCATCTGCATGCTGAGATTGCTTAGGTCCGGATCTGGGGCGTGCGGAGACCCTGGGCT
The DNA here is from genome assembly GCA_009823505.1 of Rhizomys pruinosus. Taxonomy (NCBI): domain Eukaryota; kingdom Metazoa; phylum Chordata; class Mammalia; order Rodentia; family Spalacidae; genus Rhizomys; species Rhizomys pruinosus. Next base: position 1,002,281 of record VZQC01000854.1, on the reverse strand, counting down.
GGTGACTGCACCAAGCCCCGCCATGCTGGTCATCCCTGTCCTCTGCCCAGACCCAGGGCCTGCGGTGGAGGCGGAGCCCGCGGGCCGCCGGGCGCAGGTGCCCAGAGCCTGCTACCTCGTCCTTGGGCCGCGCATGGAGGGGCAGCTGGTGGCGCTGCAGCTTGGACCGCGGCTGCTGCTGCTGCTGCTCTCCCCGCAGAGCCCCACGCACGGGCTCCGGAGCCTGGCCGCCCGCACCCTGCAGGCCCTCGTCCCACTCCTCTAATCTCCAGCGGGTGGGCAGCCCACAGACAGAGCGACATGGCGTCTGTTTATTCGCTCACAATAATACACGGCCTCGGAGGGGAAGGGAGGCAGGAGGGGGACAACGGATGGGAGGGAGGGGAGGAGGCACCCGCTTCCCCACCCACCCTCTCCCTCTGTGCTTCGGGGGAAGGGAAGGAGGGGGCTCCCCCGACCCCCAGAATGTAAACAGCAGCAGATGAACAAAAATAAAGATCCAAAAGGCCGGAGGAAGCTCCCAGGCAAGCCCTGCCCAGGATGTCCGCCGTTGGGCTGGAAGGCCCAGTGCCCCGTGCATATCCGGGCCCATCCGTGTGCACGGCCGCCCGTCCCAGCCTCCATCCCAGGGCTGCCCGGTCCGGCACCGGCTACATCCGAGGCGTGTCAGGGCTCAGAACTGCTGGGCCAGCAGCTCGCACAGGTGTCGGGACACAGGCTCTTTGCTGGTGCGCAGGGTCAGGCGGTACATCTGCGGAGAGGGTGCTTGTGAGGACCCGAAGCGCGGGAGGGTCGGGTGGGGCGCAGGCCGGTCTCAGGGGCCTCCACACACCTGGGCCTGGGCGTTGGGTTCCAGCCGGAGCAGGCATCCCACCTGCAGGGCTTTCGTCTGGATGATTCCAGCACCCACGAAGTTCTCAGGGTTGGGGTCGACGTTGTCCAGGAGGGCAGAGCCAAAGCCCAGGAGCTGAGGAGGGATACACATCAGAGTGAAGGGCGGCGGGGCGCCCCCCCGCACAGCCCAACCCCGCTCGGGAGGAGCCAAGCCCGCAGCTCACCTTGGCTTTGGTGACCTCGGCGTCCATCGGGTGGTTGGCCTTGAAGATCTTTTGTGCCTCCTGCAGCGGGCTGGGGGGAGGAGTCAGGTCAGGCCCCGCCCCTCCGCCATGGCCCCGCCCCTCCGCCATGGCCCCACCCCCTCACAGGCTCAGCTGCTTCCAGCGCTGGAAGAAATCCTGGGCCGCCATCTCTGTGGGCTGGAAGAACTTGTTGATGGTCACCGGGAGCTTCAGGGTGAGGGACTGCGGGGCGCCACCGTACCTAGACGGGCGAGGCAGCTGTCAGCCCCTCCCCCACTGGCCCTTTCCCCACGCGGCCCCCTCCACTCACCGGAAGCGCACGGACAGCAGCGGCGGCGTCAGGAAGTCCCGTAGACACTCGATGTTCAGCACCTGCTGCACCTGCGCACCGCCGTCCACCTGCGCGGCCACGCGCTTGGTCTGCACGGCCAGCTGTGCGTCTGCGGTCAAGGAAGCCAGAGCTGGCCCTGCACACGCTCCCCAGCCCTCCCACCCACGCCTCTGCTGCCCCCATTCCCGGGTGGATGCCACCTGACTCCATCTCAACACTATGCACCAAGGGCTGGCTAGACCCTGGCTCACGCCCAACACTGGGCTGCCAACCCCAGCACTTGGATTCAAGTCCACCCAAAATTGCATGAGTTGGAGGCCAGCCTGGGCTACATTAAATTGTCTCTTGTAAGAGGAAGAGGGTCTACCCTTCTACCCTTCCCAGGGTGTTGAGAGACTTGACTGAAGTGCCACAGGGTAGCAGGGTGGGCACCACTGCTTAACATGCTGGTCAGGGGTCATGAGTGTCTTCTGGGTAGGGACTAGGTCAGCACAGGATGCTGGAGGGGCAGCTGGGGTGCTGGGAGTCACCGTCATCTGTTCTGGGTAAGAGGCCTCTACCGTGCAGGAGTCCCGGAGGGAACCAGCGCCTAAGTCTGAGTGGAGGCTGACCTGATCTGGACCTAGGCCCCCCTGCTGCCCCAAAGCCTGCAGGGGGAGGTGGAACCCAGGTACTGGCACAGTGCAAACTGACAGGATATGAGTCTGCAGGTCTCCAGGGTGGACCACGGTGGGTGAGAAACTCTGGAACTGCACGGAGGTCTTGTTGCCATAGAAGAGATACATGCGGCCTGCAGGAGTGGGTGGAGAGCTCCATCCAAGCTCTGACCCCAGCCTCGGCCACCAGCCCAGCCAGGGGCCCTTGCTACCCGCCCCCAAGCAGTGGGTATACCCAGGTTCTGCCGGAACTCAGATTTGACGCCAATCTGCAGCAGCTGGTTCTCAAACAGAACTCCACTGTTCTTGCACACGAACCTGGGCAGGGTGGGGTCAGGACAGTGGTCAGGACGGTCGGCAGGGAGGGTCAGGACAGTGGTCAGGACAGTTGGCAGGGAGGGTCAGAGGTCAGAGCAGTGGTCAGGACGGTCGGCAGGGAGAGTCGGAGCAGTGGTCAGGATGGTCGGCAGGGAGGGTCAGAGCAGTGGTCAGGACGGTCGGCAGGGAGGGTCAGACGGTGGGTCAGGACGGTGGACTCCGCCTGTGCCTACGCCCCTCACCCACCTCTCCCAGGACTTACTTATTGAGCAGTTCATCCGCTTCTGGGATGGGAGGGCCTATGTCCTCGGGACCTGGGCTGGGAGAGAGGGAGAGGTGAGATCCCTGGGCACCTGGACAGTGATGGGGCAGCCGCACACTTACAGGACAGAACCCAGAACTCACGAGCTGCTTCCCCAGAGAACCGCAAAAACAGGAACAGGACACTGGCCGAGTGACCCTCCAGAGGACCTGGCTTTCACTTTCCTCTAACCCCTGCCTTTGCCAGTCACCTGGAACCCCCAGGCCCACCCTGGGGACAACCTCAGCCCCCCAGCCCAAGGCCACCCCTTACTCAGCAGCTGGAGCTGGGTCAGCCAGCAAGGCCATGGGGCTGTCAGGGGCAGGGGGCTCCAGCTCGCTGGGCCATCAATCCCAGAGCAGACAGAGAAGACAGGCGTGGTGGGTAGCCAGTTCCAGAGAGGCAGCGAGAGCGCCAAGGAGACAGGAGGAGAGAGAGGGCGAGGGAGAGAAGAGAGGGCTGAGCCCCTGCAGCGGGCGGGCGGGGGGACGGACAGGGCAGCGGAGTTCGGAGCGGCAGAGGCAGCGGCCAGGGCAGGCAGTACCTGAGGAAGGATTCCTCGGGGGTGGGCCCCAGGCTGGGCTGCGCGGCTGGGCCGTCGGAGAAGACGTCCACCAGGAGGTTCCCGCTCGCAGGAGCCGCCGGGGCAGCGGGGGGAGGGGCTGCCCGCAGCCCCAGGAGATCCGCGGAGGGCGAGGGCGTCGACTGCGGACAGGATTGGTGAGGGGTGCAGAGGTGGGGCGGGCAGGCGGGGGAGGGCAGGCGGGGGAGGGCAGGCAGGGGGCTCACCACTGTGCTCGGGGTGGGTTCCACGCCCCCGTTGATGTCGTTGCTGCTGGTGTCCCTGCGGCTGTCATCCAGGGCGCTGGCGGCGCCGGGGCCCTTCTTGCGCTTCAGCTTGGCCAGGATGGAGGACTCGCGCTCCGGGAACGGGGGCATCTCTTCCAGCACGGTGGCCTGTGGAGGGGGGCAGGCGTCAGGGCGGCCGGGCACCGGAGGACAGGGCGTCACCTTTGCGACCGGGCGCTCACCAGGACGTCGGTGCTGGCCACGGAGCTGAGGGTGAGGTACTCCACCGCCCGCTGCTGCAGCTCCACGTCGGCGTTGCGCAGCTGGGAGCCAGCGCAAAGCACGCCCTGGATGGTGGCCTTGGTCTCGGGGAAGAGGTTGATGAACTTGATGTAGGTGGACAGCAGCAAGGCTCGTGTGGCCACGCTGCACAGGTGGAACTTGGAGTGTAGCAAGGAGAACTGTACCGGAGGGCTGTGGGGTCGGCAGGGGGCGGGGTCAGCGAGGCCTCCACGGCGTCCGTCCGCCAGCCACACTTCAAGGGCTGGCTGTGTCCCAGAGACTCAGGTTCTCACCCCGATGGGTCGCTGGGGCGGATCCCTCAAGCCCTAAAGAGCTATGCGTGACACCCCCAGAACGAAGCTCTCACCTGGATCGGGGATCCCCAGCAATCAGGTTCCCAAACTCCCCGAGGATATAGCCACCGACCTTCACCATGTTCTCATGACAAGCTGGGGCCTGGAGAGCCTGGGAGGGGAGAAGGGAGAGGAGAGGTGGGGGACAGCAGGGGAGGTCTGGCCCTGCCTGCGCCAGCTCAGCCTGTCCAGGTGCTAGAGCCCCCTGACTTTTTTTTTTTTTTTTTGGTCTTTTAGAGACAGGGTCTCCCTGTAGCCCCAGCTGGCCTGGAACTCACTCTGTAGACCAGGCTGGCCTTGGACTCACAGAGATGGGCCTGCCTCTGCCTCCCGAGTGCTAGGATTAAAGTGTGCACCACCACACCAGGCTGAACCCTCTGACTTCTACACTGCACCTGGGGCCACTCGTGGGGAGACTGAGTCCTGGGGAGGGGATGTGGGGAGCAGGAACTGTCCCAGTGTGACAGAGACATCTCCACAGGTCTGTTCCCTGCACTGTGGAAAGTGGCTGGACATGGTGGGCACTGGGGGGGAAGGGGCAGAGGGTGTGCCCCTTCATCACCTCCTGCTGCAGCCTGTGCCCAGGAAGGCCAGAAGCTGTCCTGTGTCCCCTCATCCTTTCTCCTCCTTATTGAGACAGGTCTGTCGCTGAACCCGCACCTCCCTATTTTGGCTGGATTCTCTGGCCAGCGATCCTGCAAGACCCGCCCGGGGGTGTTGGGGATCAAAGCTCAGGTTCTCATGTTTACACAGCTAGTGTCTCAGCCCTGAGCATCTCCCAGCCTGCCCACGCTCACGGTGACGCAGACACGCAGAGGAAAGGAGCCGCACTGGGCAGCTCTTCTGGATGGAAAAGAGAAGTCCCCAAACCAGACACCGACCCACACGGACGGTCCATACTGCGCTCTCACGTCAGCCAGGCCACACTCTGCGCTCTCACGTCAGCCGAGGCCCACACTCTGGGCCCTCACGTCAGCCAGGCCACACTCTGGGCCCTCACGTCAGCCGAGGCCACACTCTGTAGGCCCACACTCTGTGCCCTCACGTCAGCTGAGGCCGCACTCTGCAGGCCCACACTGTGCACCCTCACGTCAGCTGAGGCCGCACTCTGGGCCCTCACGTCAGCCGAGGCCACACTCTGCAGGCCCACACTCTGTGCCCTCACATCAGCTGAGGCTGCACTCTGCAGGCCCACACTGTGCACCCTCACGTCAGCCGAGGCCCACACTCTGTGTTCTAATGTCAGGCGGACCCCAGGGCCTTGGCTCCCCTGTCCCTTGTTGGGCAGCGGAGTCCATCATGGAAGTCCTGAAGGGTGCTGACCTCAAAGACAGTCTTGGCAGCATAACCCTGGACGTCGTCTCGATTGGTGACAATCTGCAGCACGCGGTACCACACCTCCTCGCTCACGTAGTCGCCCGCAATGCGGATGAGGTTGAGGATGGTGTCCACGTACCAGCTGTAGTCCACGGCGTACTTCTCGGCCAGGATGGCTACCTTCAGGACCTGTGGTGGGAAGCAGACAGCACACAGGGCCTCCCCTGGACAGACCTTCCTGAGACCCAGGAGCTGGCTCAGACCCACGGTCCTAGCTCTAGTCCTCCTCCCTCAGACCCAGAGTCCTCCCCAGCCTCCTCCCTCAGACCTGGGGGCACTCCTTGGCTTCCTCCCTGATCTGGGGTCCAACTTGGACCCTTAAAGACTCACGATCTCTTCTCGGATGGCGTAGTCCGCGGTCTCCAGGTACCTCAGCATCTCTGACACGATCTGCTTAGCATTGCTCCGGTCACACATGGCATAGAGGAGGTCGGCCGCCCGCTGCCTCACGCTCACGTCCCGCTCCGTCTGAGGAGAGCAGGGCCATGGGTGTGAACTGCACTGAGTCAGCACAGGAACACGGGCCTAGCTGTTCCGAGCTGGGCAGAGGGGCACCTTGAGGGCATTGATGACGGTGTCGATGTGGGTCTTGACGGCCTCATGAGAGAACTCCGAGCTGGCCAGCGTGCACATGCTCTCCAGAGCCAGGTAGCGCAGGTTCGTCTCCCGGTGCTGCAGGAACTGGCCCAGCTGGTTGCAGGCCCGGACCAGGAGGTTGGGCTCGCTGTGCGCGAGAGGACAGTGGGGGACAGACGGCAACAGGCGTGAGCTGATCCGTTCGCAGCTAAAGGTCCAGATCCCCACTTCTGCTTGACCCTCTAGGAACTGAGACATCTGTGCGCTGGAGTGGGGACCCTGGGAGAGCAGGAAGCTCCTGCCCAGCACGTGTGCAACCCTGACTTCAGTCCCCAGCTTGTGGGGACTGCCGGCATCAGAACCCACAAAGAGTACAGCAGTTCTGCATGCTGAGAAGTTTTAGCACGAGGCTCCTGGGTAGCAGCACACCCCGCCTCGTCCCCGGCTTCCTCTTACACCCACCCTGTGCTCCCTCAAGTCTCAGCCCCTTGCCCCTCCCCACCCTCCTGCCAGTGGCACCTGTCGTAGTGGATGATGAGACTGATGGTCTCAAAGAGGACGGCGTTCTTGGCGTTGGAGTGCTGCACCTTCTTGGACTTGGGCGGCTCCTGGGCTTTGTTGAGCACAGTCTCCAGACACTCCACCAGCCGCCCTTTCACAGCAGCATCCTCTGGGGAGGATGGTGTGCAAGGCTGAGCTCTCTGCCCGTGCTCCCTGCAGTCTACAGCCCCGCTCCAGCGCCCCTCCATGAGAGAGCCTGGCTGCCCCTGAGCCCTGCAGTCCCAGGATGGGCCTCGGCTTTCTGAGATATGGCACCCACCTCCAGATCCGGAGTCTTGCCCTGCTCACTATGGACCCTACAGGGAACAGCTTCCACTCTGGGGAGCCCCCGTCTCCCTAGGTACTGCTATTGCACCTTGGGTTTTTCACAGAACCAAGGAAACCACAGGAACTTTCCCCAGTTACCCATGCCCAGCAGGGAGCTGACCCTCGGGCTAGTCCAGAAGTTCACTGCATGCTAACTGGTTGCCACTCAAGGTCAACAGAAGTAAGTCAACCGGCATCCCAGAACCCTGCTGCTATGACAGAGGGGTGCAGCCAGACCAGTCCTCAACTGCAAAGTACAGCTGTCAGCCATTCCAGCAGTCAGTTCCCAGCACCCACATGGCAGCTAACAACTGTCGCTCCAGTTCCAAGGGAACTGGACACCTTCCTCTGACTCCGTGGGCATTGCACAACACGGGTGCACTTAACACACATGCAGGCAATATGCTCATACACATAGAAAAATAAACGTGCAGACAGACGCCCCGTTTTACCCCTAGATGTCTCGCTGTGCTTGTAAACCATGGGCGTTTCATTCACAGTGGCAACTTTTGTCACTTTAAATGGAGCACTGCTCTGCACAGCAGTGCATGCTTGTCGTCCTCGGGCAAGAGAAGCACAGCTTCCAGGCCAGCCTGGGCTACATATGAGACACGTATGTAACACATACTCCACAGTGTAATTTAGAGCCACACATGAAATTGGATTTGACATTTTTTTTCTTTGGAAACAGGGTCTCATGTAGCCCAGGCTGGCCTTGATTTCCAGGCGGACCTTGCCCTGCCTCCCCAGCACTGGGGTGACAGGCCTCTGTCACAGGCTCAGCTTTTTTTTTTTTTTTTTTTGAGACCTGGTCTCCCTGTAGCCCCAGCTGGCCTGGAACTTGCTCTGCAGACCAGCCTGGCCTTGAAATCAGAGATCCACCTGCCCCTGCCTCCCGAGTGCTAGGATTAAAGGCGTGCGCCACCACACACAGCCTGGTGACCAGACCCGAGTACAGGCCGCCGTGCACACCCTTACTGCTGGTTTCTCCTCAGCCCACCAGTACAGAGAAAAGCCTGTTGGGGAAGCTGAGACTGTTCTCTGTTTGCCACAGACTGGACTCAGCAGAGAGCCGTGGGGCATCTCGGAGCTCACTCCTCTGTCGGTCCTCTCCCAGAGCAGATGGTGCTCCTAACTCCTCAGCCATCTCTCCAGCACACTCTTTTTGGGTCTTCCTTGGGTGTGTGATATATAAACATGTTTGCCGTGTGGGTATACACACACGTGCACTCATGTAGAGGCCAGAGACCACCATCAGGTGTCATCACCTGCCCAGCACTGACTCCTGTGCTGCTGCGTGGCCAGCTGCCGTATGGACTGTCCTAGACGGACGCATCTCCCTGAGGTCAGCTGCGTGGCCAGCTGTTGTATGGACTGTCCTAGATGGACGCATCTCCCTGAGGTCAACTGCATGGCCAGCTGTTGTATGGACTGTCCTAGACGGACGCCATCTCCCTGAGGTCAGCTGCGTGGCAAGCTGTTGTATGGACTGTCCTAGACGGACGCCATCTCCCTGAGGTCAGCTGCGTGGCAAGCTGTGGTATGGACTGTCCTAGACGGACGCCATTTCCCTGAGGTCAGCTGCGTGGCAAGCTATTGTATGGACTGTCCTAGACGGACGCCATCTCCCTGACCTCAGCTGCGCCTGCTTGTCTAAGATCATCGAAGTAAGGCTTGTAGACTGTCCCCCTACCCCGTGGAAGGAAGGGCGGAGAGAGTCACAGGACCGTGACCTGGGAGTCCAGCTGCATCTCCTATCGGAACTGCATGCGGCCTGGAGTGTACACACTAGGGGAGAGTACAGGAGCGTCTCACCATTTTGTGCAGCTACAGGGGAGCCATCATCCATGCCAGGTGAAGACTGTGGTGTGGATGGGGGGGGGAACACTCACAGTCCTAAGTACCCCTCACACAGTGCTCTGTGGTAAGTCCAGCAAACTGGTTGGTTTTCCAGGGTGCAGTTTGGTTATCAGCTCAGGCTGTTATTGGGACTAAGTGAAGAGAGGTAGACGTTGTTACAACCCCTTAGATCCCCCACTCCTCAAAGGGACTTTAACAACACTTGGTGCAGCTGGAAGAACATGGCGAAACAGAGGATTAGACTGGAGAAGAAATGGGGTTGGGGAGAAGGCCGATACAGTAAGGAAGGCAGTGTGAGGCACAAGTGCTGGCACAGGAATCACTGACATGGTGGGCCACCCTACCCCACAGGGCCTGCACAGTACAGTGAGCGGTTGGATGTGTAACCATGTGAAGCAGCCTAGGTGTACCATGTCAGTAGGGGGTCCTAGTCTTCTAGATGTACCATGTCAGTAGGGGGTCCTAGTCTTCTAGGGGTACCACGTCAGTAGGGGGTCCTAGTCTTCTAGGTGTACCACGTCAGTAGGGGGTCCTAGACTTCTAGGTGTACCACATCAGTAGGGGGGTCCTAGTCTTCTAGGTGTACCATGTCAGTAGGGGGTCCTAGTCTTCTAGGTGTACCATGTCAGTAGGGGGTCCTAGTGTTCTAGGTGTACCCTGTCAGTAGGGGGTCCTAGTGTTCTAGGTGTACCCTGTCAGTAGGGGGTCCTAGTGTTCTAGGTGTACCATGTCAGTAGGGGGTCCTAGTCTTCTAGGTGTACCATGTCAGTAGGGGGTCCTAGTCTTCTAGGTGTACCATGTCAGTAGGGGGTCTTAGTCTTCTAGGTGTAGCATGTCAGTAGGGGGTCCTAGTCTTCTAGGTGTACCATGTCAGTAAGGGGTCCTAGTCTTCTAGATGTACCATGTCAATAGGGGGTCCTAGTGTTCTAGGTGTACCATGTCAGGAGGGGGTCCTAGACTTCTAGGTGTACCATGTCAGGAGGGGGTCCTAGTGTTCTAGGTGTACCCTGTCAGTAGGGGGTCCTAGTGTTCTAAGTGTACCATGTCGGTAGGGGGTCCTAGTGTTCTAGGTGTACCCTGTCAGTAGGGGGTCCTAGTGTTCTAAGTATACCATGTCAGTAGGGGGCCCTAGTCTTCTAGGTGTACCATGTCAGTAGGGGGTCCTAGTCTTCTAGGTGTACCATGTCAGTAGGGGGTCCTAGTCTTCTAGGTGTACCATGTCAGTAGGGGTCCTAGTCTTCTAGGTGTACCATGTCTTTAGGGGGTCCTAGTCTTCTAGGTGGTGTGGAGTGACATTCCTGCCTGGCAAGTTGAGTCACCACAGGGGCAGAGATGCTTGAGAACAGATGAAGGTCTAGAGCAGACATTACAAGTCCTGAGGTGTGGGTGAGCAGCTGTGCAGGCCGCCTGGCCTCTGCCCTATGTGATGAGAGATCTGCCCAGGTAGAGGCAGCCTGGCCTCTGCCGTGTAATGAGAGATCTGCCCAGGTAGAGGCAGCCTGGCCTCTGCCGTGTAATGAGAGATCTGCCCAGGTAGAGGCAGCCTGGCCTCTGCCGTGTGATGAGATCTGCCCAGGTAGAGGCAACCTGGCCTCTGCCCTGTAATGAGAGATCTGTCCAGGTAGAGGCAGCCTGGTCTCTGCCCTGTGACGAGATCTGCCCAGGTAGAGGCACAGCCAGGGAGGCTGAGGATGCAGAAGTGCAGTGATAAAGGGATGCTAGGCCTGGATCCTCCATGCCGGCCTTCAAATTTATCTGGCAGATAAATTGGCTAAAACAGAGGAGATGAAGTTTGGGCTCATTCCTTCTCAAAGCAGGAGGCCAAAGGGTAAAGTAAACACAAATCAGATTGATATTAACAAGCCCTTCCTGAAACCCCCAACCTGGAGGTCATGGAGGACTCTGGTAGCAAAGAGGAAGAGAGAAAAACAAGACACAGAGGACACCTCGGGTATGACCTTTGATCCAGAGAAAGGAAGAGGCCCCGACCAGTGACCAGTGTGCAGACAGGGAGAAGCCCCGACCAGTGACCAGTGTGCAGACAAGGAGAAGCCCCGACCAGCGACCAGCGTGCACACAGGGATTGTAACAATGGGTTGTGATCTCACACAGCCCAGCTTGTGAGGTGAGGAATCTGGGAGCAGACGAGGTCCATCTGAGTGCTGCAGAAAAAGAAGTGATCAGAAGAACCTCCTGTCCCTCACTGGGCCACGGGCCGCATACCCTGAGGCAGTATAGGGGAACCAGCCCTGAAGGACGATTGTAAGAGCTGTTAGACACTTGGTCATCCCCAGTGGAGGTTCCACGGACAACAGGGGCTGGAGGACAACAGGACAGACAGGCACTACTGTGAGGAAAGCAATGCAAGATGCCCAGTTCACTGGCTGGATGGACTATGTTCACCAGAGATTGTGAGAAATGGATTCAACAGGAACCTCAGGACAGATATGAACTCTAGTGGCTTTGCTGAGTCCTGTGGTGGGCAGGATCTCGAAGGAGGGGAACCTCTGGCAGATCCGAATGACAGACAGCATGTAAACTGGCAGAGCAGCTGGAGGAGACAGGAAAGGCCGAGCAGAGAGGTTCGGGTGGGTCCCTGAAGGCAACTGTGACAACATCTGTGCTGAGCCCAAGTTCCTAAAGAAAGAACTGACATAAAACCAAATTCTGGGGGGCTGGAGAGATGACTCAGCGGTTAAGAGCACTGACTGCTCTTGCAGAGGACCTGGGTTCAATTCCTAGCACCCACATGGCAGCTAAGAACCGTCTTTAACTCCAGTTCCAGGGGAATCTGACACCCTCTTCTGGCCTCCGCGGCATTGCAGGACACAGGTGCACAAACCTACATGCAGACAGTACACTCATACAAAAAACAAAACAGATTCTGTGTTAAGGAGCATCAGGAAGGGTTTAGATCCTGAGCAGCAGTTCACAGAAGGTTCCCATGATGAAACAATAGAGGTGCAGAAGATAAAAACTGTCCTGGTGGACAATGATCCCCCAGACTCAGCAGGGTTCGTGTCTCTCCTGTCAAAGTCTATGCTAGGGGTAGGACAGTTTGCAGAGGGGGGGCGGGGAACGACAGCAGGTGCAGAAGGAGAAAGCAAGGGTGGGACAGCAGGTGCAGAATGAGAAAGCAAGGGGTGGGGGACAGCAGTTCACACCCTAGACAGGGAGCAGAGATTGCAGAAAGTTTGCAAGAGGGGGGGCAGCTGCTCACTCCCTAGACAGGGAGCAGAGATTGCAGAAAGCTTGCAAGGGGTGGGGGACAGCAGGTGCAGAAGGAGACAGCAAGGGGTGGGGGACAGCAGGTGCAGAAGGAGAAAGCGGGGGGACAGCAGGTGCAGAAGGAGACAGCAAGGGGTGGGGGACAGCAGGTGCAGAAGGAGAAAGCGGGGGGACAGCAGGTGCAGAAGGAGACAGCAAGGGGTGGGGGACAGCAGGTGCAGAAGGAGAAAGCGGGGGGACAGCAGGTGCAGAAGGAGAAAGCAAGGGGGGGGGGACAGCAGGTGCAGAAGGAGAAAGCGGGGGGACAGCAGGTGCAGAAGGAGAAAGCAAGGGGTGGGGGACAGCAGGTGCAGAAGGAGAAAGCGGGGGGACAGCAGGTGCAGAAGGAGAAAGCAAGGGGGGGGGGACAGCAGGTGCAGAAGGAGAAAGCGGGGGGACAGCAGGTGCAGAAGGAGACAGCAAGGGGTGGGGGACAGCAGGTGCAGAAGGAGAAAGCGGGGGGACAGCAGGTGCAGAAGGAGAAAGCAAGGGGTGGGGGACAGCAGGTGCAGAAGGAGAAAGCGGGGGGACAGCAGGTGCAGAAGGAGACAGCAAGGGGTGGGGGACAGCAGGTGCAGAAGGAGAAAGCGGGGGGACAGCAGGTGCAGAAGGAGACAGCAAGGGGTGGGGGACAGCAGGTGCAGAAGGAGAAAGCGGGGGGACAGCAGGTGCAGAAGGAGACAGCAAGGGGTGGGGGACAGCAGGTGCAGAAGGAGAAAGCGGGGGGACAGCAGGTGCAGAAGGAGACAGCAAGGGGTGGGGGACAGCAGGTGCAGAAGGAGAAAGCGGGGGGACAGCAGGTGCAGAAGGAGACAGCAAGGGGTGGGGGACAGCAGGTGCAGAAGGAGAAAGCGGGGGGACAGCAGGTGCAGAAGGAGACAGCAAGGGGTGGGGGACAGCAGGTGCAGAAGGAGAAAGCGGGGGGACAGCAGGTGCAGAAGGAGACAGCAAGGGGTGGGGGACAGCAGGTGCAGAAGGAGAAAGCGGGGGGACAGCAGGTGCAGAAGGAGACAGCAAGGGGTGGGGGACAGCAGGTGCAGAAGGAGAAAGCGGGGGGACAGCAGGTGCAGAAGGAGAAAGCAAGGGGTGGGGGACAGCAGGTGCAGAAGGAGAAAGCGGGGGGACAGCAGGTGCAGAAGGAGACAGCAAGGGGTGGGGGACAGCAGGTGCAGAAGGAGAAAGCGGGGGGACAGCAGGTGCAGAAGGAGACAGCAAGGGGTGGGGGACAGCAGGTGCAGAAGGAGAAAGCGGGGGGACAGCAGGTGCAGAAGGAGACAGCAAGGGGTGGGGGACAGCAGGTGCAGAAGGAGAAAGCGGGGGGACAGCAGGTGCAGAAGGAGAAAGCAAGGGGTGGGGGACAGCAGGTGCAGAAGGAGAAAGCGGGGGGACAGCAGGTGCAGAAGGAGACAGCAAGGGGTGGGGGACAGCAGGTGCAGAAGGAGAAAGCGGGGGGACAGCAGGTGCAGAAGGAGACAGCAAGGGGTGGGGGACAGCAGGTGCAGAAGGAGAAAGCGGGGGGACAGCAGGTGCAGAAGGAGACAGCAAGGGGTGGGGGACAGCAGGTGCAGGAGAAAGCAGGGCTGCCTCTCCCCTTGGCCCTTGTGGAGCTGAGGAGCTCGAGCCACACCCTTCTGGCTGGAGAAATGCAGGAGGCTCAATGTGGTGGGCTTGTGGGACAAGGAAGTAGAGTGGCCCTGAGAGTAGCTAGACACCGAGACAGCCAAATCAGCACCGCCTCGCTTCGCTAAGGCCCTATGCAGACCTGGAGGAAAAGACCAATACAAGTCATGCTGTATAGACGCTGTGCTTGACTTTAGTATCTTAGCTTCCGATTTCTGCCAGGACCTCACACTTGCTTGGAACGCTTCACCAAGGTTCTCTTTGTTTGAGTCACTGTCCACTGTGGGATGGTGGTTTAGGATAGCACATGCTGTCCTGCCCATCTCAAGAGAACAGCTTTGTTATAGAGATGGCATAATGTTAACCTCTGATAGGTAGACTTGGAAACCCATTCGAGAGACATTCAAATACACTTGAAGGAACAAGGATGTGAAGTCAGTTCACAAGGGAGACAAGGGCCCGGTATGTCTGTGACGTTCTTGTGAACTTTATGGTTGGGGAAGGCACAACAATACCCACCAAGGTGGCAGGGGAATGTCTACAACGCCTGGGCCTGTAGATAAGAAAAAACAAGCAAAGGTGTCTGTGAGAATGGAAACAGGCTCTCAAAAGCCATGGTGGTTGAGAATCCCAGTGCTAGGGTCACCTCCCTAGTGTTAACGCCGCCAGAGGCCCTGGAACAGTGACTGCTGGGGCTAGATAAGGCTCTGCAAGGAGTGGAATCTGCTACGGGCCGCACCCCAGTGACTGTGAATGCAACATCAATGGGGCACATGCACAAACCAACCTACCAAACCAGGGACAGACGTTACACAGGGCCCCTGGCAGCCATGGAAGGGCACAGGTACGACATGGCCACAGGCTTTACAAAGGGCTTTCCCAGCAAACGAGCAACAGGTAAAGCCACCATCCAGGGCTTTACCTGTCAGTGTCATCTACGGGGCCCACAGAGGACGGCTAGTGCCAGGCCCTCATTTCACAAGCGCTGATGTGCAGTCAGCTGCAAGAGCACTCCACTTCTCCACGTCCTGCCTCCTGCAGCACAGAGCAGCAGGAGGAAGCCGTAAGTGCAGGAGGAGTGCTGTTTGGGGAAGAAGGCCCAGAAGGGACTGCACAATGTTAAATGGAACCCCAGTACCACGCTGGGCTGGCCATATGCACTGCTGACCAGTGAGCCCAGCAGTCCCCCAACCATGAAGGCTAGTCCACTGCCCCTGGTGGCGGGACAGACTTACAATTCCTGAGGGCATTGCACACGTGGTGGCAGGTCTCAGAGACACAGGGCTAGGACAGAGCCACAGCATCCCCTCTCTGCAGACTAGCTCCTGCAGGGCAGGAGGGGCTCACTAAGGTGACTGGGGAGAAAGAGCCGAAGGCCTCCTCAGCGGCGGACCCCGAATGCTCCACAGTTGAAGGACAGGCACTAGGCATCAGTTTGTATGAGAACAGTGGTGACAGCAGGAACCAACGTGGTGACAGAGTGAGGCCCACTCCACCAAGGAGACACAAATCCAGTACTGTGATCATAGACAAAACGCTATCAGAGCTCAAGTACCAAAGTAATGGCTATGTTGAGCAATGTCCTGGTCACTATGCTGTGTCTACAATCAAGGTGATCACTGCACTGTCCCTCTGTGTCTATATCTAGGTAGTCAGTACACTATCCATCTGTGACTGTATCTAGGTGGTCACTGCACTGTCCATCTGTGTCTGTGTCTAGGTGATCACTGCACTGTCCATCTGTGTCTGTATCTAGGTGGTCAGTACAGTGTCCATCTGTGTCTATACCTAGGTGGTCACTGCACTGTCCATCTGTGTCTGTATCTAGGTGGTCAGTGCACTGTCATCTGTGTCTGTATCTAGATGATCACTGCACTGTCATCTGTGTCTGTATCTAGGTGGTCAGTATACTGTCCATCTGTGTCTGTATCTAGGTGACCACTGCACTATCCATCTGTGTCTGTATCTAGGTGGTCACTGCACTGTCATCTGTGTCTGTATCTAGATGATCACTGCACTCTCCATCTGTGACTGTATCTAGGTGATCAGTATACTGTCCATCTGTGTCTGTATCTAGGTGACCACTGCACTATCCATCTGTTTCTTTTTCTAGGTGATCACTGCACTGTCATCTGTGTCTGTATCTAGGTGATCACTGCACTGTCATCTGTGTCTGTATCTAGGTGGTCACTGCACTATCCATCTGTGTCTGTATCTAGATGATCACTGCACTCTCCATCTGTGACTGTATCTAGGTGATCAGTGCAGCGTCACCTATGTCTGTATCTAGGTGATCACTGCACTCTCCATCTGTGTCTGTATCTAGGTGGTCACTGCACTGTCCATCTGTGTCTGTATCTAGGTGATCACTGCACTGTCCATCTGTGTCTGTCTCAAGGTGATCACTGCACTGTCCATCTGTGTCTGTCTCAAGGTGATCACTGCACTGTCATCTGTGTCTGTAGCTAGGTGATCACTGCACTCTCCATCTCTGTCTGTATCTAGGTGATCACTGCACTGTCCATCTGTGTCTGTATCTAGGTGGTCACTGCACTGTCATCTGTGTCTGTAGCTAGGTGATCACTGCACTCTCCATCTCTGTCTGTATCTAGGTGATCACTGCACTGTCCATCTGTGTCTGTATCTAGGTGGTCACTGCACTGTCATCTGTGTCTGTAGCTAGGTGATCACTGCACTCTCCATCTCTGTCTGTATCTAGGTGATCACTGCACTGTCCATCTGTGTCTGTATCTAGGTGGTCACTGCACTGTCATCTGTGTCTGTAGCTAGGTGATCACTGCACTCTCCATCTCTGTCTGTATCTAGGTGATCACTGCACTGTCCATCTGTGTCTGTATCTAGGTGATCACTGCACTGTCCATCTGTGTCTGTATCTAGGTGATCACTGCACTGTCCATCTGTGTCTGTATCTAGGTGGTCACTGCACTCTCCATCTGTGTCTGTGTCTAGGTGATACTGCACTGTCCATCTGTATCTGTATCTAGGTGATCACTGCACTGTCCATCTGTGTCTGTATCTAGGTGGTCACTGCACTCTCCATCTGTGTCTGTGTCTAGATGATACTGCACTGTCCATCTGTGTCTGTATCTAGGTGATCACTGCACTGTCATCTGTGTCTATACCTAGGTGATCTCTGCACTGTCACCTGTGTCTGTATCTAAGTGATCACTGCACTGTCCATCTGTTTCTTTTTCTAGGTGATCACTGCACTGTCCATCTGTGTCTGTATCTAGGTGATCACTGCACTGTCATCTGTGTCTGTATCTAGGCGATCACTGCACTGTCATCTGTGTCTGTATCTAGGTGATCACTGCACTGTCATGTGTCTGTGTCTAGATAATCACTGCACTGTCATCTGTGTCTGTGTCTAGGTGATCACTGCACTGTCCATTAGTGTCTGTATCTAGGTGATACTGCACTGTCCATCTGCGTCTACGGACTAGTGATCACTGGGGTCAGTTTCTTTCTGGATATTGTCAACCTGTCTTCTTCCTTTTCTTTTCTTTTTTTTTTTAATTTTTATTTATTTCTGTATGTGTATCAATGTACTGTCTGCATGCTGGTTTGTGCACCCGTGTCGTGCAATCTGTCTTCTTCCTTTTCAATCATGTTTTCAGGACAACTGCCAAGAGCCACACTGTGAGAAAGAGCAACCAAACACTAGGGGGTGCCCTGCCTGCTTGCCTATTATGGCCACCCCGTGTGGAAGGAGGCACAATGGGAGTCCTAGTCATCACCTGCAGCCCACCACACTCTGAACTCGGGACGAGTAATTCTGCCCCAACTGCACACAGCCTGGGGGAGGGGCACCACTGTCCTGTACGTGACCCTGACATGGTGCTCGGCAGAGCACATTTTGACAGAGTGGAGCTCAGTCTATGTTTTGTCATTATGACCACGGGAGGAGGGGTGGACAATGCCAACACCCCGCAAAGGAAGTTTAGCAACAGGAGCCCTTAGCACAGAGCCTCCCCAGCGTCTAACTGGCTTCAAACCCTAGGGCGTGCAGAGACAACACATAATGCCTGGGGGTGGGGGTGGGATGTCGCTCTACCTGTCAGGAAACACTTTAAACAACTCTAAAGCACTGGACCTCTGTGGTCCCATCCTAGCACACCTGGAAAAGGGAGACCACTCACATCCGGGCTCCTCCAGAGCAGGACGGTATGTGGGGGGATGGGCCAGGGACAAGGCCTGTCACTGCCTTCACAAGCTCCAAAGGGCCTCTGACATGGGAGTGTGTTACAGGCTCCATTACACACACACACACACACACACACACACACACACGGACATGCAGGCCAATATATGCACATGCCAACACCCACATCCAAGCAGCCAATGGAGACATGTCCAAGGACCCAGACATGCATGCACACAGCTGGTCACACACACATATATGCAGAGACATGCACACACCCCAGGCAGGAAAGCAGACATGCAGACACTGACATGTACAGCACAGGCTGTGAGACTCAGTGCCTCCCCTTGCCCTCTTCAAGTGCTCAGCTCGTGGTGACATTAGCAGACTGATTCACTGACGCGCATGGCATGCGTGCCAAGCACTGCAGACAGGGATCACAAAACAGCCGTGAGGCCTTGTGGCCATGAAACAGAAGCTGTCAGGGCCAGAGACAAGGGACAGAACCCTGGTCCCACAGGAAAGGAAGAGTTTAGAGCACAGGCCGGGGCTGGGCTCTACCTGGCCTTGGTACATCCAGACCTCAGTTTCCCTGTCTGCACCTACTGACGTTTGCTTTTCTCTATCAGGTGAGTGTAGATGGGCCCTGCCCAGTGCCTGCTCACAACAGGCACTTCCCATGTGACCACAGCACTGTGGTGGGAGGCCTGTATCTGACAGGACCCTTGCATCTCCTGGGCACTGCAGCCTGACCACTGTGGTGGTGGGAGGCCTGTATCCGACAGGACCCTCCCATCTCCTGGGCACTGCAGCCTGACCACTGGTGGTGGGAGGCCTGTATCCGACAGGACCCTCGCATTGCCTGGGCACTGCAGCCTGACCACTGTGGTGGTGGGAGGCCTGTATCCGACAAGACCCTCGCATCGCCTGGGCACTGCAGCCTGATCACTGTGGTGGTGGGAGGCCTGTATCCGACAGGACCCTCGCATTGCCTGGGCACTGCAGCCTGACCACTGTGGTGGTGGGAGGCCTGTATCCGACAGGACCCTCACATCGCCTGGGCACTGCAGCCTGATCACTGTGGTGGTGGGAGGCCTGTATCCGACAGGACCCTCGCATTGCCTGGGCACTGCAGCCTGACCACTGTGGTGGTGGGAGGCCTGTATCCGACAAGACCCTCACATCGCCTGGGCACTGCAGCCTGATCACTGTGGTGGTGGGAGGCCTGTATCTGAAGGACCCTCGCATCGCCTGGGCACTGCAGCCTGACCACTGTGGTGGTGGAAGGCCTGTATCCGACAGGACCCTCACATCGCCTGGGCACTGCAGCCTGACCACTGTGGTGGTGGGAGGCCTGTATCCAACAGGACCCTCCCATCACTCGGGGAACTGCAGCCTGACCACTGTGGTAACTCAGGGCCAGCTCCATGATCCAAGCCTTGGTCCCCTCTGTAAAGCACGTATGGTACCTAGCTCCTTCCCCGGGCTGGAGAGCGCTGGGAGCGAGTAGCCGCACAGGCAGTCATCCTTGGACCCCAGGTACTGCCCCACCGGGGGTCTAGAGGTACAGCCTGGCTCAGGACAGGTGGGGGCCTGGATGCAGGTGCTCCCCGGCCTCACCTGGCGGGGGATAGCACTGCAGCAGCCGCAGCAGCTTCACCGAGAGCCAGGGCGCAGGAACGAAGTAGTAGGTGTAGTCCTGCAGGTCCGTGGAGGCGGAGGAGACAATCTGCGCAGGAAGACAGGAAGTGAGGTGGAGCCTGTCCTGTGCGAGCTCGCCGGGCCACCAGGGCACCTCCTCCGGGCCAGGGCTGACAGAGAAGGGAGATAGGCCAAAGGCCGGGGCTGCTCCCACGGCGACAACACCCTCCTCAGGGAGCTCTCCCTGAGGCTGTGAGATGAGGAGCCCGTAGACGGACTGAACAGGGGCAAGGTGCTCCCAGACCCACCCGCTCCCTAGGAAGTGCTCTGACGAGGCCAAGGTCGCCACCCTGGAAGCGGTCCTGGCTCCAGGCCAGGCGAAATCCTCCTCCAGGTCCCTGAGCTGAGCTCCCTGCAGGAAGCAAAGCCCTGTTCTGTGGCAGACTGCAACAAAGCCTTCTCCCTGCCACAGCACCCGCAGCGGGACACAGAGGCGGCTCAGGGTGTTCTGAGGACGGGAGTAGAGGAGGAGAGGAGAAAGGAGGAGCGTGAAGATGCAGGGAAGGGCCGGAGCACACAGACCAGAGCACACAGACCAGGGACGGAGGGACGGGGAGGGGGACGGGTGGGGGGGTGCGGGGGGCGGGCACGCGTCAGCTCCCAGAGGTCTGGAGCCCGGATGAAGCCGCACAGAGGTGAGGCTTGGTAACCAGCCATACCCGCTGACTACCTCTCGGGGCTGGGGACCTGGCAGAACACTCACCCGGCCCAGGATGAAGCCGCACAGCACAGAGGCAAGGCTTGGTAACCAGCCATAGCGCTGACGGCCTCTCAGGGCTGGGGACCTGGCAGAACCCTCACCCAGCTCAGGATGAAGCCGCACAGAGGTGAGGCTTGGTAACCAACCATAGCGCTGACTGCCTCTCGGGGCTGGGGACCTGGCAGAACCCTCACCCAGCCCAGGATGAAACCGCACAGAGGTGAGGCTTGGTAACCAGCCATACCCGCTGACTGCCTCTCGGGGCTGGGGACCTGGCAGAACCCTCACCCAGCCCAGGATGAAACCGCACAGAGGTGAGGCTTGGTAACCAGCCATACCCGCTGACTGCCTCTCGGGGCTGGGGACCTGGCAGAACCCTCACCCAGCCCAGGATGAAACCGCACAGAGGTGAGGCTTGGTAACCAGCCATACCCGCTGACTGCCTCTCGGGGCTGGGGACCTGGCAGAACCCTCACCCAGCCCAGGATGAAACCGCACAGAGGTGAGGCTTGGTAACCAGCCATACCCGCTGACTGCCTCTCGGGGCTGGGGACCTGGCAGAACCCTCACCCAGCCCAGGATGAAACCGCACAGAGGTGAGGCTTGGTAACCAACCATACCCGCTGACTGCCTCTCGGGGCTGGGGACCTGGCAGAACACTCACCCAGCCCAGGATGAAACCGCACAGAGGTGAGGCTTGGTAACCAACCATACCCGCTGACTGCCTCTCGGGGCTGGGGACCTGGCAGAACACTCACCCAGCCCAGGATGAATGCGCGCACAGGTGAGGCTTGGTAACCAGCCATAGCGCTGACGGCCTCTCGGGGCTGGGGACCTGGCATAACCCTCACCCAGCTCAGGATGAATGCGCACACAGGTGAGGCTTGGTAACCAGCCATAGCGCTGACTGCCTCTCGGGGCTGGGGACCTGGCAGAACACTCACCCAGCCCAGGATGAAGCCGCACAGAGGTGAGGCTTGGTAACCAGCCATACCCGCTGGCGGCCTCTCGGGGCTGGGGACCTGGCATAACCCTCACCCAGCTCAGGATGAAGCCGCACACAGGTGAGGCTTGGTAACCAGCCATAGCGCTGACTGCCTCTAGGGGCTGGGGACCTGGCAGAACACTCACCCGGCTCAGGCGGGACACGGCCAGGGAGATGCAGGTCTTGAAGTCATCGGGATTCTTCTTGCACAGACAAGTGATGAGGCTGACGGCCGCCGTGACGACACCCTGCAAGGGTGGGGGTCAAGCTCAGAGGCAGAGAAGGGGTCTGAGTGTACACAGCACGACTATTTCAGGGGTGGGGTACAGAGATCCTGTGGTCTTGGGGACCTGGCATATGATGTCACTGGGAAGGCCTTGGCACCTGGGTGAGGTGCCTCAGGGATGGGGCACTGAGTCCTGAGGAGGGCTCAGGTACTTGCTGGACAGGCGGGTGATGGCATTTGCTGGGGGATCTCTGGTGTTAGAAATAAGCAGGAATTTTTGGAGGGACTGGGTCTGAGACAGTGCCTAGTGGTCAGGGAGATGCCAGGTGGGAACAGCTGGGCAGGGATAGGACTGGGAGTCGGGGTGTGGGCTGGAGTGTCAGCAGGGAGGTCCTAGGTATTCACAAGTCAGGACGGCAGCTTTGGGTACCTGGGGTGGGCAGGCTGGGGGTGGGCAGGCTGGGGTGGGTAGCTGGGCTCCTCACCATGTGCTGGTCATTCAGCAGGTGCACTACACGCGCTGTCCACT
Organism: Rhizomys pruinosus; assembly: GCA_009823505.1. Classification (NCBI taxonomy): domain Eukaryota; kingdom Metazoa; phylum Chordata; class Mammalia; order Rodentia; family Spalacidae; genus Rhizomys; species Rhizomys pruinosus. The sequence goes on along the minus strand of VZQC01000854.1, from coordinate 980,302 downwards.
CTCCCATGGGCACCAGGTCAGGAGAGGCTTTGTAGAGCCTCAACAGGCATAAGGCTGCACTCTGCTTCACACTGTCCATGCTGTCCCTGTAGGGACACCATCACAAGTCAGGGGTGTCCAGGCCTCCTGAACCTGCCTCCTGTCACATGGCCCAATGCACCTGTGTGCTGTCCTGCCCACCCCGACTGTTTCATGCAAAACAGTTGGGCAGGCAAAGCAAAATGTGCAACCCTGCCCTGCCCCGCACGCCTTTCCTGAGCACCTGTGCACCCAGAGCTGCTGTGGACTATGGAGAGACTGGCAGACACATGGGGGGCACACCTCAGACACGGGGGGGCACACCTGACATGTCTCAGTCACACGGCAGACACTGGCACAAACGTTTGCTTACAGACCTTGTCTTCCACGCACACCCCAGGCCAAGACAGAACTCACGACTGGAGAGGAGGCACATTGTCCTCTCTGGAGTCCTGGAGCCACTGCCCTGCCAATGCCAGGACTTCAGACTGACAACGCAGACTTCCAGCCTCCAGCACTACAGACGACCAAGGCCTCAAGAGCAAAGGCTAGCTTGAACATCTGATCCTCCTGCCCCCCCACACCTGGGCTGGGACTGCGAGTGTGCACTGCCATGCCCCATTCCCGGGGTGCTAGGGCCGCACTCGGTGCTCTGCACAGTCAGGCAGGCCCTCCACTGCACTTCCTCCTCACGCTCCAGCCTTTTTCTTTTACCAAAGATGGATCATTTATTTACTTTTCCATATTATTTTTATTTTTTAATTTTTAAAATTTATTCTTGTATGTGTATGAATGTACTGTCTGCATGTAGGTTTGTGCACCGGTGTTGTGCAATGCTGTGGAGGTCAGAAGAGGGTGTCGGATTCCCCTGGAACTGGAAAGATAGTACTCAGCCACCATGTGCATGCTGGGAATCGAACCTGGGTCCTCTGCAAGAGTAGTAGGCGCTCTTAACCACTGAGCCATTTCTCCAGCCCATTATTATTTTTATTGTAGTATATGAATATGTTGCCTGCAAAGTGTGTAAGTGCACCATGTCATAAAATGGCCTGCAAGTGTGTAAGTGCACCCATGTTGTACAATGAGGACAGTGGTTAGCTGCCATGTGCGGCTGGGCCCTGATCCTCCGTGAGAACAGTCGGCGCTCTTAGCAGCTGAGGCATCTGTCCAGCCCTTGTTGCTCCTTTGAAATTATTTTTGTTTTATGTGTATGATGTACTGCCTGCATGTATGTAAGCACCCTGTGTCACACAGTGCATGTGGAGGACAGCAGTGGGCATCAGATCCAATGGATGGTTGGTAGCTGCCATGTGGTGCTGGGAATCCGGTGTGGGGACTCCGCAAAGCAGCCAGTGCTCTTAACTGCTGAGCCATCTCTCCAACCCCAGGGTTTAAACTCTTAAAGACTATCATTGTTTTTTGGTCTTTTTGAGACAGGGTCTCCCTTTAGTCCCAGCTGGCCTGGAGCTCGCTATGTAGACCAGGCTGGCCTTGAAGTCGTAGAGCTCCACGTGCCTCTGCCTCCTGAGGTGTGCACCATGTTGTCCAGCAAGTTTACTGTTTTTCACTAGACTCAGAAGGAGCAACTCTTGCCAAGCGAGGACAGCCTGCATCTCATGGTGACTGTTCCTGGCCTTTTTTCTGTGGCCTCCTTCAGTGTCCTGGCCAGGGTTCAGCATGTCTTGTGACCTCATTTTTCTTGGTGCGTTGTTCCTTCAGAGCAGTCTGTCTGTCTGTGTTCTGCAGGGCTCATGGGAGGAGATGCTGAATCCTGGGTGCTGTGGTCCTGGGCTTCTCACCTTCTTTGTTCAAGGGCTCTCTGACAACATATTGGTGGCCATCATCATTAGAGAGACTGATGCAGTTATGGATTCTGCTGGCTCTTTGGGGCCCCAATTGGCGAGGTAGGAGAAACACCCCACTCTTTTTCATTTCGTAGAACCATGTTGAGAACACTCGGACCAGCATCACAGTGCATCGGGGAACACAGCTGCTCCCCCACCTCCTCCAAGAACGGCCCCTACTCAGCAGCAGGTGCGCTCTGCCATGAGTCAAGGCACCTGCTTCTTGGGAAACCCTCGTCATTTTCACAAGCTGCAGACCACACAAGTCTTTCTACCCTTCACCCTGGGTGTCAGCAGCAGTTTCTGTGGCCATGAACATTTATGGACGGATGCAGTTTGCGTTTACTGTCCACCAGTGGCTGATGCAGCTAAACACCTGGGTGCTGTGAAAAGGCTTTCCCTCTAACCCAGGCTCCAGGAAACGGCTTTCCCTCTAACACTGGGTCTTGAACCACCCCAATACCATGAAAAGGTTTTTCCTCTAACCCTGGGCTTCAAGATTTTTTAAAAAATATATATATTTTTTATTTTATGCTTATGAGTATACTGCACCCATGTTTCGCAATGCCCATGGAGGTCAGAAGGCAGGGTCAGCAGCCCTAGAACTGGAGTTACAGATGGGTGCTGGGCACCATGTGAGAGCCTGGAATTGAACCCTGGTCCTCTGAAAGGGCAGCCATTATTCCTTTTTTTCTTTTTCTTTTTTTTTTTTTTTTTGGTCTTTTTGAGACAGTGTTTCCCTGTAGCCCCAGGTGGCCTAGAACTTACTATGTAGACCTAGACCAGGCTGGCCTTGAACTCACAGAGATCTGCCTGCCTCTGTCTCTGCTGGGATTAAAGGTGTGTGCCACCACCCAGCTTGACCCAGCTCAATCAGTGTTCTTTTCTTTTCTTTTCTTTTTTTTTTTTTTGACCAGTGTTCTTAACTGCTGAGCTATCTCTCCAGCCCTGAGGCTTTTTCTTTTTAAAGACAGGGTCTCCACCAGGCAGAGGCAGGTGGATCTCTGAGTTCAAGGCCAGCCTGGTCTACAGAGTGAGTTCCAGAACAGCCAGAGCTACAGGGAGACCCTGTCTCAAAAAGACCAAAAAAATAAAAATAAAATAAAATAAATAAAATAAAATAAATTAAATTAAAATATAAAATAAAATAAAATAATCAAGACAGGGTCTCATATAACCAGGCTGGCCATCAACTCCCTAAGTAGCCAAGGATGACCTTCCAGTCCTGACCCATCTCCTCCTCTCAACTGCTGGGTTATAGGCCTGCCTGTACCACGCGCCACTCGTGGTTTTAGTGAGCCTGGGGCTTCCTGCATTCGAGGCGAGCATTCCACCAGCCATCCCAGTCAGCTCGGGTCCATTTGTTCTTGAGTGGAGGAGCAGATTCTCTTGTACTGTGTGTTTGCTGTTGGGAACTGTAAAGTTGGGCTGGACAGGTGCGGCTACAAAGACGCTTCACTTGGGTCAGAATGTACACTGCACACAGATGTAGAAATAGGCTGGAAAGATGTATACAACAGTGGCCTAGACCCGACTGAATTCAAGCAAACAGGGAGCGGTACGAAGGGACGGGGTAACAATGGTTTTCTCTTTATGAAAGACGTGCTAAGCTGGGTCAAGTGGCACATGCCTGTCACCCCAGCAGAAGGGAGGTTGAGCCGGGAAGGTCGGAAGCCCAAGGCCAGCCTGGGCTACAGAGTGCTTTCAAGATCAGCCCTGGGCAATTGAGTAAGACCTTATTTAAAAATAAAACAAGGGGCTGGAGAGATGGCTCAGCTGGAGAGATGGTTAAGAACACTTGTAGCTTTTGCAGAGGACCCGGGTTCATATCCCAGCACTCACCCACCACATGGTGGCTAACAACCATTTGTAACTCCAGTTCCAGGGGATCCAACACCCTCTCCTGGTCTCCCCAGGTACTGTACACACAAGATGCACTTACATACATGTATCCAAAACATACACATAAATAAGACAAGTTAAAATAAATTAGAATGCCAATGATCACCAAAACAATTGAAAAGTGGCACCAAATAGCCTTGTTCAGCACAGGATGCCATAAACTTCACTCTGTGAAGTGCAGTAGCACTGGTGATGCTATTTGGAAAAGAGACGCTGAATTCTCTGTTAGGTGTGGTCGTGCACACCTTTAGTCCCAGCCCTTGGGAGGCAGAGGTACACGGATTTTTGTAAGATCGAGACCAGCCTGGCTAGTTACAGGCCAGCTGGGGATATGAGGAGCCCTGTCTCAAAAACCACCTCAAAACAAGAGAACTGGAGAGACAGCTCAGTGATTAAAGCACATACTTCTCAGGACCCAAGTTTGGATCCCAGCACCAACAGAAGGTGGCTCATAACCACCTGCCACTCCAGTTCAAAGGGACCTGATGCTCCCTAGGGGCAGTGCATTCACACACATGCACCTGCAACTCCGGTTCAAGGGGACCTGATGCTCCCTAGGGAGAGTGCACTCACACGCATGCACCTGCAACTCCGGTTCAAGGGGACCTGATGCTCCCTAGGGAGAGTGCACTCACACGCATGCACCTGCAACTCCGGTTCAAGGGGATCTGATGCTCCCTAGGGACAGTGCACTCACACGCTTGCACCTGCAACTCCGGTTCAAGGGGATCTGATCCTCCCTAGGGGCAGTGCACTCACACACATGCACCTGCAACTCCGGTTCAAGGGGATCTGATGCTCCCTAGGGACAGTGCAGTCACACACATGCACCTGCAACTCCTGCTCAAGGGGACCTGATGCTCTCTAGGGACAGTGCACTTACACACATGGACCTGTGCTCCATAAGACCCTGTCTCCAAACAAAACAAGATGACCCAGCAATGCCACTCGTAGGAACCAGCTCAAAAGAACCCCAGAGGACAGACTGACAAGCATATCACAACAGCCTAAAGTAGCACTCTACCAAGTGGACAGCTCTGTGTGGTGTGGGTGAGCCTATGTGTGCACAGGATGCCCGCTCACAGAGAGCAGAGGTCAGCACTGTGCGTTCCACAGAGAGCAGAGGTCAGCACTGCGCGTCCCCTTCCAGCACAGGTTGGCCAGCGAGCCCCAGGGATTCTCCCGTCTCCACCTCCCCACAGCTGGGGCTGCGGCTGCTTGCTGAGGTGCCTGGCTGCTCACGTGGGTTCATGGGATCTAAACTCACGTGTGTGGCAAACACTGGACCAACTGAGCCATTTCCCAAGCCAGGAATATGGGTATGAACTCAGCATAGATGGATAAACCCAGGACAACCCGGCTGCTTGAGGCTGTCAGGCTCGGCAGTGCTGCCTTCCCTGGAGCTGCCGTGCCAGCCCGAGGTCAGGGCTCTCCTGAGACAGGGCCTCAGACAGCCCAGGCCAGCCTCCAACTCTTCACCCTCCTGCCCCCACCCACCGCACACCACAGTGACAGGAGAGTGTCTACACTTGCTGCCATCTTCAACTCTTCACCCTCCTGCCCCCACCCACCGCACACCACGGTGACAGGAGACTGTATACACTCGCTGCCATCTTCAACTCTTCATCCTCCTGCCTCCACCCACCGCACACCACGGTGACAGGAGACTGTCTACACTCGCTGCCATCTTCAACTCTTCACCCTCCTGCCCCCACCCACCGCACACCACGGTGACAGGAGAGTGTCTACACTCACTGCCATCTTTAAATGGTTCTCTTTTCTTGAACACAAAAAGTTAAAAAGGGTGTCTAGAGAGATGGCTGCATGGTTAGCAGCACTGACTGCTCCTGCAGAGGACCTGGGCTCAGTTCCCAGTACCCACAGTGCACGGCTCTTGGCTGCCTGCAGCTCCAGCTCCAGGGGCTCCGAGGCCTCTTTCGGGCTGGGTGGCATGGCACTGACGAGGAGCCTACACTCCTGCACACAGACAGTCATTTTGCAGTCTTCACACTGGCAATTCCACTGTTCTCTTGGGTCACCTCCCTCAGAAAGCTCTGCATCCTGTGCTCAGTGTGGTTTGTGTTGTTTGAGACATAGTCTCAGGCAGCCCAGGCTGGTCTCACACTCACAGCAATCCTTCGGGCACTTGAATGCTGTAACTACAGTGAGGTCTACCATGTGTGGCCATCTCCCCCTTGGGGCAGGGTCTCACTGTGCCGCCAAAGCTGTCTGAGGACTCCTGGGCTCCAGGAGGGAACAAGGTTCAATTGGCAAAGTACATGTCTTCTGAGTGGAAAGACTTGAATTTCATCTCCAAAACCACATTTCACTGTTTTGTTGTTTTTGTTTTGTCTTTTTGAGACAGGGTCTCCCTGTAGCCCCAGCTGGCCTGGAACTTGCTATGTAGACCAGGCTAACCTTTAACTCACAGAGATCATCTGCCTCTGCCACCTGACTGCTGGGATTAAAGGTGTGCCAGAACCACATTTTAAAAAGCCAGGTACAGGGCTGGAGAGATGGCCTACCGGTTAAGAGCGCCAATTACTCTTGCAGAGAATCCGGGTTCAATCCCCAGCACCCACATGGCGGCTGAGAACCGTCTTTAACTCCAGTTCCAGGGGACTCTGACACCCTCTTCTGACCTCCGCGGCACTGTATGACATGGGTGTACAGACATACATGCAGACAGTACATTCATACACATACAAAATTTAAAAAAAATTTTAAAAAGACACAGAATGGGGCTGGAGAGATAGCCTAGCAGTTAAGAGTGCCGACTGCTCTTACAGAGGACCCGGGTTCGATCCCCAGCACCCACATGGCGGCTGAGAACCGTCTGTAACTCCAATTCCAGGAGAACTCCAGTTCCAGGGGAATCCAACGCCCTCTTCTGACCTCTGTGGCACTGCACGACACGGGTACACAGACCTCCATACAGACAATACATTCATACACATAAATAAATAAATAAATAATGAAAAAAGGCACAGAACATGTAAAACAAAATTTCAAAAAAAAAAAAAAAAAAGTCAGGTACAGCCCAGTGCACTTTTAATCCCAGCACTCGGGAGGCAGAGGTAGGTGGAACTCTGTGAGTTCAAGACCAGCCTAGTAAACAGAGCAAGTTCCAGGCCAGCTGGGGCTACAGAGAGACCCTGTCTCAAAAAGAAAGGAAGAAAAAAAAAGCCAGGTACAAGAGCTGCAAAGATGGCCCAGCGGTAAGGAGCACTCGCTGCTCTTGTGGAGGACAATACCGGACAGATCACAACTGCCTCTAACTTCTGTTGCGGGGTGGAGGTGGGGGGGTCCGACACCCTCTTCAGGCCTCTGTGGTCACTTGCATATTCACACATACATATACAAACAAATTTAAAAATAAAACCTTTTTTTTTTTTTGGTCTTTTTGAGACAGGGTCTCCCTGTAGCCCCAGCTGCCCTGGAACTCGCAGCCAGCCAAGCCTCATCACGAGGTTCAGGTCCCACGGAGGGACCCTGGCTCCTAAACAGAGGGACAGCACTTGCCGAACACCTGAGAGTGTTCTCTGGCACACAAAGATGCACACACACACACAAACATATGTACACACACATGCAAATGCACATGCACAGACATACACACATACATACACTCATATACACAGAGATGCACAAATACAGATGCACACACACACACACAGTGGCCTCCTGGTCTGTCCCTCCTGTTGCGGCCTTCTGGGCTGGACAGTGGGAGGGCGGCCTTGCCTGGCTGGCATCTACTCAAAGGTGAACTCAGGGCTATCTGGATGACCTAGGCAGGATGAAAACAGGTTGGATCTGGATGGTGATGCACACCTGTAATCCCAGCATCAGGAGATAGAGGAAGGAGGACCACGAGTTCAAGGCCAGCCTGGGCTATGAGCCTGCCTTGGAACAAAATAAAAGGAAATGCTTGCTGGCAGCCAGCCTAGGAGTGCCCTGTGCCATGGACTGAGCAGGTGACTGTGTGCAGTGCCCGGAGCACTCATTTCTACGGCACCACACTGACGTCTCACGGCCTACGGCCCCAACTGGGACAAGCTATCCTCTGCCCCCCAAGGCAACAGGCCTCCAAACCAAAACACAGCCCCCCATCCCAAAAGGCCTCACAAGATCTTCTGTTCCCAGGCTCAGCCTGTCGAGGCCGGCTGCTTCTGGGTGGCTGTACATGATCCATTAGCCAGCCCCCCTCCTCCTCCTCCTCCTCCTCCTCCTCATCCCCCCCCCTCCGGACAACGCTGACTAGAAATCCATGGGTCTTTCTCTGTAGCCCCGCTAGCCTCAAGCTTTCTAGGATGCTCCTGCCTTCAGCTCTCAGCTCCTGGGATGAGATGTGGGGACCACCACACCTTGGTCAGCCAACACCAAGTTGGGGTTCAGCAAGGACACCAGGGGTACCTTACCCACCATACTGCCAGATACAGAAGTCCCACCTCTGGCTGCAGGAGCTACAGAGTTTCTACATGACAGTTCTGGTCCCATCGTTCATGCACCTTACACACATGAGAAGCAGGTGCAGCCACCACATGTCACATACCTGACATACATGGTCACACCCGTGCCATCAGAAGCAGGCCCAGCCACTGCCTGTCCCACACCTGACACACAGGATCATGCCCATGCCATCAGAAGAAGGTACAGCCACCGCCTGTCACACACCTGACACACAGGGTCATGCCCATGCCATCAGAAGCAGGCGCAGCCACCACATGCATGTCACTGCAGCATCACAGCACTGCAGCCACCCAGAATCCCACCTAGACAACAGGAGCTTAGCCTAGAGCCTCTGCTTAGTTAGCCTGTGCTCAAGACCCCAGCCACAGCCTCCAACGACAGCTGTCTCCTGACTGGTCTAGCAGACCCTACATCTCCTCCTGAAGACCCTCATGACTTGTTAAGTGAAACCACTCTGCTATGACCACACCACCCTGGTATTTTCCTTTTTTTTTTTTTATTTTTATTTTATTCACTCTTCATGTGCATGAATGTATTGTCTGCATATAGGTCGGTACACCTGTGTCACACAATGCCACGAAGGTCAGAAGAGGGTGTCGGATTCCCCTGGATCTGGAGTTAAAGACAGTTCTCAGCCGCCATGTGGGTGCTGGGGATCAAACCTGGGTCCTCTGTAAGAGCAGTTGGCGCTCTTAACCGCTAGGCCATCTCTCCAGCCCCGGTATTTTCCTTTTAATTTTATTTATTTATTTATGTGTATGAATGTACTGTCTGCATGTAGGTTTGTGCACCCGTGTCATGCAATGCCGCGGAGGTCAGAAGAGGGCGTCAGATTCCCCTGGAACTGGAATTCTCCTGGAATTGGAATTTCAGACGGTTCTCAGCCACCATGTGGGTGCTGGGGATTGAACCCGGGTCCTCTGCAAGAGCAGTCGGCGTTCTTAACCGCTAGGCCATCTCTCCAGCCCCCTATTTTCCTTTTATAAAAAAATAGTTTTTGAGCTGGGTGTGGTGGCGCACACCTTTAATCCCAGCACTTGTAAGGCAGAGGCAGGTGGATCTCTGAGAGTTCAAGGCCAGCCTGGTCTACAGAGTGAGTTCCAAGACAGCTGGGGCTACAGGGAGACCCTGCTCAAACACACACACACACACACACACACACACACACACACACACACACACACACAAATTCTGGACCTTATTTTGTTTTGGACACAAGGTCTCTCCAGAGTCCAGCCGGCCTGGGACTCTATGTGGACCGGGCTGGCTTTCATCTCAGAGATCTGCCTGCCTGCTTCTGCCTCCCAAGTGCCCAACTTGTGTTTCTTTGCATGAATGAGATGAGATGCTTGGTGGGGAAGGGGCCTCACACCCTCTAGTTGGCCTGGTGACATAGACAACCACAGGACTGCCACCACGGCCCAGCTGGGGGATCTCAGGCAGGCACCACAACCTCTCTGGGCCTCAAACGAGGAGGCCCCTGACCCCCGCTGGCTGCCCTGCTCGGGTCCCAGTGCCTCACCCGGCCACCAGGATTCGAGGGATGTCTGCAGCAAAGGCCTCGCCCATCTCACGGCTGCCCACGTTGGCGATGCAGTGCAGGGCCAGGCACATGAAAGTGGGGTTGCGGCTGGCCAGGTCATTCTTGATGGCGTTGTTAATGAGCCGGATCAGCTCTGAGTTCGAATTCACCAGGACTGAGATGAACAGGTACCCCTAGTGGGCAGGAGAAGACAGCTGGGAGCCTGCGGCTGAGAGACCCTAGGCTCACATGAACACGCAGGGCTCCAGCACCAGCCGTCCTCCCTCAGACCCCAGGGTCCATCCAGGACCTGGCCCTCCTCCCGCAGACCCCAGGGCCCATCCAGGACCTGGCCCTCCTCCCGCAGACCCCAGGGCCCATCCAGGACCTGGCCCTCCTCCCGCAGACCCCAGGGCCCATCCAGGACCTGGCCCTCCTCCCGCAGACCCCAGGGCCCATCCAGGACCTGGCCCTCCTCCCGCAGACCCCAGGGCCCATCCAGGACCTGGCCCTCCTCCTCCCTCTGACCTGGGGTCCACCCCACTTCCTCCCTCACTCACTATCTGCTTCTCCGTATACTTGTTGGAGCTTAGCAGGTTCACAGCCTCCATGTGCCCAAAGTCGATGTCGTGGCCGAGCAGGAAGATGAACAGCAGCTTGCACACGTACTTTTTCTTGCTGTAGCCGTCCAAGGCCTTGTCCCCTGGGGAGGAGGAAAGGGAGCCGCATGAGGAAGGCTCTCAGGAGTCCCCAGAGCCCTGGCTCCCTCCTCCCTTGGAACCTGCCTTTGAACTTGGAGCGGATGTTGGCCAGTTCCTTGTTGATCCTCTTGATCTCCGCCTCCTTGCTCTTGCCTGTGGACAGAGGGTGGGGCATGAGAGGCCTTGCTCAGCCCCTGCCTTGGATTCTCATGCCAGGGAGGGGGCTCTGGGAGGAGAGGCCCACACCACACAGGGCCCTTCTGCTACAGCTTGCTCATCTCCATCTAGGCAGCTGCCAGCAACATGGTTGTGGGCTAGCCTCAGCTTCTGTCTTCCTTTTCCGGGTAACCCTGGGGCTGAGTTTTGGGGGTCTGGATGCCTACCACGGGAGCCCGCAGTCTCCACCCTCCTTGGCCTGTCCCCGAGTGAGTGCCCCACAGCTGAAGGTCTTCACCCGTTTGAGCTCTGGTGTCCCCAAAAACATGAAGCCAGGATGGTGACCTCCCAGTGTCCACTTCCCTCCCCTGGCCTGCAGGGCCAACGCACTCCATCTGTGTGTGCACTGCCCATGTTTCCACTGTGACAACGTGCTTCCCCATGTATGTCCCCAGCCAGGGTGCCGGCCACACACTCCCTGCTCTGTGTGCCCTCACTGTGGCACCTGGGATCCGCAGGGACACACCTCTAGACTCAGCACCTCTGAACAGAACTTGGGGGTCTGTCCTGCTCGGGAACTTTCAGAGTGAGTGCACTCCGCACAGCATCCGATCCTCAATGGACACAGGTGCTCTTGCGCAGGCCCCTCAGGTGACCTCCTCCTGGCCTCCCTGCCGCCTGCCCCTCACTGTACCTATGAGCCACCAGCTGGGCCACCTTCCTGGGGTCACCTCTGGTCCCGTCCCAGCACCTGCTGTCAGCTCCTGCCTCCTCAGGGAGCTCCGTGCTGCTCAGCGTGCACGCAGCCCTTCCGTGACCCACGCTGACTCAGTGTGCACGCAGCCCTTCCGTGACCCACGCTGACTCAGTGTGTGCACGCAGCCCTTCCGTGACCCACGCTGACTCAGTGTGTACACGCAGCCCTTCCATGACCCACGCTGCTCAGTGTGTGCACGCAGCCCTTCCGTGACCCACGCTGACTCAGTGTGTGCACGCAGCCCTTCCGTGACCCACGCTGCTCAGTGCGTGCACGCAGCCCTTCCGTTACCCACGCTGACTCAGCTTGCACGCAGCCCTTCCATGACCCACGCTGACTCAGTGTGTGCACGCAGCCCTTCCGTGACCCACGCTGACTCAGCGTGCACGCAGCCCTTCCATGACCCACGCTGACTCAGTGTGTGCACGCAGCCCTTCCGTGACCCACGCTGACTCAGTGTGTGCACGCAGCCCTTCCGTGACCCACGCTGACTCAGCGCTCGGCCACACCCTACGAGAATCTTTCTGTTACCCACACTGCTCAGCGTGCACGCAGCCCTTCCGTGACCCACGCTGACTCAGCGCTCGGCCACACCCTACGAGAATCTTTCTGTTACCCACACTGACTCAGCGCTCAGCCACATCCTCCGAGGACAATCTTTACATTACCCATGCTGCCTCAATGCTTGGCCACACCCTATGAGAATCTTTATGTTACCCATGCTGACTCAGCGCTCGGCCACACCCTACGCGAATCTTTACATTACCCACACTGACTCAGTGCTCGGCCACACCCTAGGAGAATCTTTACATTACCCACACTGACTCAGCACTCGGCCACACCCTACGCAAATCTTTACTTTACCCACACTGACTCAGCACTCAGCCACACCCTACGAGAATCTTTACATTACCCACGCTGACTCAGTGCTCGGCCACACCCTAGGAGAATCTTTACATTACCCATGCTGACTCAGTGCTCGGCCACACCGTAGGAGAATCTTTGTGTTACCCACGCTGACTCAGCGTTTGGCTGTATCCTAGGAGAATCTTTACATTAGCCATGCTGACTCAGTGCTCGGCCACACCCTACGAGAATCTTTACATTACCCACGCTGACTCAGCACTCGGCCACACCCTACGAGAATCTTTACATTACCCATGCTGACTCAGCACTCGGCCACACCCTACGAGAATCTTTACATTACCCATGCTGACTCAGCACTTGGCCACAACCTATGAGAATCTTTACATTACCCATGCTGACTCAGCGCTTGGCCACACCCTACGAGAATCTTTGTTACCTATGCTGACTCAGTGCTTGGCTGCATCCTATGAGAATCTTTACCCATGCTGACTCAGCACTTGTGCTCCTGCCTCAGCCTCCCTAATACTGGGGTGACAGGCCTGTGCTACACACCCAGCTCGCACTGTTCTAGAATTTAATTTTATTTTTTATGTATACCACACCCAGAGAGGACATAACAGGGTGTCAGATGCCTGCATGCATGTTAAGTGCATCTGTGTCATGCAGTGCCCAGAGAGGACATAAGAGGGCGTCCCTGGAACTGGAGTTTTAAACAGCTGTTAGCCCTATGTGGGTGCTGGGAATTGAACCTGGGTCCCCTCCAAGAACAGCCAGCGCTCTTAACCACTGAGCCATCTCTCCAGCCACTGTTCTGGCATCTACATGAGCGACTGCACAGGGCTCCTAGGCCAGTGCATGGCATGCAGCCGGCGCTCTCTGAACAGCTGGTTAAGCAATAGGCTGAGATCCTCTGAGGCCCATGTCTGGGCCACTCCTGGCCCTGGCCCAAGGCTTCATCTTCAGGATGGATTCAGTGAAGGAATGCGTGGGAGGAGCCAGCAGTGGGGAGACAGAGGAGAGGACCCTGCATGGTAGGACACACCTGACAGCCAGCACTGGGGACACAGAGGAGAGGACCCTGCATGGTAGGGCACACCTGACAGCTAGCACTGGGGACACAGAGGAGAGGACCTTGCATGGTAGGGCACACCTGACACCCAGCACTGCGGACACAGAGGAGAGGACCCTGCATGGTAGGACACACCTGACACCCAGCACTGCGGACACAGAGGGGAGGACCCTGCATGGTAGGACACACCTGACACCCAGCACTGCGGACACAGAGGAGAGGACCCTGCATGGTAGGACACACCTGACACCCAGCACTGCGGACACAGAGGAGAGGACCCTGCATGGTAGGACACACATGACACCAACAGCACTGAGGCACAGAGTGAGAGGAACCCTTGCATGGTAGGGCACACCTTACCCCAGCACTGGGACACAGAGAGAGGATATGCCCTGCATGGTAGGGCATACCTGACACCCAGCACTGCGGACACAGAGGAGAGGACCCTGCATGGTAGGGCACACCTGACACCCAGCACTGCGGACACAGAGGAGAGGACCCTGCATGGTAGGACACACCTGACACACAGCACTGCGGACACAGAGGAGAGGACCCTGCATGGTAGGACACACCTGACCCCAGCACTGGGGAGACAGAGGCAGGCTGTTCTTGAATACAAGGCCAACCTAGTCTACATTGCTGGTAAGACCCTCAAAGAACAAAAGACCAAGCTCCAAAGTGTTGGAGTCATGGCTGGGCGTTGGCAAGCTTGTGTAGCCGGTACAAATAACACCCTGGGTCCCACCACCAGCACAATAAAAAGGGGAGGGAGCTGGGTTTGATGGTGCATGACTTTAATCCCAGCACTTGGGGGGATCTCTATGATATCAAGGCCAGCCTGGTCTAGACCACTTGAGGTACCAGGCAAGGCGGCCAACAGTGGGACCCCTTCCTCAAAAATTTAAAAATACTGGCCACATTTTTTTTTGGAGGCCAGGGGGGGGGTTTTTTTTGTCCCAGGGTCCCCTTTTCCAGTCTGCCTGGAACTCACTATTGTAGACCAGGCTGACTTGAACCTCACGAGAATCCTCTCTCCTCTGAGTGCTAGGACTTTAACAGGCACTGTCCTCATGCTACAGTGTCTAAAGGCAGTTTTTAGACTCCGTGGTGCTCCTGGCGAATCAAACCTGGGTCTCTCTGCAAAAGAGCTCTAGTCAGCGCTCCGTAACCATTGGAGCCAGTCTCTCCAGCCCTGGCCCAATCTTAATACATCCTTTGGGTATGACTAGCTTATTCAGAAAAACTTACTAGAAGCCAGGCCGGGATCGGTTGGAGCTGCACGCCTTTATCCAGCATAGCACTTGGGAGGGCATTATGAGGCAGCTTGAGATCTCAATGGCACAGCCTGACAAACAAGCCAGCTTCTACAAGAGTGATTCCAGACAGCTGGGGGCTACCAGGGAGATCCTCTTTGTGTATCGGAAAAAAGACAAAAAAAAAGAACACATTACTAGAATTAATTTGAGGGCCAGGAGATGGCTGAGTAGATAAGGTGCTAACTGAGTCAACACAACGACCTGGCTCAGAGCTCCAGCAGCCATGCAGACGGCAGGCGCGGAGGCACGTCCAGCCCCAGCGGAGGCACATCCAGCCCCAGCGCTGGCAGGCAGAAAGAAGACCCTACGGCGTTCTGCTGGCTAGTCCCGCCACCTCCGAAGCTCCAGGTTCAGCGAGAGCGCTCATGCGGAAGGGGCCCAGTGCAATTCTGCTTTCCAGGCAGTGTGCACACAACATACACATGGCACAGAAAGAAGAAAGAACAAAGGAAGGGGCTGGAGAGATGACTCGGCGATAAAGAACACGTGCTGCTCTTGCAGAGGACCTGGTTCTTCCCCAGCACCCAGCTGGGGTGGCTCACAACTGCCTGTAACTCCAGTTCCAGGAGATCTGCTGCTCTTTTCTGGTATCTTTGGGCACCAGGCATGCCCGTGGGACGGATACATGCATGCAGACAGAACATTCATAAAAGAAGCTAGGCATGGTGGCTCACGCCTTTAGTCCAAGCACATAGGAGGCAGAAGCAGGCAGATCTCTGTGAGTTCAAGGCAGGCCTGGTGTACATAGTGATTTCTAGGCCAACTGATGCTAGAGGGAGACCCTGTGTCAAAAATATGAGAGAGAGAGGAGAGAGAGAGAGAGAGAGAGAGAGAGAGAGAGAGAGAGAGAGAGTTTTGGCCATTCGTTTCTATTTAGGAAACATGTCGATACTGGGCAGGTCACACAAGCAGTGGTTGTCGCCCCTGCCTGAGTACAGCCCTGGGAGACTAGGAAGGGTCAGTCTGTCCCTCCCCAGTTAAGGGCTGGCTGATGTACCGGGAAGGTGGTGCAGGCCTAACACCCCAGCTTTTTGGTTTTTGAGACAGGGTCTCATATTGCCCAGGCTAGCTTCAAACTAGGTATGTGGCTGAGGATATCTTGGTCCACAGAGCCGGGACCACGGATAAGCAGATCTCAGCTTGCTTCTGCTGTGCTGGGAATGGACCCCAAGCTTCCGAGCATGGCAGACGGGCACTCTGCCCCCTGGGCCACATCTCCAGCCCTACTCATTTGGGAGAGGCTTAAGCAGAAAGATTTAGAATTCAAAGTCAGCCTCAGAAACTTAGTGAGACCCCGTCTCAAAATAGCAAGCCAGATGTAGCAGTACACCTTTAATCCCACCACTTGGGAGGCAGACGCAGGCACATCTCTATGAGTTCTATGCCAGTTAGAGACACATAGTTAATGGGGCTACAGAGATGACTCAGCAGTTAAGAACACCCGCACTGGATGCTCTTGAGGAGATTTTGGGTTCAATTCCCAGCAACCCACTTGGTGGCTAAGAACCGTCTTGGAGCCTGGCCGGTGGGGGCGCACGCCTTTAATCCCACACGCGGAGGCAGAGGCAGCGGATTTCTGTGAGTTCAAAGGCCACCCCTGTCTACAGAGTGAGCTCCAGGCCAGCGGGGAATAAAGGGAGACCCTGTCCTCAAAAAAGACCAAAAAAAAAGCCGGTCATCGGTGGTGCACGCCTTTAATCACAGCACTTGGGAGGCAGAGGCATGGCGGAGTCTTTGTGAGTTCACGTCCAGCCTGGTCTACAAGCGAATTTTTCCCAGGACAGCTGGGGCTCCAGGGAGACCCTGTCTCAAAAAGACCAAAAAAAAAAAAGGAAAAAGAAAAAGAAAACCAGGGATATCACTCAGTTGGTAGAGCAGGGACTGGAATGTGATGGTTTAAGCGTGAAAGCCCAGCACTGGAGGAGGATGACTTTGGGTCCCGAGAAGGAGGACCATCAGGAGTTCAAGGCCAGCAGAGGACACATGAGGAAAGAGACAAGCAGGAAGGGACTGTGGGAGGACAGTGGACGCAAGAAGGGACTCCGGGAGGACAGTGAGGGCAGGAAGGGACTCCGGGAGGACAGTGGACACAGGAAGGGACTCCGGGAGGACAGTGGAGGCAGGAAGGGACTCTGGGAGGACAATGGATGCAAGAAGGGACTCCGGGAGGACAGTGGACACAGGAAGGGACTCCGGGAGGTCAGTGGGGGCAGGAAGGGACTCTGGGAGGACAGTGGGGGAAGGGAGGTCAGTGGGGTAGGGAGGTCAGTGGGGTAGGGAGGTCAGTGGGGTAGGGAGGTCAGTGGGGTAGGGAGGTCAGTGGGGTAGGGAGGTCAGTGGGGTAGGGAGGTCAGTGGGGGCAGGAAGGGACTCTGGGAGGACAGTGGGGGCAGGGAAGGTACTCGGTGAGACATAAGACAACAGGAATGGACTCTGGGATTACAGTGGGGGCAGGAAGGGACTCTGAGAGGACAGTGGATGCAAGAAGGGACTCCGGGAGGACAGTGGACACAGGAAGGGACTCCGGGAGGACAGTGGGGGCAGGAAGGGACTCTAGGAGGACAGTGGGGGCAGGAAGGGACTCCGGGAGGACAGTAGACACAGGAATGGACTCTGGGAGGACAGTGGGGACAGGAAGGGACTCTGGGAGGACAGTGGATGCAAGAAGGGACTCCGGGAGGACAGTGGACACAGGAAGGGACTCCGGGAGGTCAGTGGGGGCAGGAAGGGACTCCGGGAGGACAGTGGGGGCAGGAAGGGACTCTGGGAGGACAGTGGGGGCAGGAAGGGACTCCGGGAGGACAGTGGGGGCAGGAAGGGACTCTGGGAGGACAGTGGACAGAGGAAGGGACTCTGGGAGGACAGTGGGGGCAGGAAGGGACTCCGGGAGGACAGTGGAGGACGCAGGAAGGGACTCTGGGAGACGTGAAGAAGGAAGGGACTCCTGGGAGGACAGTGGGAACAGAGAAAGGGACGCGGGGCGGACAGTGGACAGAGGAAGGGACTCTGGGAGGACAGTGGACAGAGGAAGGGACTCTGGGAGGACAGTGGACAGAGGAAGGGACTCTGGGAGGACAGTGGACAGAGGAAGGGACTCCGGGAGGACAGTGGTGATCCTGGCTGCAGGAAGGGGAGGATGAGGTCAGCATGGGAGGACTCGGGCCTGATCTCCAAGCTACTGCTTAGCAGGAGCTTTGTGCGGCCTGTGCGGCCTCAAAGGCTACTTGATCACGTATTTGTTACTGGTCCCTGAGGGCTCGTGGCCAGGTCCACACAGATATCTTTGGGGCACTGACCGGGTGGTGCAGTTTGGGGCTCATAGGCCACACCTGAGATAGAGGGGCTGCCTGGGCTCTGCTGGGGCCAGCAGGGGTGATATTTGAGGAGGGGACAGCCAAATCACCAGCCAGGGATGGGACTAAGCTAGGGTCAGGAGTCCCCACAACAGCAGTGTCTCCCTCAGGCTCAGGGCAGGCTGGTGACCAGGGTGGGCGCCAGGTGACCACCAGTGTGCAGGCTGACATCCATTCCTGCCCTGACATGACCATGTAGTCCCTTTCACAGAAACGCACCATGTCCTATAAACGGACTGTACTCATGACTCAGGAGCCACCTACCAGGTAGGTGTGGCCACACACACACACACACACACACACACACACACACACACACACGCGGGATCCGGTCCAGCAGCTTGGCTATGCAATTACTTGCCCTGTCTCAAAGAGGGAGTGAAGGGCTCACACCTAAGGCTGTCTTCTGACTTGCACGTGCTGTCACATGTGCGCCTGCTACACACACACACACAAACGTGCACACATATGCAATGTACCTAGAGTGGACTCAGACACATGCACACAGGTATGAAGATGGATCTTTTCCTTTATTCATTTTTTTTCCAGACAGGGTCCCCTGCACCTCAACTGGCCTGGGACTCACTATGTAGACCAGGCTGGCCTCAGTCTCAGAGATCCACCCGCTTCTGCCTCCTCAGTGCTGAGACTAAAGGCGTGCACCACCACGGGTGCTTCGTTGTTTTGAAGACAGGGTCTCCCAGTGACAGGCTGACTGCAAGTGGAAACACTCTGCCATCAACCCTGAAAGTGCTGGACAGACAGGGTTCACAACAGTTGGGTTCCTTCAATATTTGTATTTTAATTAAGCTTTTTCATTGTTTATTATAAAGGGTCTCAGTGTGTAGCCCTCACTGCAATGGCCTGAAACTTTCTATGCAGACCAGGCTAGCCTCCACCTCACACAGACCCACCTGCCTCTGCACTGTCAACCTAGCCCTTCCTACGCAGACCAGGCTAGCCTCCATCTCACACAGACCCACCTGCCTCTGCACCATCAACCTAGCTCTTCCTACGCAGACCAGGCTAGCCTCCATCTCACACAGACCCACCTGCCTCTGCACCATCAACCTAGCTCTTCCTACGCAGACCAGGCTAGCCTCCATCTCACACAGACCCACCTGCCTCTGCACCATCAACCTAGCTCTTCCTATGTAGACCAGGCTAGCCTCCATCTCACACAGACCCTCCTGCCTCTGCACCGTCAACCTAGCTCTTCCTATGCAGACCAGGCTAGCCTCCATGTCACACAGACCCACCCGCCTCTGCACCATCAACCTAGCTCTTCCTATGTAGACCAGGCTAGCCTCCATCTCACACAGACCCACCTGCCTCTGCACCGTCAGCCTAGCTCTTCCTATGCAGACCAGGCTAGCCTCCATGTCACACAGACCCACCTGCCTCTGCACCGTCAACCTAGCTCTTCCCATGTAGACCAGGCTAGCCTCCATCTCACACAGACCCACCTGCCTCTGCACCATCAGCCTAGCTCTTCCTATGCAGACCAGGCTAGCCTCCATCTCACACCGACCCTCCTGCCTCTGCACCGACAACCTAGCTCTAGTCGGTTCTGCCCTCCCAGCTGGTGGTCCTAGGGACCCCCATGGCTCCTCAGGTGTGCTGGAAGTGCTCTCATGGGTGGGGCTGTCCCATCGTCCCTATCCTTACTTCCCTGTCCCTGTGTGCTTGCTGCTGCCTGTGAAGCCACAAGAGGCACCGGGTGTCTTGGAGGTGGAGTTATGGGTTGTGAGCAGCCACCATGCTGTGTAGGATCCAAGCTCCTGTCCTCATGAGTGAGCACACGCTCTAAACTACCGATTCAACTCTCCACTGAGCCTATCAATATTACTTAAATTGAAAAAGATTTAAGAGCTGGTCACGGAGGTGCATGCCTTTAATCCCAGAGGCAGGGGGTCTTTGTGAAATTGAGGCCATCCTGGTCTACATAGCAAGTTCCAGGCTAGCTGAGGTTACAGAGAGAAAAGTCCAAAAAAATTTTTTTTATTATTTTCTGTAAGTTGCAAAGGACTAAACCCAGGGGTTTCCTCCAGCCCCTCACTGGGAGATTATAGGCAGTGGTTCCACCACTGAGCCATACCCCCAGTCCCTCACTGGGAGATTTTAGGCAGGGGCTCTACTGCTGAGCTATATCCCCAATCCCAGGCACAATTTAGCAGGGATGGTGAATATTTTGGGTCTCTACCTGGTTGAAACCACAAACACAAAGACCCATATATATTACTTATATATTTCTTTTTTTTTCCCAATGTGTATGAGTGTACCGTCTGCATGTAGGTTGGTATACCGTGTCATGCAGTGCTGCAGCTACGGAGATCAGAAGAGGGTGTTGGATTCCCCTGGAACTGGAGTTAAAGACGGTTCTTAGCCGCCATGTGGATGCTGGGAATTGAACCCGGGTCTCCTCTGCAGGAATAGTCGGTTCTCTCAACCACTGAATCATCTCTCCAGCCCCGACTTACATATTTCTTTAGTTTTGTTTTGTTTTGTTTTTTCTTTTCAAGGCAGGGTCTCCCTTAAGCCCCAGCTGTCCTGGAATTCGCTCTGTAGACCAGGCTGGCCTTGAACTCACAAAGATCTGCCTGCCTCTGCCTTCCAAGTGCTAGGATTAAAGGCATGCACCACCACGCCTGGCTTAGTTTTTTTTTTTTTTTTAATTTTATTTATTTCTGTATGTGTATGAATGTACTGTCTGCATGCAGGTCTGTGCCCTCGTGTTGTGCAATGCCGCGGAGGTCAGAAGAGGGCGTCAGATTCCCCTGGAACTGGATTTCTCCTGGAATTGGAGTTACAGACGGTTCTTGGCCGCCATGTGGATGCTGGGGATCGAACCCAGGTCCTCAGTAAGAGCGGTCGGTACTCTTAACCACTAGGCCATCTCTCCAGCCCCAGCCCAGCTTAGTTTTTAAAACAGTCCATGTCTGGGGCTGGAGAGATGGCCTAGCGGTTGAGAGCACCGACCGCTCTTGCGGAGGACCCGGGTTCGATCCCCAGCACCCACATGGCAGCTGAGAACCATCCGTAACTCCAATTCCGGGAGAACTTCAGTTCCAGGGGAATCCGGGACCCTCTTCTGACCTCCGAGGCATTGCACAACACGGGTGCACAGACCTGCATGCAGACAGTACATTTATACACATAAATAAATAAATAAGCCGGGCATGGTGGCGCACGCCTTTAATCCTAGCACTTGGGAGGCAGAGGCAGGCGGATCTTTGTGAGTTCAAGGCCAGCCTGGTCTACAAAGCGAGTTCCAGGACAGCCGGAGCTACAGGGAGACCCTGTCTCAAAAAGACCAAAAAATAAATAAATAAATAAATAAATAAATAAATAAATAAATAAAATAAAAAGATTATAAAACAGTCCATGTCTGTCAGATAGTGCCTTCTGTATCAGTGACATATTCTCCTATCACAAAGGTCAGCAGAGCTGTAGAGATGGCTCAGCAGTCAAGAGCACTAGCTGCTCTCGAGGAAGATCCAGGTTCAGTTCCCAGCATCCACAGTAGCTCACATCCTCTGTGAGCAGCTTCAAGGGTTCCACAGGCATTAGGCGTGCATGTGGTACACATACATACATACAAGCAAAACACGCACACACATTTTAAGGAGCCCAGAGAAAACCAGAAAAGCTAGGTCTCCAGAGGAGACCCAAGTGAGGTCTGGCAGTCCAGGCCAGTCATCCCAGCTCCCCCAGAGGCTGAGGACAAGACCACAGTTCAAGGCCACCCTGAACTATAATGAGTTCAAGGCCAAAATCTTAGTGCAACTCTGTCTCAAAATGAAAAGCAAAGAGGCTGGAGCTGGGCATAGTCCTGCATCCTGGAACCCTTGCATTCAGGAGGGTGAGGCAGGAGAACCGACAGAAAGAAGCTCAGGACTAATCTGGGCTACAGAGCAGGACTCAAGCTTCAAAGGCTGAAGAAAAAGGATGGGAGTGTAGCTCAGTGTCTAGAAAGCTCGCAGAGCATGCAGGAGGTCTCGGCCCTGTCCCCAGCCTACGCGGGGTGAAGCCCACTTGTAAGCCCAGCACTCTGGAAGTCAAGGGAGGATCACTGTGGCCAGCCACATAACAAGTTTGAGCCCAGCCTGAGCTACAGGAAACCCTGTCTCAAAAACCAAAACGGGCTGGGGGTGTGGCTAGAAGAGCTCGCTTCCCTGGCATGCACAAGCCCAGCACCGAGAAAAAGGACTGCAAAGGGTGGAGCCTTGGCACAGACCCCAGGGACTGACCAGCCCGGGTCCTAGGACAGTGCACCTAGCTACTGACGGGGCCACTGACAAGCTTGCCTGTGCAGCCCTTGGGGCAGCTGGGGACAGTAAGTGAGCTCACTGTCACAGGCGGCACACGTGTCAGGGAGTGTTTTCTTTTCTTCTTGGGATAGGTTCACTATGCATTCCTGGCTGGACTGGAACTCACTATGTAGACCAGGCTGTCCTCAAACTCAAGGGATCCACCTGCTCTGCCTCCTGGGTGCTGGGGTTAAATGCACGCACCACCATGTCACATGTCACTGAGTCTTAAAGAGATTCTTTGAGTGGACTTGGGCAGTCCCCAGGTTGGTGGGAGGTAAGCAGGGGCACTGGTGTTCTGACAAAGGCAGCGGACAGGAGGCAGCAGACAGGACAAGCAGAACTCAAGCCATCAAAGGGCTAGAGTGGGAGGCAGCGTCAGGAAGGGGAGGCCACTTTGCTGGGAGGGGCAAGTCCTCTGCCTGGGGCTGTGGCCCTTCATGGTAGGGTCCATGCCAGCTTGGAGTCTCTGGCTTAGGGGTAGGTGATGCCTCTGTAAGCGGCTGAGTGAAGGCACCCAGCATCGGAGTACGTCTGTAATTACCCTCAAAGGAATCTGGGCCAACCTGGCCCTGCCCTGGAGGGCCCTCTGTGCTTTCATGGACACAGAACCATGATCTCTACCAAGGATTCCCAAGCCTCCAGACTGTGGTCGGCTCCCTACTAACCCTGACCCCTCGGAATCCTTTCCAAAGCTCAGTAAAGCATCCAGACCTGGGATCACCATAAACCTCTGAACATCTTTGCCCTTTCACATCCGAACTCTGGCCATTGCCATGTGACCACAAGGCACTGGGAGCAGCTGTGTGGCCCAATGGCCCAGTATACCATCTCCAGTCCTGCTTCTTTGTGTGGGATGTGGGATGTGTGCACAGACACCAGAGGACAATTTGATGGGCTCAGTTCTGTTGTCTTTTTTTCTTTGTTTTTTTTTTTTAATTTTTTTTTTATTAATTTTATTTCCATATGTGTATGAATGTACTGTCTGCATGTAAGTTTGTGCACCCGTGTCGTGCAATGCCGCGGAGGTCAGAAGAGGGTCTCGGATTCCCCTGGAACTGGAGTTCTCCTGGAATTGGAGTTTCAGACGGTTCTCGGCCGCCATGTGGGTGCTGGGGATCGAACCCGGGTCCTCTGTAAGAGCGGTCAGCGCTCTTAACCGCTAGGCCATCTCTCCAGCCCTTCTTTGTTTTTTTTGAGACAGGGTATCCCTGCAGCCCCAGCTGGCCTGGAACTCACAGAGATCTACCTGCCTCTGCCTCCCAAGTGCTAGGCTTAAAGGCGTGAGCCACCACACGCAGCTTAAAGACAGTTCTTAGCCACCATGTGGGTGATGGGAATGGAACCCAGGTCTTCTGCAAGAGCTTTGGGGCTCTTAACCACTGAGCCACCTCTGCAGCCCCACTGTTTTCACTTTTATGGGGTTTTGGGGACTGAACTCAGGTAGTCAGGCTGGACGTAGCCCAGGCTGGCTTTATGCTTGCTATGTAGCCAAGGATGACCTGAACTCTGATGTCCTGCCTCTCCTTCCTGAGTGCAGGGATGATAGATGTATATTGGGACATCTGGTTTCCAATATCCCTTCCTGATCCCAGTAGCACAGGGAAAAAGATCGGCTCAGTCCTCAAACATCTGCTGAAGCCTCCCTCGGGCCGGACCTGCAGAGGGCAGCACGGAGGATGAGCTTCACCAGCAAGGCCTCAGCAGCGAGCTGCTCCCGGCCTGAGAAGGCAGCCTGCCCAGGAGAGCAGGGACTCCACACAGCAGGCAGCCACAGCCCTCGGAGACAGCTCCCTCAGACAAGGCTGCAGGCAGGAGGCTGACAGGAGCTGTAGACGCCCCGTGGGGGAGGCAGAACCATGCTGTCAGCAGCCAGTCCTCAGCAGCCAGTCCTCAGCACCCAGCCCACACTCTCTCTGACCCACAGATCTGTCCTTCCTGCGAGCGGCCTGCTTCCTGAGCCCTAGGTACCCCACTCTCCGCACCCCACAGTCCCTTCCCCATCCCTACCACACCCTTTTTCTGCTTTTGCTTCTACTTACCCCCGTCTTGCTCTCAGGAGAGCCCCAGCCTGGCTTCTGCCCTCCTCTCTGCCCCAGATACAGCTCGGTCTGCACAGGCCACTCAGGCCTCAGGACCTCTGCACAGGACAGGGATCCACCCCCCACAGCTCCCCACTGCCCATGGCTGCCGCACAGAGTTGCGGCTCTTAAAACGTCTGGTGAAGCCAGACAGACAGGACCCGGGCCCTCTCTGCACCTCTCCTCACCTAAGAAGTTGTGTATCTTATGTTTAAAAAAAAAAAAAAAGATAAAAGCAGAGGGTGGTGGTGCTTGC
This sequence comes from Rhizomys pruinosus, assembly GCA_009823505.1. Taxonomy (NCBI): domain Eukaryota; kingdom Metazoa; phylum Chordata; class Mammalia; order Rodentia; family Spalacidae; genus Rhizomys; species Rhizomys pruinosus. The sequence continues at coordinate 955,680 of VZQC01000854.1, read as the reverse complement.
CTGTTATCCCAGCACTTGGGAGGCAGGGCAGGAGGAGAAGTTGAAGCCCATCTGGTCACAAAGTGACAAGATAAAAGCAGAGGATGGTGGTGCTTGCCTGTTATCCCAGCACTTGGGAGGCAGGGCAGGAGGAGCAGAAGTTGAAGGCCATCTGTAGTCACAAAGTGAGTTCAAGGGTACCCTTGGCCATATAAGACCCGAATCTCAAAAAAAAACTAAGAAAACAGCCGGGCGTGGTGTCGCACACCTTTAATCCTAGCACTTGGGAGGCAGAGGCAGGCGGATCTTTGTGAGTTCAAGGCCAGCCTGGTCTACAGAGTGAGTTCCAGGACAGCTGGGACTATAAGGAGACCCTGTCTCGAAAAGACCAAAAAAAAAACTAAGAAAACTTCAGCTACAGTTACATGCCACAAAATTCACCCTTTTAAATTCTTTGTCGAGAGAATTGTGCAACCACCAGCATCACATTCCAGAACATTCCAGAGCATTCCAGAACATTCCAGAACACTACCACCCCACCCCCAGCAAGGCTTACTTGCTCCACATACCCACCCCCTTCGTCCCCTTCTGGGCAGGAGCCACATGAAGTCACCAAGGCCGCTGCTCTAGCTTCTCTCTCCATGGTTCACAGAGGTCTAGTAGACTGCAGTGCCCGGCAGTGCTTTTTTTTTTTTTTTTGGTCTTTTCGAGACAGGGTCTCCCCGTAGCCCCAGCTAACCTGGAACTCACTCTGTAGACCAGGCTGGCCTTGAACTCACAGAAATCCACCTGCCTCTGCCTCCAGAGTGCTGGGATTAAAGGCATGTGCCACCATACCGGTCTCTTTTCCCTTTTTTACAAAATACTTTATTTTAACTTTATGTGTATGAGTATATTGCCTGCATGTATCCAATGCCCACAGAGGTCAGAAGAGGCCATTGGATTCCCTGAAACTGGGGATGGTTGTGAGCGGCCATGTAGGCGCTGGAAACAGAACCTGACTCCTCTGCAAGAGCAGCCAGTACTCTTAACCACTGCCATCTCTCCCGCCCCTTTTTGCATGTTTTTAATTTATTTTCTTTTATTTTATTTGTTTGGTATTTTTGAGACAGGGTTCCTGTAGCCCCAGCTGGCCTGGAATTCACTTCATAGACCAAGCTGGCCGTGAACTCACAGAGATCCGCCTGCTTCTGCCTCCTGAGTGCTGGGAATAAAGGCGTGCACAACCACACCCGGCTTAATTTATTTTTTATTTTTATTTTTCAGGTCTTTTCTGGACAGGGTCTACCTGTAGTCCCAGCTGGCTTGGAACTCACTAGAGCAGGCTGGCCTTCAACTCAGAGATCCACTTGCCTCTGCCTCCTGGCCTCTGCCTCCTGACTGCTGGGATTAAAGACATACACCACCACACCCAGCTGTTTGTTTTTAATCTATCTGTGTGTGTCATATTCCTGCGAATGTGCCTACACATGTGGAGGCCTCGGGCTCCGCGGCACTACCTTCACCTACTAAGCCATCTTGCAGGCCATTTTGGTTTTGTGAAACAGGGCCTCACTATGTAGCTCAAACTGTCTTCTAGCTTAAGACTGTCCTGCCCAAGCCTTCTAAATTCTATGATGACAGACCACACATCCAGCTCCTCACTGATGGACACGGGCTACACACACGCTAGGTGTGCACGCTCCACTGAGCAACATCTCAGCCTTCATGTTTATTTTATGTACTTTGTGCATATGTGCATGCCTGAGTGTATCTACCTGTATGTAGCACAGGCATGCAGGTGGTTTGGGGAACTCAACCCAGGTCCTCTGTGAGAGCACCAACTGCCTATAACTGCTGAGCTGTTTCTGCAGATCCTTACTTTCCATGTTTATTTATTTATTATTTATTTAATGTTTATTTAATGAATGCTTTCCCTCATGTATGTTAGTACACCATGTGTAAGCAATGGCCACATAGGCCAGAAGAGGGTGTCCGACCCCCTGGGACTGGAGTTACAGTTGTTAGTGGCCATGTGGGTGCTGGGAAACAAACCTGGGTTCTATGGAAGAACAGCAAGGGTTCTGAACTCCTGAGCCATTTCTCTAGCCCCTTACTTTTTAGTCTTACTTTATTTTTAATTTATTTTTTGGTCTTTTTTTGAGACAGGGTTTCCCTGCATGCAGACCCAGCTGGCCTGAAACTCACCATGTAGACCAAACCCGCCTGGAACTCACAGAGATCTGCCCGCCTTTGCCTCCATTGGCAATGTCACAGACAAGGCCAGGTCTGGCTGACCCTACAGCCTATCCATGCATGGAACCTCCCAGGGCCCCTGGCAGCTTCAGACACCAACAGCCACCCCCAGGAGTTGTGAGCTGACCAGCCACCAGGCCACCCCAGAGCCACCATGACCCTTCCTCATATTACTGTGATCAGTCAGCAATGTTCCCTGACCACTTTTCCCTGGGGGCCACCCTTCCCTGCCCCAGCCTTCTGGATCTCTCCCTGACAATGCCCTCAGACCCTGTGCCTCCTCCTAGAAGTCTGGCTCTGTCACAAGCACCCAGTCTGCAATGCACCTTCTTTCCAGGCCCTATTGGTGTCTTGAGTTCCCAAGACTCTGTATCTCCACTCCTTCCTCCCCTAGAAGCTCCTCACTGCCCTTCATGTCTCCTATATGCGATCTCCCACCCCAGACCCTCTTTATACTTCACCAACCCTATCCTGTCCCGCAATCTCCTATCTCTGTTCCTCTGCTGTACCCCCACCTCCATCTCTGGTCCCCCCCACTATCCCACTTCCATCTCTGAGTGTCTCCCCCCACTTCCATCTATGGTCCTGGGGCTATCCCCTAACTATCCCCCCACTTCCATCTCTGGTCCCTCTTCTGTCCCTCCACGTCTATCTCTGGTTCCCCTCCATCCACCCACTTCCATCTCTGGCCCTGTGCTGTCCCCCGACTTCCATCCCTAGTCCCCCTTGATCCTCCCACTTACATCTCTGGTACCCCGACTTCCATATCTGATCCCCCCACTTCCATATCTGATCCCCCCACTTCCATCTCTGGCCTAGCAGCTGTCTCCCCACTTCTGGCCCTTGGTCCTGGATGGTCGCCCACCTCCACCTTGTCCTTCTGAGCTCCTGGATTTCTGCCGCCCCAGCTCCGATGGCACTGGGTGACCTACCTAGCCCATCTCTCTCTCCCTGCACCTCCCGCAACGTCCCACGCAGGGAACCTGGACCTGAGCCCGGCCAGCCTGCCCAGTCCGTCCGCACCGACCCTACCTTCCCCGCGATGACACCCCCGCGGTGACACCCCCGCGCTGCTCCACTCCCTTCGCCCTATCCCCGCGTGACCCCCCGGGGCCCTGCCGCGAGCTCACAGTTCCGGATGTCGGAGATGAACACGGCGAGTCCACGCATGCCATCGCCCTTGGACACTGCCGGCATGATGGCGGAGGGCTCGGCTCCGGACCTGGCCGGACGGGCGCGGGGCTGGCGGGCGGCACCGGACGGAAAAGGACCCCAGGCGGCACCGAGGAGCCGGCCGGGGAGGGCGGGCTGTCGGCGGGCGGGCAGCAGGCCGACGCCCCGCCCCAGGGCCGCCCCTGAGCGCTGTCATCCGGGAAGCACGGGCGCTCATTGGTGGCGAGGTATGTCACTTACACGGGAAGGCCCGCCCTCCTCTCTCTCTGATTGGCAATCCTTTAAAGATACAAGGCTATGATTGGTCCAGTGCTGTGCTATTTCCGTTGGGGGGGCAGGGGGTTAGGGGCGTTGCCCTAGAGACAAGCGGATTCGATGACGCATGCTGATGACCACCTCCTGTGCTCCCGAACCCAACGCTGATTGGATGAAACACCCGCTCAGCTAAGGGTGAGCGGAAGGCGGAGGAACGGGCAGAAGAAGGCGGGACTTTAAGTGAAAAAAAGCCTAAAGGGAAAGAGATATCTCCCAGCAAGGCTCCGCGGATTCGTCGTTCTTCCGCCCTGGGATGGGGCCGTTGTGGGGGCGGCGGGGAGGGCCCGAAGAGAAAGTCGAGCAAGAGGAGCTGTCTGTCAGATAGGTGGAGCGACGCCTGCAATTCTCTGCTGCAGAGAGGGGCGGGGCCGCCGACGGAGCACGGGACTGCACAGACGCACCTCTGTGGTCCTGCCCCGGCGCTCCTGCGGCCTGTACTGCTTCAGGCCTTCCTCGGAGCCTTGCTCCTCCCACCCCTCTTTCCTTCCGGCAACACGTTGAACTTGGACTAGAAGAGGAGCTGCCATTCAAGGCTCGTCCCATTAAGCAGAAGCTAACACTGAGATCCAGAGAGGTTGAACGGCTTGCCCCAAACCATACATCTCAGAAATGGAAAACTGAAATTACTACTTTAATTTTTAAACATTTTTCAGCCAGGAATAAAGGTGTACGCTTATTACCTTGTGAGATCGAGGCCAGCTGGAACTACTAGCAGACCCCGTCAAAAAAGAAATGTTAATCCTAGCACTCCGTAGGCAGAGGCAGGCAGATCTTTGAGTTTAAGGCCAGCCTGGTCTACAGAGCGAGTTCCAGGACAACTGAGGCTATAGGGAGCCCCTGTCTCGAAAAGACAAAAAGCATTTTCCAACGTAGGTGACATTTTTTCCCTTTGTGAACCCCAGTCCTCAGTGATGTCTGCATCACATAAAGTCACCTTTATGGACAGCTGGCCTGTCCACCGACCTAGGCAGCCCAGCCTGGCAGAAACCAGCTGCAGCCACAGCTCAGACTGGGTGAATTCGTTCCACGTGGCTAGAGACTCTGCTTCTCTAGCTGCAAGCAAGGCAAATTGGCCAGACCTCCAACGCCTGGAGCTATTGAGAAATTTGGGGCAAAGGGGATTGGAAGAGTCCATTTTTATCACCCCTAAGAACAAAACGCCACCCAGAATCACTTTATCTCCCAAACTCTGGGGATGAATATAGGTGTGGCCTGGGACTGGGCAGGTTGAGCAGCACCCACCTTCTGGGTTCAGTGGATCTGAGCTTGGGAGAGCCAGTCCTGGATTCTAGGGGACAGCATGGCCCAGCTGTTTCTTTTTAATGTATATTATCTTCATTTTGTATGTATGAATGTATTGCCTGCATGTATATAAGTGCACCTCTGTTGTGCAATACCTGTGGAGGTCATAAAAGGATATTGGATCCCCTGGTACTGGAGTTACAGATGGTTGTTAGCCCCCTTGTGGGTTCTGGGAACCAAATCCGGGTCCTCTGAAAGAGCAGCCAGTGCTCTTACCCGCTGAGCCATCTCTCCATCCCTGCCCAGCTGTTTCTGTGGTGGGGGAGAGTCCATTACTGCCTATCCCCAAAGAGCCCAGGGTCGTCCTTTAAAAATAAAGCCAGCAAACAAAGACCTGAGTATCCAGAATCAAAATACTCTTTTCTTAGCCAGGCCTAGTGGCACAGGCCTGTCAACGACTCAGCAACTCAGGAGGCTGAAGCAGGAGGATCACAACTTCAAAGGACAATGTGGGCTACAGAGGGATTTCATGGCCAGCCTAGGCAGCTTAAGGAGACCCTCTTCTCAACATAGAAAGTAAAAAGAGTGGCTGGAGAGATGGCTCACTGGCTGCTCTTGCAGAGGACCCAGGTTTGATTCCCAGCATTCACATGGCAGCTAACAACCATCTCTAACTCCGGTTCCAGATGAATCCAACCTCACCCACGCATTACTTGGGTGTTACATGGGTGCACTTACATACATGCAGGCAATACACTCACATGTCAAAAATAGTAAAAAAAAAAAATTTTTTTGTCTTTGAGACAGGGTCTCCCTTTAGTCACAGCTGGCCGGGGGCTTGCTATGTAGACCATGCTGGCCTTGAACTCACAGAGCTCTGCCTGCCTCTGTCTCTCGAGTGCTGGTATTAAAGGCATGTGCCACCACGCCCCACTGGATGTCACATTCTTATAGCCTTTGATGTTGTGTTGTCTGTAAACCAGGATGTTCATTCCTATAGCTCGAATTTGTTACAGGGGTATAAAAAGACCCCCAAGACTCAGTCAAGCTGCTTGCTGACTCCTGTATGGAACAGCCCCAGGGGTCAGCCCACTAGTGAGTTAGCCTGCTAGTGGGTTAACCCACTGGCATGAGCTCACTAGTGTGAATAAACTCCCTCTCTTCACCTGACGTTGGCATTGGTCTCATCGTTTTCCTACAACAAACTCATAGAGATCTCCCTGCCCCTGCCTCCTGAGTCCTGGGATTAAAGGCATGCACTTCCAGCTTGCTTCCTTTTTTGTTTGTTTGTTTGTCTATGTGTGTGTGTGTGCATGTGCGTGTGATTGCAGTATACACAGAGGCCAGAAGAGGGCACTGGATTCCCAAAGCTGCACACCCTCCACAAAGACAGCCTGGCCAGGTCAGGCAGTTGAACTCTGGGTTCTGGGTATAGAGAAAGGACTTCCTGATTCCACATGCCTCATGGAGAGATGAGGAACCTCAGTAACTATGTACATACACACACACACACACACACACACACACACACACACACCCTTTGGCCATCCACAGGTTTATTTTTTAAGACTAGGCCTTCTGAGGAGCAATGGGGTGTCAGGTAGAAAGACCACAGTATTGTCATCCTCAGAATTCAGGGCATGGTGCTGCCCACAGGGACTCATTGGCTGATTCCAGTGGAGTGACACTAGCAGTGGCCAATGGAAGAATAGTAGGTGGGACTAATTCGATTCCAGCAGAGAGGATCCCAGGCCTGGGAAAAGACCTAAACTCAAGCACAGCCAGTCACAGTGGGATGGGCCTGTCTCCCCAGTGACTCAGGAAACTGCCACAGGAAAATTGCCTTGAGCTTGAGTACAGCCTGGCCCACATAGTGAGGGTGTCAGCAAAAAGGACTGAGTTTGGTTCCTGTGTCCTACATGGGGGGAAGAGCAGTGGCTCCCGTAAGTCGCCCTACACCTTCCACACATCCCATGGCAGAGTGCAGAGAGAGACAGAGACAGAGAGACAGAGACAGACAGGGAGATTTTTATATTTTTTAATATTTTTATGTGTATGAGTGTATTGCCTACACGTATGTAAGTGCACCCATGTCATCCAATGCCTGCAGAGGTCAAAAGAGAGCGTCAAGTCCCTTGGAATGGAGTTATGGATGGTTGTTAGCTGCCTTGTAGGTGCTGGGAATCAAACTGGGTCCTCTGCAAGAGTGCCCAGTGCTGTTAACTACCAAGCCATCTCTCCAGCCCAAATAAACGAGGTTTAAAAACCCCAAAATTCCAAGTCTACTTTCTACTCCACAGTAACCCTACTGTGTATGATCGTGATTTCTGTGTATGATCGTGATTTCAAAACCTGGGTTTGCTGGATGTGATGGGCCTGCCTTTGATCCCACCACTTAGGAGGCAGAAGCAGGCAGATCTGTGTGAGGTAAAGGCCAGCCTTTACCCTGTCTCAAAAACGAATGGAAGCAAGAGGTTAAGAGCACTGGCTGCTCTTGCAGAGGACTGAGGGTTCGTTTCACAGCACTCACAAGGCAGCTAACAACCATCCACAGCTACAGTTCCAAGGGATCCAATGCCCTCTTCTGGCCTCCACAGGCACTGCATGCATGGGTCCACTTAACATACATGCAGGCAAAGTAAAAGACACAAAGTAAAATTGCATTAATTTTTTTATAAAGTCTACTCCTTAAAAACAGACAAACCGGGCTGGAGAGATGGCCTAGCAGTTAAGAGCGCTGACTGCTCTTGCAGAGGACCTGGGTTTGATCCCCAGCACCCACATGGCGGCTGAGAACCATCCTTGACTCCAGTTCCAGGGGAATCCGACACCCTCTTCTGACCTCTGAGGCATTGCACAACACGGGTGCACAAACCTACATGCAGACAGTGCATTCATACACATACAAAAATAAATAAAATTAAAAAAAAATATATATATATATAAAAACAGACAAACCAAGTGTACCTAAGCATGTCTTTAATCCCAGCACTTGAGAGAAAGAGGCAGGTGGATCTCTGGGAGATTGAGGCCACCCTGGTCTACATAGCAAATTCCAGACCAGCTGGGGCTACAGGGAGACCACATCTCAAAAAGAGAAAACAACAAAACACAGCTCTGAGAAGGACAGTCTGCACACTCGGCTTAACCCTACGTAATAGAATTCGCCATCTTAAATTCTTTGTTTTGTGCATGCCGGCCTCCACCTTTCCACAGAGCTGACGATGACCTGGAACTCCTGATTCTCCTGCCTCCGCCTCTCTAGTGCTGAGATACATGCGCCACCACTCTGGGCCAACACAGCACTCGAATGGAACCCAGGGCTTCCGGAGGCTCCCAGGCAGGTGTTCTGTCAACTCAGCTGAGACATTCATTTTGTTGAATACAGGGTCTGACTCAGCCCACGCTGACCTAGAACTCCTGACATAGTCCAGGCTGATCTTGAACTTGCTCTGTAACCCAGGCTGGCTACAAATTGTGTTTTGTTTTGATACAGGGTCTTATAAAGAGCCCAGACCAGACTGGTCTCAAACTTGCGGCATAGTGAAGGACCCCCTAAACCTGTGCTCCTGCTTCCACCATCCGATGATTAAGATTATATGTGCCCCACCATCATTCCTTGGTGTGCATATGCATGCATGCACGTGTGTGTGCTCACGCTCTTGCATGTGTGTGTGCATGTGCGTGTGTGCATGTGTGTGCGCGCGTGTGTGTGCATGTGTGTGTGCATGTGCGTTTGTGTGTGTGCGCGTGCGCGTGTGTGTGTGTGTGTGTGTGTGTGTGTGTGTGATAGCTCCAGCTGGCATGGAATTCACCTGTAGACCAGGCTGGCCTTGCTATGTAGACCAGGCTCTATGTTCTCCTGCCTCTGCCTCCAAGAGTGCTGGATTAAATGGCATGTGCCAGCACCGGTCCTTTCCATTTTTTACAGAAATATACTTTATTTTAAAGCTTTATGTGTATGAGATATTGCCTGCATATGTTCACCCCTATCATGCAATGCCACAGAGGTCAAGAAGAGCCATTGGTATTCCCTGAAACTGGGGATAGGTTGTGAGCTGGCCATGTAGGCGCTGGATAACAGAAACCTGACTCCTCTGCAAGAGCAGCCAGTACTCTTAACTCCCTGCCCATCTTGCTTCCCCCCTTTTTGATGTTTTAATTTATTTTTTTTTTTTTTTTTTTTTTGGGGGGGTGATCTTTTTAAGACAGGTTTTTCGTGTAGCCCCAGCTGGCCTGGAATTCACTTCATAGACCAAGCTGGCCGGTGAACCTCACAGAGATTTGCCTCTTCTGCCTCCTGAGTGCTGATGGAATAAAGGCGTGCCACAACCACAACCCCGGCTTTAATTTATTTTTTATTTTTATTTTTCAGGTCTTTTCTGGACAGGGTCTAACCTGTAGTCCATGCTGGCTTGGAACTCACGTAGAGCAAGGCTGGGCCTCGAACTCAGAGAGATCCCTTGCCTCTGCCTCCTGGACCGCTCTGCCTCCTGACTGCTGGGAATAAAGACATATCACCAACCACACCCAGCTGTTGTTTTTAATCTACATCTGTGTGTGTCATATTCCTGCGAATGTGCCTACACATGTGGAGGCCTCGGGCTCCGCGGCACTACCTTCACCTACTAAGCCATCTCATGCATTTTGGTTTTGTTGAAACAGGGCCTCACTATTTAGCCCAACCTGTCTTCTAGCTTAAGACTGTCCTGCCCAAGCCTTCTAAATTCTATGATGACAGACCACACATCCAGCTCCTCACTGATGGACACGGGCTACACACACGCTAGGTGTGCACGCTCCACTGAGCAACATCTCAGCCTTCATGTTTATTTTATGTACTTTGTGCATATATGCATGCCTGAGGTGTATCTACCTGTAATGTAGCACAGGCATGCAGGGGTTGGGGACACCAGGTCCTCTGTGAGAGCACCAACTGCCTATAACTGCTGAGCTGTTTCTGCAGATCCTTACTTTCCATTTATTTATTAATTATTTATTTTAAATGTTATTTTAAATGAATCTTCCCTCATGGATGTTGAGTTACAGCCAGGTTATAGCAATGGCCACTAAGCCAGGAGAGGGTGTCCGACCCCCTGGGACTGGAGTTACAGGTTGTTAGTGGCCATGTGGGTGTGGAAACAAACCTGGGTTCTATGGAAGAACAGCAAGGGTTCTGACACTGGACCATTTCTCTAGCCCCTTACTTTTTAGTCTGACTTTATTTTTAATTTATTTTTTGGTCTTTTTTTGAGACAGGTTTCCTGCATGCAGAACCAGCCTGCCTGAAACTCACCATGTAGACCAAACCCGCCTGGAACTCACAGAGATCTTGCCAGCCTCTGCCTCCATTGGCAATGTCACAGACAAGGCCAGGTCTGGCTGACCCTACAGCCTATCCATGCATGGAACCTCCCAGGCCACCTGGCAAGCTTCAAAGAACCAACAGCCCACCCCCAAGGAGTTGGAGCTGAACCAGCCACCAAGGCCAAGACGCCCAGAGCCACCGAATGAACCTTCCTCATATACTTGATCAGTCAGCCTATGTTCCCTGACCATTCCCGGGGGCCCACCCTCCCTGCCCAACCGCTGATCTCTCCCTGACAATGCCCTCAGACCCTGTGCCTCCTCCTAGAAGTCTGGCTCTGTCACAAGCACCCAGTCTGCAATGCACCTTCTTTCCAGGCCCTATTGGTGTCTTGAGTTCCCAAGACTCTGTATCTCCACTCCTTCCTCCCTAGAAGCTCCTCCCTGCCCTTCCATGTCTTCCTATAATGCGAATCTCCCACCCCAGACCCTCTTTATACTTCACCAACCCTATCCTGTCCCGCAATCTCCTATCTCTGTTCCTCTGCTGTACCCCCACCTCCATCTCTGGTCCCCCCCACTATCCCACTTCCATCTCTGAGTGTCTCCCCCCACTTCCATCTATGGTCCTGGGGCTATCCCCTAACTATCCCCCCACTTCCATCTCTGGTCCCTTTCTGTCCCTCCGACGTCATCTCTGGTTCCCCTCCATCCACCCACTTACTCATCTCGGCCCTGTGCTGTCCCCCGACTTCCATCCCTAGTCCCCCTTGATCCTCCCACTTACATCTCTGGTACCCCGACTTCCATATCTGATCCCCCCACTTCCATATCTGATCCCCCCACTTCCATCTCTGGCCTAGCAGCTGTCTCCCCACTTCTGGCGCCTTGGTCCTGGATGGTCGCCCGCCCACCTCCACCCTGTCCTTCTGAGCTCCTGGATTTCTGGCCGCCCGCCAGCTGCCGCCCCATGGCACTGGGTGACCTACCTAGCCCATCTCTCTCTCCCTGCACCTCCCGCAACGTCCCACGCAGGGAACCTGGACCTGAGCCCGGCCAGCCTGCCCAGTCCGTCCGCACCGACCCTACCTTCCCCGCGATGACACCCCCGCGGTGACACCCCCGCGCTGCTCCACTCCCTTCGCCCTATCCCCGCGTGACCCCCCGGGGCCCTGCCGCGAGCTCACAGTTCCGGATGTCGGAGATGAACACGGCGAGTCCACGCATGCCATCGCCCTTGGACACTGCCGGCATGATGGCGGAGGGCTCGGCTCCGGACCTGGCCGGACGGGCGCGGGGCTGGCGGGCGGCACCGGACGGAAAAGGACCCCAGGCGGCACCGAGGAGCCGGCCGGGGAGGGCGGGCTGTCGGCGGGCGGGCAGCAGGCCGACGCCCCGCCCCAGGGCCGCCCCTGAGCGCTGTCATCCGGGAAGCACGGGCGCTCATTGGTGGCGAGGTATGTCACTTACACGGGAAGGCCCGCCCTCCTCTCTCTCTGATTGGCAATCCTTTAAAGATACAAGGCTATGATTGGTCCAGTGCTGTGCTATTTCCGTGGGGGGGCAGGGGGTTAGGGGCGTTGCCCTAGAGACAAGCGGATTCGATGACGCATGCTGATGACCACCTCCTGTGCTCCCGAACCCAACGCTGATTGGATGAAACACCCGCTCAGCTAAGGGTGAGCGGAAGGCGGAGGAACGGGCAGAAGAAGGCGGGACTTTAAGTGAAAAAAAGCCTAAAGGGAAAGAGATATCTCCCAGCAAGGCTCCGCGGATTCGTCGTTCTTCCGCCCTGGGATGGGGCCGTTGTGGGGGCGGCGGGGAGGGCCCGAAGAGAAAGTCGAGCAAGAGGAGCTGTCTGTCAGATAGGTGGAGCGACGCCTGCAATTCTCTGCTGCAGAGAGGGGCGGGGCCGCCGACGGAGCACGGGACTGCACAGACGCACCTCTGTGGTCCTGCCCCGGCGCTCCTGCGGCCTGTGACTGCTTCAGGCCTTCCTCGGAGCCTTGCTCCTCCCACCCCTCTTTCCTTCCGGCAACACGTTGAACTTGGACTAGAAGAGGAGCTGCCATTCAAGGCTCGTCCCATTAAGCAGAAGCTAACACTGAGATCCAGAGAGGTTGAACGGCTTGCCCCAAACAATACATCTCTAGAGAAATGGAAAACTGAAATTACGACTTTAATTTTTAAACATTATTCAGCCAGGAATAAAGGTGTACGCTTATTACCCTTGTGAGATCGAGGCCAGCTGAACTACAGGAAGCCCTACGCAAAAAAAAAGTTAATCCTAAGCACTCCGTAGGCAGAGGCAGGCAGATCTTTGTGAGTTGAAGGCCCACCTGGTCTAGAACAGGACGATTCCAGGACAACCATGAGGGCCTATAGGAGCCCCTTTCTGAAAAGTACAAAAAGCATTTCCAACGTAGGTGACATTTTTTCCCTTTGTGAACCCCAGTCCTCAGTGATGTCTGCATCACATAAAGTCACCTTTATGGACAGCTGGCCTGTCCACCGACCTAGGCAGCCCAGCCTGGCAGAAACCAGCTGCAGCCACAGCTCAGACTGGGTGAAGTTCGTTCCACGTGGCTAGAGACTCTGCTTCTCTAGCTGAGCAAGGCAAATTGGCCAAGACCATCCCAAGCCTGGACTATTGAGAAATTTGGGGCAAAGGGGATTGGAAGAGTCCATTTTATCACCCCTAAGAACAAAATCGCCACCCAGAATCACTTTACTCCAAACTCTGGGGATGAATAAGGTGTGGCCTGGGACTGGGCAGGTTTGAGCAGCACCCACCTTCTGGGTTCAGTGTGATCTGAGCTGGGAGAGCCAGTCCTGGATTCTAGGGAAAGCATGGCCCAAGCTTGTTTCTCTTTTAATGCTTATTACTTCCATTTTGTTATGTATGAATGTTTGCCTGCATGTATTATTAAGTGACTCTTTTGTGGCAATACCTGTGGAGGTCAAAAAAGGATTTGGAATCCCCTGGACTGGAGTTACAAGATGCTTTGTAGCCCCCCGTGTGGGGTATCTGTATCTGACAAATCCGGGTCCTCTGAAAGAGCACCAGTGCTCTTAACTACCACGACCTAATACATAATACCATCCGCAGGCCATCCTCACGCCCAGCTGCTTTCCTGTGGTGGGAGGTCCAATTACTGCCTATCCCCCAAAGAGCACCAGGGTCGTCTCTTTAAAAATAAAGCCATCAAACAAAGACCTGAGTATCCAGAACAAATCTCGTTTCTTTAGCCTGGCCTAGTGGCACAGGCCTGTCAACGACTCAGCAACTAGGAGGCTGAAGCAGGAGAGTCAAAACTTCAAAGGACAAGTGGGCTACAGAGGGATTTCATGGCCAGCCTAGGCAGCTTAAGGAGACCCTCTTCTCAACATAGAAAGTAAAAGAGTGGGCTGGAGAGATGGCTCAACTGGCTCTCTTGCAAGGACCCAGGTGTTTGTTCCCAGCATTCACAATGGCAGCTAACGAACCATCCTACTCTCCGGTTCCAGATGACCAACCTCAACCCACCCACGCATTAACTTGGGTGTTCATGGGTTGCACTTACATACAAATGCAGGGCATACACTCACATGCAAAAGTAAAAAAAAAAAAAATTTTTTTTGTCTTTGAGACAAGGGTCTTCCCTTTAGTCACAAGATGGCGGGGCTTGCTAACTGTATGACCATGCTGGCCTTGAACTCAAAGTCGCACCTGCCTCTGCCTCCCAAGTGCTGTATTAAAAAAAGGCATTGCCACCACGCCCACTGGTGTCACCTTCTTATATGCCGCTTGATGTTGTGTTGGTCTGTACCAGGGAGTTCATTCCTAATGAGCTACAATTTGTACAGGGGTATAAAAAGAACTCCCCAAGACTTCAGTCAAGGCTGCTCTGACTCCTGTAGGGGTGGAACAGCCCCAGGGGTGCAGCCCACTAGTGAGTTAGCCTGCTAGTTGGGTAACTCCACTGGCTGTGAGCTCACTAGTGTGAATAAACTCCCTCTCTTTCACCTGGACTTTGGCCCAAAAAATTGGTCTCTCACGTTTTCCTACCAAACTCATAGAGATCCTCCTGCCCCTGCCTCCTGAGTCTCGGGATTAAAGCATTGCAACTCCAAGCTTGCCTCCTTTTTTTTTTTTTGTTGGTCTATGTGTTGTGGTGTGTGTGTGTTGCATGTGTGCGTGTGATTGGCAGTATACACAAGGCCAGAAAGAGGGCACTGGATTCCCAGAAGCTGCACACCCTCCACAAAAGACAGCCTGGCCAGTCAGGCAGTTGAACTCTGGGTTCTGGGTATAGAGAAAGGACTTCCTGATTCCACATGCCTCATGGAGAGATGAGGAACTCTCAGTACCTATGTATCATACACACACACAGCACACACACTACACACACACCACACACACCTTGGCCATTCCACAGGTTTAATTTTTAAGACTAGGCCCTTCTGAGGAGCAATGGGGGTGTCCAGGTAGAAAGACCACAGTATTGGTCATCCCTCAGAATTCAGGGCATGGTGCTGCCCACAGGGACTCATTGGCTGATTCCAGTGGAGTGACACTAGCAGTGGCCAATGGAAGAATAGTAGGTGGGACTAATTCGATTCCAGCAGAGAGGATCCCAGGCCTGGGAAAAGACCTAAACTCAAGCACAGCCAGTCACAGTGGGACGGGCCTGTCTCCCCAGTGACTCAGGAAACTGCCACAGGAAAATGCGCTTGAGCTTGAGTAAAGCCTGGCCCACATAGTGAGGTGTCAGCAAAAAGGACTGAGTTTGGTTCCTGTGTCCTACATGGGGGGAAGAGCAGTGGCTCCCGTAAGTCGCCCTACACCTTCCACACATCCCATTGGCAGAAAAGTGAGAGAGAGACAGAGACAGAGAGACAAGAGAACAGAAGGGAGATTTTTTTATATTCTTTTGACTATTTTTATGTGATGATGATTCACTATTGATCCTTACCGATGGTAAGTGCATATGATTACCCATGTCATAATGCCATGGCAGGTCAAGAAGTCATCCCCTGGAAATGGAGTATATGGAATGTGTGTTAGTGCCTTGTATGGTGCTGGAATCAAAATCAAACTTGGGTCCTCTGCAAGAGTAGCCATGCTGTTAACTAACCAAGCCATCTCTCCAGCCCAAATAAACGAGGTTTAAAAACCCCCAAAATTACCAAGTCTACTTTCTACTCCACAGTAACCCACGTGTATGATCCGTATTTCTGTGTAATGATGTGATTTCAAAACCTGGGTTTGCTGGATGTGATGGGCTCTCGCCTTTGAATCCCACCACGTAGGAGGCAGAAGCAGGCAAATCGTGCGAGGTAATAAGGCCAGCCTTTACCACTGTCCTCAAATAACGATGGAAGCAGAGGTTAAGAGCAGAACGGCGCTCTTCAGAGGACTGAGGGTTCGTTTCAACAGACCACAAGGCAGCTAAACAAACCATCCACAGACTACAGTTTCCAAGGGATCCAATGCCCCTCTTCTGGCCCTCCACAGCACTCTAGCTGCAGCATGGGTCCGACTTAACTACATGCAAGGCAAAGTAAAAGACACATAAGTATAAATGTGCATTAATTTTTTTTATAAAGTCGTACTGTCCTCTTAAAAACAGACAAACCGGCGGCTGGAGAAGAGCCTAAGCTAGTTAAGAGCGCTGCACGGCTTTTGCTAGAGACCTGGGCTTTTGATCCCGCAAGCACCCACATGGCGAGCTGAGAACACATCCTTGATCCAGTTCCAGGGGAACCGACCCTCGTCTCTGACCTCTCAGTGCATGCACAACACGGGTGCACAAACCTACATGCAACAGTGCAATTCAATACACATCAAATAAATAAAATAAAAAAAATATATATAGTATAATAAAAACAGAGCAAACCAGTGTACCTAAGCCATGTCTTTAATCCCAGCACTTGAGAGAAAGAGGGCCAGTGGATCTCTGGGATATTGAGGCCACCCTTGGTCCTAACATAGCAAATTCCAGACCACTGGGGCTGACAGGGAACCACAGCTCAAAAAGAGAAAACAACAACAAAAAAACACAGGTTCTGAGAAAGGACAGTTGCCACACTCGGCTTAAACCCTACGTAATAGAAAGTTCGCCATCTTAAATTCTTTTGTTTTGTGCATGCCGGCCTCCACCTTTCCACAGAGCTGACGATGACCTGGAACTCCTACTTGTCTCGCTGCCCTCCGGCCTCTCTAGTGCCTGAGATACATGGGCCACCACTCTGGGCCAACACAGCACTCGAATGGAACCCAGGGCTTCCGGAGGCTCCCAGGCAGGTGTTCTGTCAACTCAGCTGAGACATTCATTTTGTTGAATACAGGGTCTGACTCAGCCCACGCTGACCTAGAACTCTCCTACATAAGCCAGGCGACAGTGAACGTTGTCGTAAACCCAGGCGGCTACAAAAATGGTGTTTTGTTTGATACAGGGTCTTATAAAGAGCACCAGACCAGACTGGTCTCAACTTCGAGTCATAGTGAAGGACCCCACTAAACCTGTGCTGCCTGCTCCACCAATCCGATATTAAGATTATAGTGTGCCCCACCAATCATTCCTTGGTGTGCATATGCAGTGCAATGCCTGTGTGTGTGCTCACGCTCTGTGCATGTGTTGTGTGCATGTCGTGTGTGTGTGTGTGCGCGCGTGTGTGTTGCATGTGGTGTGTGCATGGTGCGTTTGTGTAGTGTGCGTGTGGCGGTGTGATGTGTGTTGTGTGTGTGGTGTGGTGTTGTTAGAGGCCAGAAGACAGCCATGCTGTCAACCTTAAGTGCTGGTCCTAACCTTTTGTAAAAAATGTTTTTTATTTTGTTCGTAATTTTTTTATTTTTATTTTATTTTTGTATGTGGTATGAATGAACTGTTCCTGCATGTAAGGTTCTGTGCACACTAGTCGTGCAATGCCAACGGAGGTCAGAAGAAGGACGTCAGATGATTCCCCTGGAACTGAGTTAAAGCAGGTTCTCAGCTGCCATGTGTGGTGCTGGGGGACGAACCCACCCGGGGTCCTATCTGAAGAGCATTATGGCACTCCTTTTTTTTTTTTTTTTTTTTTTTGTCTTTTCGAGACGAGTCTCCCTGTAGTCGCCAGCCTGTCCTGGAACTTTGGCGCTGTAGACAGGCCGGCCTTGAACTCACAAAAGATTACCACCTGCCTCTGCCTCCCAAGTGTATGATTTAAAGGCATGCCCACCACGCCCGGCACAAGTTGCACTCTTAACCGCTGCACCATCTCACCACACTCAGAGTTTTTTTTTTTTTTGTCTTTTTTTTTGAAACAGGGTCCTTTGTAAGCTACAAGCTGTCCTGGAACTCTGTAGACAGGCCTGGCCTTGTAACTCACAAAGATCTATCCAGTGTCCTTTGCCTCGGCATCCCAAGTGGTAAGGATTAAAAGTGTGCGCCACCCAGATTCTTGTTTTCTTTTTTTAATGTTTTTGTCGATGTCTGGGTCTGCTGCATGCAGGTTTGTGCACCCGTGTCGTGCAATGCCCAGAGGTCAGAAGAGCGGAGGTCAAAGAGGGTGTGAATTCCCCGGAACTGGAGATCTATTTTGGAAGTTGGAGTTTCAGACGGTTCTCAGCCGCCGTGTGGGCGCTGGGGATCAACCCAGGTCCTCTGCAAGAGCGTCGGTGCTCTTAAGCTAGGGGCCAATCTCTCCAAGCCACCCAATTCTTTTTTTTTTTTTTTTTTTTTGGTCTTTTTGAGACAGGGTCTCCCTGTAGTCCCAGCTGTCCTGGAACTCACTCTGTAGACCAGGCTGGCCTTGAACTCACAAAGATCCGCCTGCCTCTGCCTCCCAAGTGCTAGGATTAAAGGCGTGTGCCACCACCACGCCCGGCTCCCCAGATTCTTTTTTAATAAGTAAAATTTGCCCACAATATGAAGCCCCGTACTTCCCAAGGCACCACAGATGGGCTGTGACAGATGCTGTGACCCCTGATGCCCACCATAACTTCCAGGCTGGGATCTTCTGATTTGAGTGTCTCTTTTCCCACCTCTACCTCCCAGGCCTCCACCGAACACAAAATCCTCCAGGGCAGGGCCGGAGACTGACCCCATCTGTTATGTGTCTGCAAGAAACATGACCGGGGGCTGTGTGACCCCAGCATCAGCTGCAGTTAGGGATGTTGGACCCCGTGGAAAGCCAGGACCCAGCCCACTGCGTGCTATGGTTCTGAATGACGGAATGGTGGAACTAGAACCCTCGGCCGGAAGAGTCCACTGGGGCCTACAGGGGATGCCCGGGCCAGCTGCTGTCTGTGCTGCCCCTCCCCTGTGACCTGGTGGTTAGGGCCTTTGTGATCCAGGCCAGGGGCCAGGGGACCCTGAGCGCCAGGGGCCAAAGTAGATGGTGAGTCTCCCTCTGGGAGCAGGGCCCCCACGCCATGGCGAGCCTGGTGGTGAAGACAATCTGGCAGTCCAAAGAGATCCACGAGGCAGGGGACCCTCCTGCTGGGGTCGAGAGCTGTGCCCAGCTGGTCCCCGAGGCTCCCAGGGGGGTGCCCAGCCCTACCAAGGGGATCACGAAGAAAAAGAAGGCCGTGTCCTTCCATGGGTGGGTTTCCTGTCCGCGGCCTAGTGTCCCAGTGCCCAGCACTGCCTACAGCACTGCAGGGGTGCTGGGGGTAGGGGGAGTAAGGAGGAGGGGAGGGGAGGGCGAAGAAGCGGGCAGCAAGGTGGGGGGGCAGGTGGAGGTGAAATCAGGCAGTGGATGGGGCAGGCCCGAGGAAGGAAAAGAGAGACAGTGGTGGCTGAGAAATGAGAAATCAGGCTGCAGGGCCTGAGAAGGAAAAGAAAGCAGGCAGCGGGGGCTGAAAAAGGAGAAACCAGGCAGTGGGGTCCTCCTCCCTCTAAGGAGGGAGAAGCCAGGCAGGGAGGCCTGAGCAAGAGAAAGCAGGCAGCGGGGGGTGGGGGGTGGGGGGTGTTTGAGGAGGGGGAAGACAGGCCCAAACCCCACTTTCTCCCGCACCCTGCAGGGTGGAGGCCCGGATGTCCCACGAACCGATGCACTGGTGCTTGAACCTGAAGAGGTCCTCTGCTTGCACCAACGTGTCCTTGCTCAACCTGGCTGCCGTGGAAGCCGATTCCTCCGGGACAGACTCGACCACTGAGGACAGCGGCCCACTGGCTCTGCCGGGGCCACCTGCTTTGCCCACCACACCCTGGGCTCCAGAGGATCCTGACGTCACCGAACTTCTGGTGAGCAGCTGGAGGGGGGAGCCAGGGTCCTCTGGAGGGGGCAGGGCTGCAGGGACAGGCTGCGCCAGCCTCAGATGGGGAGCGGCCCGATGCGGACGTCGGAGAAGCCTCCTGGGGGCCGGGCTGTAGCTACTGGTAGAACCCATAGCCCTGGGTCCATCCTCAGGAAGAAGAGAACAAAAAAACAAGCCAGCCCCCATCCCTTCACCTTACGTTTCTAGACAGGGAGCTCTACCCCTGAGCCACACCCCAGTCCCTCACTGGGGATTCCAGACAGGGCTCTACCACTGAGCCACACCCCAGCCCCTCACTGGGGATTCTCCCCACCTGTCCTGGAACTTGCTCTGTAGACCAGGTTGGCCTCAAACACATAGAGATCCGCCTGCCTCTGCCTCCCAGTGCTGGGATTAAAGGCGTCCTCACCATATCTGACTTTCTCTTTATTTTGAGACAGGGTCTCTGTAGTCCAGTCTGGCCTTGAACTTTTAATCTCCGTGCCTCAGCCTCCAGAGTAGCCGAGACCACATACCTGAGCCATCACACCCAGCCACCAAACAAACATTCTCTGAATGTAGAAGATGAGATGTCAGGAGTCAGGGGACAGGGACACAGTCCAAACTGGGATTCATGGCTTTGATGTAGAAAGTAATTTTATAACAGCCAGTTTATGAATCAGAGCTGGAGAGTTCATTAAAGATATTTTACTATAAGAGGGCTGGAAAGATGGTTTAGCAGTTAAGAGCACTGGCTGCTCTTGCAGAGGACCTGGGTTCCATTCCCATCACCCACATGGTGGTTAACAATCTTCTGTTAGCTGGGCGTGGTGGCGCACGCCTTTAATCCTAGCACTTGGGAGGCAGAGGCAGGCGGATCTTTGTGAATTCAAGGCCAGCCTGGTCTACAGAGTAAGTTCCAGGACAGCTGGGACTACAGGGAGACCCTGTCTCAAAAAGACAAAAAACAAACAAAAAAAATCTTCTGTTAACTCTAATTCCATGGGATTTTATGCCCCCTTCTGGCCTCCAGGGGAATGGCATGAATATGATGCACTTACATACATGTAGGCAAACAAAAAATTTAATGTAAATTAAAACAAAATTTTGGTCTTTGGAGACAGGGTCCCTTTTTTTTTTTTTTAATTTATTTGTATGTATATGAATGTACTGTCTGCATGTAGGTTTGTGCACCTGTGTCGTGCAGTGCCGCAGAAGTCAGAAGACGGTGTCAGATTCTCCTGGAACTGGAGTTCTCCTGGAATTGGAGTTACAGACAGTTCTTAGCCGCCATGTGGGTGCTGGGAATCGAACCCGGGTCCTCTGCAAGAGCAGTCGGTGCTCTTAACCACTAGGCTATCTCTCCAGCCCCAGACAGGGTCCCTCTCTAGCCCCAGCTAGCCTAGAACTCACTATGTAGACCAGGCTGGCCTCAATCTCACAGAGATCTGCCTACTTCTGACTCCCAGTGCTGGGATTAAAGGCATGCACCATCATACCTGGTCTTTTTTTTTTTTTTAATACCTGGTCTTAAGAAATCACCTCCCCCCCCTTTTACATTGATTGATTGGTTGACTGATTGATTGATTGATTGATTGAGTGGATGTCGCAGCATGCTTGAGGAAGTCTGGGGACAATGTGGGGTTCCCATTCTCACCTTCCTCCTTGTGGATTCCAGGGACCATACTCGAGTTGTCAGGCTTGGTGGCTGGCACTTCCCCTGTTGAGTCATTTCGCTGTCCCCAAGATCTGTCTTCTGTGGCCTCTTCTGTACTGAACGGGGGTGCAGACCCTCCCGGATCCAGGGTTCAAAAGCCTTAACCTGTCTTCTAGGGAGATGTGAGAGGGTCCAAGCTTGGACCAAGCAGGCCATCATTGAAGGGAATCTGGAAGAGATGATGCCATGATTAGAGACAAGAAACCATGTATAAGGGGCAGGCAGTATGGCTTGTCAGGTGGAGAGGCTTGCTGCCAAGCCTGCTGCCTTAAGATCCATCTCCAGAACCCACGTGGCGGAGGGAGAGAGCTGAGTCATTCAAGTTGTCATTTGACTTCCATATGCACACTGGGCTGTGTACACACACACACACACACACACGAGCATGCACACACATCAGTCAATCAAGATAAAAATATATAAAATCAGATTGCTATCTGAGATAGGCACAGAAAGTATCAGGGCCTCCCTCCCTCGGGAGCGCTCTGATAAGCATGACTTAACATCGATCACTAAACCCTAAAGTAGAACAGGGTTCTAGTCCCAGCACTTGGAGGCAGAGGTTTGCAGTTCTCTCTGAGTACAGATCTAGTCTGGTTTTCTTTTTTTTTTTTTTTCAATTTGTTTTTAAATACTGAAATACTTTATTTATTTATTTTTTGGTCTTTTTTGAGACAGGGTCACCCTGTAGCCCCAGCTGTCCTGGAACCCTCTCTGTAGACCAAGCTGGCCTTGAACTCACAAAGATCCGCCTGCCTCTGCCTCCCAAGTGCTACGATTAAAGGCGTGCACCACCATGCCCGGCCTAGTCTGGTTTTCATAGCGAGTTCCAGGCCAGCCAAAGCATCCATAACAAAACCCTGTCTCAAACGATAAATGAAAAGCAATCACAAAACCTAAAGAGACTCTGACAGAGATTTAATCTGGAGCTGTAACTTTTGGAGGGCTGTGGACAGGGCGCCCTGCTCTCTGGGATATGTCTGTATCACTTAACCACACACAGAGCAGGGAAGAGCAGAATCCAGGACAGAAGGCTGGTCCCACCTCCGGCGGCCATGGAGGTGCAAGCACGGGTGTCCCACTGCCGTGCGGGAGCCAGCTGTCAGCAGTAATCGTTATCTTCCCACACATCCACGTTTTCCTGGTGAAGACTGGAAGGCCCTAAGTAGCGTATGCAACATCTTAGAGCTCGAAAGTAACAGAGTCCGCTCAGGGAGTCACGGCAGAGTGGGGACGGTGCAGGTCACCATGGACACCCCAAAGAGGGCTGCCATGGCCCAGCCACGGAGGCTGTGCGAGCTGTGCGGGGGGACATGCAGGCTGGACTTTGGAGATGAGGAAGACAGACAGGGAAAGACGCCAGCCAAAGATTCTGGGGAAGGCGAGGCAGTGTGGAAGGCGGGAAAGATTAGTCTGTAGGGAGAGAACGCCACCGGCCCTGGCTGCAGAGACAAGGCTGTCGTCTCAGAAGCCATAGGGAGCTAGTGAGGGTTCACTGGGGTGGCGAGGGAGGAACACCCTGGAAGCTCGCTCTCTTCCTGTTTACTGAGATCCTGTCGTGTGCTGAGGACTATGTGGTATCCCGTGATTTTTTTCCCTTTTTAGAACTTCTATAAGGGAGGCTGATATCATGACCCAGTTTAAAGACGAAAGCAAAATGCACCGAAGCGAGCAGTGGGGTCATTTCCAAGGTTACAAGGCTGTGGGGCGCTTGTAGGAACGAGGCAGAGGGCCAGAGGGTGCGGGGTTCAGTGCCAAACAAGTCCTTTCCTCCTGAGATCCCTCTGCACCAGAGGCCAAAGGAAGAGACAGGGAGGGGGGGCGGAGGGGGCGGGCAGTAATGGAGTCAGACCTTCCTGCACACACACCCCAGTCCTCTGGTGCCCAGGTTCCTCCTTCCAGAAGCTTCCACGCAGAGCCTGGAGCTGGCTACCTCCCACCAGACCTATTTCTGACTCTCGTTCTCCTTCGATGACTAAACAGCCCTAGGCCGTGGGGACAGAGACTGTGTGAGCTCCCCACCCGCCACCAGCCTCCAACAGCCCCCAACCCTCTCCTCTCTGAAATGGACCCCTTAACCACATCTGCAGGGGTCAGGGAGAAGGGCAGGAGCCCAGGCTAGCACCCAGCATGAGAGAGACCCAGAGAGAGGTGGGGGGCATAGACCCAGAGTGAGAGAACAGAGACCCAGAGAGAGAGAGGGGGACAGAGACTCAGAGAGACTGAGACAGAGGTGCAGAGAGATGAGGCAGGGACCCAGACAGACAGACAGACAGACAGACAGATGGACAAAGACCCCGAGGAAGAAAAGTGGAGACAGAGAGAGAGAGAGACCCAGAGAGAGAGAGAGAGAGAGAGAGAGAGACTGAGAGGGAGAGAGAGACAGAGAGACAGAGATGGATGGGGAGAGAGAGAGAGACAGAGAGACAGAGATGGATGGGGAGAGAGAGACACAGAGAGAGAGAAACTCAGACTGAGACAGAGATCTAGAGGTCCATGGTGACTTTGGCAGATGACAGTCCCTGTGTGGAGAATGGTCACCATTGGCATGGTGACAACTGGGTAGCCCCAGCTCTTCTGGAGGCACAAGATGTCTTAAGGTGGTGGTGTGCTTGGAGGGTCACCAGGCAATGATGGCAGAGGGCCCTGCGGGGGAGGGTCCCACAGTGGCTGCTGTCGGCCTCCTGCACATGCTGTGCTGTTTCCTTCTTTCTTTTTTAAACTTTTTTTTTGTAAATTTTTTTTTTAATTTCTGTATGTATATGAATGTACTGTCTGCATGCAAGTTTGTGCACCTGTGTCGTACAGTGCCACGGAGGTCAGAAGAGGGTATCAGATTCCCCTGGAACTGGAGTTAAAGACAGTTCTCAGCCGCCATGTGAGTGCTGGGGATCGAACCCGGGTCCTCTGCAAGAGCAGTCGATGCTCTTAACCACTAGGCCATCTCTCCAGCCCCTGTTTCCTTCTTTCATTTCCCACCATTCAGCCCTGTCTGGCCTGCAGCACACCCTCCTCCTTCCTCTGCCTCCTAAGCCTTGGGATAACAGGCATGTGCCACTGTTATTGTTGTTTGACACAGGGTCTCATGTAGTGTGGTCTAGCCTCGAACTCTCTAT
The DNA here is from genome assembly GCA_009823505.1 of Rhizomys pruinosus. Classification (NCBI taxonomy): domain Eukaryota; kingdom Metazoa; phylum Chordata; class Mammalia; order Rodentia; family Spalacidae; genus Rhizomys; species Rhizomys pruinosus. The sequence continues at coordinate 931,394 of VZQC01000854.1, read as the reverse complement.
GTAGCTGAGGATAAACTCCTGATCCTCCTCTGCCTCTACCTCCCTGGAACTGTCATTGATCATCTGCTTTTCCCAGGCAGGTGTCACCCACCCTGCTAGCTGTTAGCCATGCCCCATGGCCCATGAAGGGAAACTGAGTTGATAGACGTTTAGAACATGGGTGACAGTGTGGGACCCCCCAACTTCTTGCTGATCCTCTCTGCCCTCCAGGGGCCCTGAAAGTGCTTTCCTTGTTTCCAAACTCTTACCCATGTCATACTGAGCCAGTCATGCCCACAGCAATGACGGTCAAGGGAAACTGAGGCACAGAAGTTGTGATGCCCTCCCTGTGGTCAGGAAGTAGAGACCTGAGCTGACCCAGGACCAGTGTCCCCCACCCCCACAACCCTCCCAGCAGGACTTTTGAGTCTTCAGTTTGGGAAGATATTTTGTGTATTGGTTATCTAGTGCTTAGAAACAAATCGCCCCTGTCCTAAAACAGCCCATCTGGGAGTGGCTAAGTTGGAAGCTTAGGGCTCAGGGGTAGGATGAGAGTAGAGTCAACATTCGAGCCAGGGGTGTAGTCCTCCGATGGCTTGACCATGGTGGGAAGAGACTCCCTAAATAGCGGCCCCGAGGCCCTGGGTGGGGGCCTTGTCTCCCCTCTGGACTAGAGTCCCAAGCTCCCGGCCACACGGCCTTCTCCACACGTAGAGTAGATGCTTGCTGCCTGCTTATTCCTCAGAGCAGCAGGGGACAGCAGAAAGTCACCGCTCAGTCCATAAAGAATTGTCAAGCAAACCAGAGCAAGTCAGCCTGGTTCCCGGTGGGAGTCATGACCACAGCCAGACTCAGCCACCCTTCTTACATTATTATTTTTATTTATGTGTATGAGTGTTATGTATGCATGTATGTAAGTGCACTTGTGTCATGCAATGACCAAGGAGGTTGGAAGAAGGAGTAAGACCCCCTGGAACTGGAATTACAGATGGTTGTTAGCTGCTATGTAGGTGCTGGGAATTGAACTCAGGTCCTCTGCAAGAGCAGCCAGTCCTTTCAATTGCTGAGCCATCTCTCCAGCTCTGAGGCCCCCCCTTTTTTTTTGGTCTTTTTGAGACAGGGTTTCCCTGTAGCCCCACCTGTCCTAGAACTCACTATGTAGATCAGGCTGGCCTTGAACTCACAGAGATCCACCTGCCTCCTGAATGCTGGGATTAAAGGCGTGTGCCACAATGCCTGGCTCTGAGGCTTCCTTTTTATATTAAAGATTTTTATTTTTATCTTATTTTCTCTTTTTTATTTTATTTTATTTTATTTTACTTTTTTTTTTTTTTTTATGAGACAGGGTCTCCCTGTAGCCCCAGGTGTCCTGGAACTCGCTCTGTAGACCAGGCTGGCCTTGAACTCACAAAGATCAGCCCGCCTCTGCCTCCCAAGTGCTAGGATTAAAGGCATGCACCACCACGCCTGGCTTTTATTTTATTTTTATTATTATTATTAGTGTATATATATTTTTGGTCTTTTTGAGACAGGGTCTCCCTATAGCTCCGGCTGTCCTGGAACTCACTATGTAGACCAGGCTGGCCTTGAATTCACACAGAACCGCCTGCCTCTGCCTCCCAAGTACTAGGATTAAAGGCGTGCACCACCACGCCCAGCAATATTTTTCTTTTTAGTTGTGTGTGTGTGAGAGAGAGAGAGAGAGAGAGAGAGAGAGATCTGCGTGTCTCTGTGAGTCTCTGTATGTGAAGGGGGTATGTGTACATATTACCACACTTCCCACACACAGTGACCAGAAGAGGACTTCAGATTCCCTAGATTCCCTAGAGCTGGAGTTACAAGCAGTTATGTAGACCAAGCTGGCCCTGAACTCACAGAGATCAGCCTGCCTCTGCCTCCTGACTGCTGGGACTTAAGGTGTGTGCCACAGTGTCTGGGTGCTTCTGGTTTTTTTAATTATATTTTATTTATTATTTTTATTTTATGAGCGTATTGCCTGCATGTAAGTGCACCCATATTATGCAATGCCTGTGGAGGCCAGAAGAGGGTGTCAGATCCCCTGGAACTGGAGTTAGGTATAGTTGTTAGCTGCCATGTGGGTGCTGGGACTTGAGCCAGTGCTCTTAACTGCTGAGTCATCTCTTCCTTACGGAATGCTCTGTGCTGAGTGAGAAGATGGCAGGACGCAGAGCGTGGGGGCAGAACTGGAATGGAAGGCAGGCCCCTCCTGCTTCAGTCTCATGACCGCCGTGCTTACCTATGTGGACCTCCATGCTTGGCTATGCAGCCTTTCCTTTTCTTTTTTGTTTTTTATTCAATATTGTTTTGTTTTGAGAAAGGGTTTCCGTGTAGCCCCAGCTGGCCTGGAACTCACTATGTAGACCAGGCTGGTCTCCACCTCACAGAGATCTGCCTGCCTCTGTTTCCCAAGTGCTGGGATTAAGGATTTACACCATCATATCAACCAGCAACAGCTGGTTCTGATGCCTGAGTGCTTGTTGTGCAGATGTGAGGCCTCGAGTTCAGGGCCCATGTAAGAAAGTCAGACTGGGGGCTGGAGAGATGGCCTATCGGTTAAGAGCACCAACTGCTCTTGCAGAGGGCACAGGTTCGATCCACAGCACCCACATGGCGGGCTGAGAACCGTCTGTAACTCCAATTCCAGGAGGTCTCCAGTTCCAGGGGAATCTGACACCCTCTTCTGACCTCCGAGGCATTGCATGACATGGGTGCACAAACCTACATGCAGACAGTATACTCATACACATAAATAAATAAAAAATTAAAAAAAAAGAAAGTCAGACCTAGGGCCGGGCATGGTGGCGCACGCCTTTAATCCCAGCGCTCAGGAGGCAGAGGCAGGTGGATCTCTGTGAGTTCAAGGCCAGCCTGGTCTATAGAGCGAGCTCCAGGCTAGCTGGGACTAAAGGGAGACCCTGTCTCAAAAATACCAAAAAAAAAAAAAGAAAGTCAGACCTAAGCTGGGCAGGTACAGACAGGTGCGGCAAGGGAGACATAGACTCAATAAAAAAGGATGGACAGTACCTGGGAGTAACATGGGAAAAGGGTCTGGTGTGGTACACACTTGTGATCTCAGCACCTGGGAAATTGAGGCAGGAGGATCTCAAGTTAACGACAGCCCGGCTTCATATTGAGACCTTCTTTTAAAAAGAGAGCTGGTATCGGGGCGTGGTGGTGCATGCCTTTAATCCTAGCACTTGGGAGGCAGAGGAGAGAGCTGGGTGTAGTGGCTCCTGCCTATAATCTCAATACTTGAATACTTGAAAATCTTTTTTTTTTTTTTTTGGTCTTTTTTTGAGACAGGGCCTCCCTTTAGTTCCAGCTGTCCTGGAACTCACTCTGTGGACCAGGCTGGTCTGGAACTCACAGATATCCACCTGCCTCTGCCTCCTCAGTGCTGGGATTAAAGGTGTGCGCCACCATGGCTGACTAATACTTGAGAATCTTAAGGCAGGAGGGTCTTCAGGAGCGTGAGGCCCATCTGTGAGCTCCAGGTTAGTCTGGGTTACACATTCAGACACTGTCTCAAAAATAAGTAAAATAAAGTAAAAATAAAGGAGAAAAATAAGGAGAAAGTAGAGGGTGAGGAAGAGGAAGAAAAGGAAGAGAGAAATAGGAGGAGGAAGAGGAGCAGGAGGAGGAGGAACAGAAGGAAAAGGAAGAGGAAGAAGAGGAGGAAGAGGAAGAGGGAGGATGAAGAGGAGAAATAAGAGGAGGAGGAGGAGGAGGAAGAGGAACATGAGGAAGAGGAAGAGGAGAAAGAGGAACAGGAGGAAGAGGAAGAGGAGGAAGAGGAACATGTCCTTTCCACACATTGCCCAGTGTTCAGTCACATCCATTTACATCCAGTGGCTGGAACTGGTCATGTGACCGCCGCAGCTCGAAGGAGGCTTTTTAGGTTTCTTTCTCTTCTTTTGAGAAATAAGAACGTAAGGGGCTGGAGATATGGCCTAGCGGTTAAGAGAGCCGACCGCTCTTGCAGAGGACCTGGGTTCGATCCCCAGCACCCACATGGTGGCTGAGAACCGTCTGAAACTCCAATTCCAGGAGAACTCCAGTTCCAGGGGAATCTGAGACCCTCTTCTGACCTCCGTGGCATTGCACGACCCGGGTGCACAAATTTGCATGCAGACAGTACATTCATACACATACAGAAATAAATAAAATTAATAAAAAAAAAATAAAAAAAAGAAATAAGAATGTAAATAACTGTTGTTAGGTTACAAATCTGACCGCTGTAGCAAAAGGACAGAAAATAACACCTTGGAGAGGCCAGAAGCTGATTCTCCTGTGAACAGGTGCTGGGCATTGGGCAGGGTGTCGGGTCTCAGGGTCTCCACCTGATCCCAGGTGACTGGCAATCCAGCACTGCAGACACTGGGGGACAAAGAGGAGGGAGGGCTCTTATGGGGTGCATGTGTGTGGATGGAGTAAGGGTCTTGTGAATACCCGACAAAAGAACCGAGGGCTACTGAGATGGCCCAGTGGGTAAAGGTGTCTGCAGCCAAGCCTGAAGACTTGAGTTCAATCCCCAGAACCCACATGGTAGGAGAGAGCTGACTCCTGCAAGCTGCCACTGTCTCACTATGAACCAGTCACCCACAAAATAACATAAAAAAATCAGAAAGAATCTAAAGGCTGTGGAGATGGCTCACTTGATAAAGAGCTTCACCAGTAAACGTGGGATGTGAATTCTATCCCAGCCCCTCACTGGGGATTCTAGACAGGGCTCTACCACTGAGCCACACCCCAGCCCCTCATTGGGGATTCTAGATAGGGCTCTACCACTGAGCCACACCCCAGCCCCTCACTGGGGATTCTAGATAGGGTTCTACCACTCAGCCACGTCCTAGCCCCTCACTGGGGATTCCACACAAGTGCCTCAAGGTTTGCAATTGTCCTTCTCCTGCCTACTCTTTTCACCGGTACACCATGAAGAATATCCATCCACTCTTGTGTTTACCAAACAGCGACACTAAAAGCCCACGAAGTACTGTCCTTTGGCCATAGCCATGCACTCTTCCAAGGACAAAAATCAAGCTGAAAACCCAGCCTGCTGGCTCTAGAATTTTCAGGTTTTTTTTAAAGTGTGTATAATATTTCACCTGCACAAATTCCTGCACCATGTGCATGCAATGGCCAGGCAGGCCCAAAGGGGGCATCATATTCCCTGGAACTGGAGTTACACGTGGTTGTTAACCTCTATGTGGGTGCTGGGAACAGAACCTGTGTCCTCTGGAAATGCAGGCTCTTAATGGCTGAGCCCCTCGGCTGTTTAATTTTCTTGGGATTGAACCACATCTCTGTGTCATTCTTCTCAGAGTGGGTTCAACAGTGGACTAGTACGTGCCAAAGACTCCATCACCAGCTTGAAAGAAAAGACCACCCGGGTTAACCAACACGTGCAGATGCTTCAGGTATGTCACTTGAGGGTCCCTGTATCCTGAGAGGCCACCTCTTTCTCCAGAGCGAAGTCCCTCAGGAAGGAAAGACCCTCCTCCCTACCTAAGCTTTCCTCCCTGACTGTGGCTAACCCACTTCCCTTCCTTGGCAAGAGTGAATGCTCCCTGCTGAGTGAGAATCTGGAGAGAAGGCGGCAGGAGGCAGAAGAGTTGGAGGGGTACTGCAGTCAGCTGAAGGTGAGCTGGGGACAGGAGTATAGCAAGGGGAGGACTGAAGCTGTGTCTCAGTTGGTAGGGAGCTTGCCTAGCATGTGCACGGCCCGGGTTCCCTTCCCACCACCACATGAGATCGGGTGCAGAGGTCCATGTCTATGATCCTAGCACCTGAAGAGTGGAATCAGGGGGCCAGGAGTTCAAGGCCATCCTTAGCCACATAACAAGGTTGGAGGACCCAGCTACAGCGGCTCCTGTTGGACGATATGGGCAGGGCTATGCAAACAGCAAGGCTGAGGGCGGGGGCAGAACTGGAATGGAAAGGCAGGGCCTCTGCTCTGATGTCCTGACCCAGGAGAACTGCCGCAAGGTGACTTGCTCGGTGGAAGACGCTGAAATTAAAACCAATGTCTTGAAACAGAATTCTGCCCTGTTGGAGGTAAGGGGATGATGCAATCCCAGGGTTAGTGAGGAGTTTGGATGGGGCCTAGGGATGGAGTTTGGAGTTGGGGTGGGCCGAAATGGGGATGGAGCCTCCAGAAGCTGAGGGGAGTAGGGTCCAGAGATCAGGGGATAAAGGGACCCATGGGGGGGCCTAAAAATTCCTGGGTGCTCCAGGCCAGGGTGGGGGAGGGTGGAACTTGAGGTTCCCTGGAGGAAGAAGCTACAGCAGCTCACTGTCACGCAATCAAGGGTCGCTATTAGAATCTTCTAGTAAGACTTAATCAGAGGAGACCGGGGGCTCCTGCATGCACTCTGGTCCCAGAGACAGTCGCTGGAGATGGACTGGGTGCAGACAGCTGGGCGAGGTTGTTGCTCCTCAGCGGCCCCGACTAGCCTTAACTGGCCTGGGGCTGCAGGCACAGGACCGAACTAGCGGAGCTTAGGGGACCACGCAGGATCGGAGGCGGTGCGCTCCTCCGGACAGCAGGCGGGAACCGGGTTAGATTGAAGAGCACTGCCCGCTCTCCTGGGTTGATTTTGCAGTGGCGGGGACCTCCGGGTGGAGGTGGCCGCCGTGGGAAGGCGCGGGGGCCCTGACCGGTTCCGCCCTGGCCAGGAGAAACTGCGATATCTCCAGCAGCAGCTGCAGGACGAGACGCCGCGGCGGCAGGAAGCCGAGCTGCAGGAGCTGGAGCAGAAGCTGGAAACCGGCCTCTCCCGGCACGGCCTGGGTCCCGCCGCTCCCAGCCAGGGCTGCTCAGGCCCCCCAGGCAGCCCCGAGGAGCCCCCGCGGCCGCGCAGCCTGGGCAGTGGCTGGGGAATGGCGCCCCGGGCCGGGGAGGGCCCCTCCTTGAGCCAGCAGCAGCTGCAGAAGGTGTCTGCGGGCTTGGAGGAGCTGAGGTGGGCGGGGNGCCCTGTCTAGAATCCCCAGTGAGGGGCTGGGGTGTGGCTCAGTGGTAGAGCCCTGTCTAGAATCCCCAGTGAGGGGCTGGGGTGTGGCTCAGTGGTAGAGCCCTGTCTAGAATCCCCAGTGAGGGGCTGGGGTGTGGCTCAGTGGTAGAGCCCTGTCTAGAATCCCCAGTGAGGGGCTGGGGTGTGGCTCAGTGGTAGAGCCCTGTCTAGAATCCCCAGTGAGGGGCTGGGGTGTGGCTCAGTGGTAGAGCCCTGTCTAGAATCCCCAGTGAGGGGCTGGGGTGTGGCTCAGTGGTAGAGCCCTGTCTAGAATCCCCAGTGAGGGGCTGGGGTGTGGCTCAGTGGTAGAGCCCTGTCTAGAATCCCCAGTGAGGGGCTGGGGTGTGGCTCAGTGGTAGAGCCCTGTCTAGAATCCCCAGTGAGGGGCTGGGGTGTGGCTCAGTGGTAGAGCCCTGTCTAGAATCCCCAGTGAGGGGCTGGGGTGTGGCTCAGTGGTAGAGCCCTGTCTAGAATCCCCAGTGAGGGGCTGGGGTGTGGCTCAGTGGTAGAGCCCTGTCTAGAATCCCCAGTGAGGGGCTGGGGTGTGGCTCAGTGGTAGAGCCCTGTCTAGAATCCCCAGTGAGGGGCTGGGGTGTGGCTCAGTGGTAGAGCCCTGTCTAGAATCCCCAGTGAGGGGCTGGGGTGTGGCTCAGTGGTAGAGCCCTGTCTAGAATCCCCAGTGAGGGGCTGGGGTGTGGCTCAGTGGTAGAGCCCTGTCTAGAATCCCCAGTGAGGGGCTGGGGTGTGGCTCAGTGGTAGAGCCCTGTCTAGAATCCCCAGTGAGGGGCTGGGGTGTGGCTCAGTGGTAGAGCCCTGTCTAGAATCCCCAGTGAGGGGCTGGGGTGTGGCTCAGTGGTAGAGCCCTGTCTAGAATCCCCAGTGAGGGGCTGGGGTGTGGCTCAGTGGTAGAGCCCTGTCTAGAATCCCCAGTGAGGGGCTGGGGTGTGGCTCAGTGGTAGAGCCCTGTCTAGAATCCCCAGTGAGGGGCTGGGGTGTGGCTCAGTGGTAGAGCCCTGTCTAGAATCCCCAGTGAGGGGCTGGGGTGTGGCTCAGTGGTAGAGCCCTGTCTAGAATCCCCAGTGAGGGGCTGGGGTGTGGCTCAGTGGTAGAGCCCTGTCTAGAATCCCCAGTGAGGGGCTGGGGTGTGGCTCAGTGGTAGAGCCCTGTCTAGAATCCCCAGTGAGGGGCTGGGGTGTGGCTCAGTGGTAGAGCCCTGTCTAGAATCCCCAGTGAGGGGCTGGGGTGTGGCTCAGTGGTAGAGCCCTGTCTAGAATCCCCAGTGAGGGGCTGGGGTGTGGCTCAGTGGTAGAGTCCTGTCTAGAATCCCCAGTGAGGGTGTGGGGTGTGGCTCAGTGGTAGAGCACTGTCTAGAATCCCCAGTGAGGGTCTGGGGTGTGGCTCAGCGGTAGAGCCCTGTCTAGAATCTCCAGTGAGGGTGTGGGGTGTGGCTCAGTGGTAGAGCACTGTCTAGAATCCCCAGTGAGGGTCTGGGGTGTGGCTCAGTGGTAGAGCCCTGTCTAGAATCTCCAGTGAGGGGCTGGGGTGTGGCTCAGTGGTAGAGCACTGTCTAGAATCCCCAGTGGGGGGCTGGGGTGTAGCTCAGCGGTAGAGCCCTGTCTGGAATCCCCAGTGAGGGTCGGGGGTGTGGCTCAGCGGTAGAGCCCTGCCTAGAATCCCCAGTGAGGGGCTGGGGTGTGGCTCAGTGGTAGAGCCCTGTCTAGAATCCCCAGTGGGGGACTGGCGTGTAGCTCAGTGGTAGAGCCCTGTCTAGAATCCCCAGTGAGGATCTGGGGTGTGGCTCAGTGGTAGAGCCCTGCCTGGAATCCTCAGTGGGGGGCTGGCTGGCGTGTAGCTCAGTGGTAGAGCCCTGTCTAGAATCCCCAGTGGGGGTCTGGGGTGTGGTCAGTGGTAGAGCCCTGCCTGGAATCCCCAGTGGGGGGCTGGCGTGTAGCTCAGTGGTAGCCATTACCTGGTTCAAGCCCTTGGTTCCGTCCCCTTTGGGATGGGGAACGCCATCAGAGCAGACAGCTGGCAGGAACTGAATTAAAGGTGTAGTTACAGGTGCTACCCTAATATGTAGTTTGCAACATCCCCACCTTGGTTGCTCCCCTGCCTTAGGGTGGAGCGGTCAGCAGTGTCTATGGCTTCACTGAGGAGTGAACTGGAGGCACTGGGCCCAATGAAACCAATTCTGGAGGAGCTGGGGCGGCAACTCCAGAACTCCCGAAGGGGTGCTGACCATGTCTTGAACTTGGATAGATCTTCCCACGGCCCCTGTGCCCGCTGTGCCAGGTATGGGGGGGCAGTCAAACCTGCATTGTGGTTTACATATGAGAACACAGATGGAGATGGGTCGGTTGGCACTTAGATGATACTTTACAGAGTGGGTTGCGAATGGCACAGTCCTGTTGCATTGTGGGAGACACATTTCTTCTTGAATGCATATTGATATTTGATACTACATTTCCAATGCATTGTGGGAAGGTTGGGACATGGCCTCAAGGAGGCTGGGTTCTCAAAGACCTGCACCAAGGCTCCTAGGGAGCTGGGGAGATAGTTCAGTTGGGACAGTTCCCCCCAAGCACACAGGAGGGTCCCTGGCTTTCACTGGGCCACCAACCTAACCACATCAAGGAGCTCCAGGTTCAGTCAAAGACCCTGTGTAAAAAATAGCCTGGTGTGGTGGAGCATGCCTTTAATCCCGGCAGGTTGATCTCTGAGTTCAAGGCCAGCTGGGGCTACAGCTCCAGTTCCAGGGGAATCCCATGCCCTCTTCTGACCTCCGCTGCATTTGCATGACATGGGTGCACCAACCTACATGCAGATAGTACACTCGTACACATAAAATATATATATATATATATATATATATATATGTAAATAAAAGGTGGGGAGGGACTGGAGAGATGGCTCACTGGCTGATCTTGCAGAGGACCTGTGTTAAGTGCCCAGCACCCACATGGTGGTTCACACTGGCTAGTAACTCCAGTTCCAGGGGATGTGACGCACAGAAAATAAAAATTAATTTTTTTAATAAGGTGAGGGAGGCTGGAGAGATGGCTCCACGACTATGAGCATGTTCTGCTCTTGCAGAAGACCTGAATTCTGTTCCCAGCATCCATGTCCCAGTGGCTTAAAACTGCCTGTAACTCCAGCTGCATGAGATGTGACCTCTTCTCTGGCCTCTGCTTGCACCTGCACACACATACCATATCGCACACACATATACATATAAAAATTGCTTCATATAAAATGTTTTAAAGCTGTGGGGCTGGAGAGATGGCTCAGTGGTTAAGAGCATTGCTTGCTCTTGTAGAGGACCCAGGTTCAAATCCCAGCACCCACATGGCACCCAACAATTACCTGTAACTCCTCTACCAGCATTACAGGACACGGGTGCACTTAAACATGCAGGCCTGGGGCTGGAGAGATGGCCTAGAGGTTAAGAGCGCCGACTGCTCTTACAGAGGACCCAGGTTCGATCCCTAGCACTCACATGGCAGCTGAGAACTGTCTGAAACTCCAATTCCAGGAGAACTCCAGTTCCAGGGGAATCCGAGACCCTCTTCTGACCTCCGTGTCATTGCACGACACAGGTGCACAAACTTGCATGCAGACAACACATACACATACAGAAAAAAAAAAAATTTAAAAGCATGCAGGCCTAAAACTCATACATAAAAATAAATTAAATGTGGTGGCGCACGCCTTTAATCCTAGCACTTGGGAGGCAGAGGCAGGCGGATCTTTATGAGTTCAAGGCCAGCCTGGTCTACAGAGTGAGTTCCAGGACAGCTGGGGCTACAGGGAGACCCTGTCTGGAAAAGACAAAAAACAAACAAACAAAAAAAAAGTTTTAAGCAGGTTGTGGTGGTGCACACCTTTAATCCTAGCACTCAGGAGGCAGAGGCAGGCAGATCTCTGTTCCACATAGTAAGTTCCAGGCCAGCTGGGGCTACACACACACACACACACACACACACACACACACACGAGGTCTGTGTATTGGAGAAACAGTAGGAATTCCATACAATGTGAAGGCCAGGTTCGAGGCACCACTGTGATGCATTCTGAACACTGGAGGCTTCTGAGCGCTCTTTGGAACTAGGACCCCAAGGTCACCCACTGCACCCAGATGCCCCAGGCAGCAGGCATGGTGGGAGGTAAGCATGGGATGCATAATGGGAACACCAGGTGGCTCCGAGGTCCGTCTGGGACTCATCCATTGGGCCACCGACCCTCCCCAGCCAGGGGCAGCAGCTGTCCACAGAGTCCCTGCAGCACCTACTGGAGCGTGCCCTGACCCCACTGGTGGATGAGGTGAAACAGAAGGGCGTGGCTCCTGCCTGCCCCAGCTGCCAACGGCTACACAAGAAGATTCTGGTACCAGGGCTATCCTATCCCACATTACTTTTGTGTTGTGGGGCATGGGAGGGGAGCCCTGGGTGCTAGAGTTGCTGCCAGTGTGTGGCAGGAGAGGGAGGCTGTGTGTGAGCCGCGGGTGTGTGGCAGGAGAGGGGGGCTGTGTGTGAGCTGCCGGTGTGTGGCAGGAGAGGGGGGCTGTGTGTGAGCTGCCGGTGTGTGGCAGGAGAGGGAGGCTGTGTGTGAGCTGCCGGTGTGTGGCAGGAGAGGGAGGCTGTGTGTGAGCTGCCGGTGTGTGGCAGGAGAGGGAGGCTGTGTGTGAGCTGCCGGTGTGTGGCAGGAGAGGGGGGCTGTGTGTGAGCTGCCGGTGTGTGGCAGGAGAGGGGGGCTGTGTGTGAGCCGCCGGTGTGTGGCAGGAGAGGGGGGCTGTGTGTGAGCTGCCGGTGTGTGGCAGGAGAGGGAGGCTGTGTGTGAGCTGCCGGTGTGTGGCAGGAGAGGGAGGCTGTGTGTGAGCTGCCGGTGTGTGGCAGGAGAGGGGGGCTGTGTGTGAGCTGCCGGTGTGTGGCAGGAGAGGGGGGCTGTGTGTGAGCTGCCGGTGTGTGGCAGGAGAGGGGGGCTGTGTGTGAGCTGCCGGTGTGTGGCAGGAGAGGGAGGCTGTGTGTGAGCTGCAGGTTTTGGCGCCATGCAATTGGACCTTGGTGGCTGCCAAGTCAGAGCCCAGTACCTCTGGAACCTGGGGTGACAGACGCAGGCCAAAGGCATGATGAGACAATGGGCCTGGGACGCTGGGGGGACAAACGGGAGAGATTCCATCCTAGAGGCTCGTGGAACTTGGCCCTGATTTTCTGTAGACCTTTAGGGAGGGCACTGAAATCAGAGGGACCACTGAGGCCAGACTGGGAACCCAGGGACACAAGTCACAATCAGCTACTGCACTATGGGAAATGCAACTTTCAGCTTTATGTGGCCCAGCATTGCATAACAGACTTGGGCCCTATAGCTGCTGGAACTTGAGGTCTGGTGTATTTTGGGATGCAGACATACAATGCATGATGGGATATTGGCCTAAGGGATGATGGGATATAAATTATAGTGGCATGTTATGGGAATCTGTGGAAAGCCAAGAGACCTGGTGTATTGTGGGTACACAGGAAATGCAGGATGGGATATAAATTATAGTGAGGTGTCATGTGGACACTCAGGAGATCACATCCTGATGAATTGTGGGATGTGAAGTTGCAGTGGCACGGTGGGGCTGTTGGCCTACGGGATGATGGGATAGGAATTGTAATGAGCTGCAGCAAGAATACTTGGAAGTCAGGAGAGCCATGGAAGACTAGTTAAGGCCAGGCCCACTCTTGTGACAGAAGCTGGCCAGCTCCACAGATCAGGGCCTTGAGGATGATGGGATGTAGAAAAGGGATGCTGGGATCCCTGTCAAATAAGGTGCAGCAGGGAACAGTACTTCAGATGTGACTCGGAGCTTGCTGGGACCAAGGCCGGTGTGTTAGGGACACTCTGGCTTGGCACAGTGTGGAGGCCAGGCCCAGGCTCAGGGCGTGACGGGCTACTCTGGGGTGGTGTGCGGGCTCCATGGGACCCTGCCCCTTGCCCTCCACGACCGGGCTCCCCCTCCACCCCCAGCCCAGCCCAGCAACCCCAGCGGCGCCTGCTCCTCTCCCCAGGAGCTGGAGCGCCAGGCCTTGGCCAAACACGTCAGGGCAGAGGCCCTGAGCTCCACCCTTCGACTGGCCCAAGACGAGGCCCTGCGGGCCAAGAATCTGCTGCTGACAGACAAGATGAAGCCGGAGTGAGGACAGAGGCGGAGGGCATGGGAGGAGGGTGAGGTCTCCAGACGGCCTGGCTGCTCCTCCTGCCCCTTGCCCGCCCTACCCAGTGTGGCCTTCCCAGCACTGACCCCCTGCTGGCTGTCCTTCCAGGGAGAAGGTGGCCACTTTGGACTATATGCACTTGAAGATGTGCTCCCTCCACGACCAGCTCAGCCACCTGCCACTTGAGGGGTCCACAGGGGTGATGGGGGGAGGAAGCACTGGAGGGGGTCCCCCGAAACGTGGGGTTCCAGGCTCTGAACAATAAATGGCCTCTCATGCTGGCATGAATTCTGACTCCAAGTTGGCATTAAAAAAGGGGTAGTTACTGGGCGTGGACGCTGAGGCAGGAGGATTTGCCTGAGATGCAAATGTGACCAGCTGCCTTAAACTCTGACATTATGGCCTCCCTCCACTGTGGACTACATCCCTCCCTGCTGTGAGCCCACACCACTTGCACTTACGCTCTGGTCTTGCAGAGGACCAGAGTTTGATTCTCTCCACACAGGTCCAGTAGTTCACTAACTACCCGTAATACAGGCAGCCAGTACTCTCATCCACATAAAATTAAAATAAGAAATTAAATATTAAAAAAAATAAAAATAAATACTTGGATGAGGGACCAATGTAGCTGAAATGGGTGTTGGGCACAGGGACCACCTAGGTGGTTGGTGAGGGTCAAGGCCTAAATCCCTGACAGGCAAACAGAGGAAACACTGCGAAGTAACAAAGACAGCAGACTGCCCACTTCGTTTTCACCTGAGACAAAGGTCCACGGTCTTTTCTTGTAGCCAGCAGGATCTTGCTTGCTGCCCCTTCCAGACCAGGGTAGCTTAGGCTGGCCCTGTCTCAGCTTGCAGCTGCAGGGCCTGTCAGCTCACTCATCACTGTTTAAGTTGACCAAGATTAGAGAAGGAGAGCTGCCCTAAACCATGAGGAGCAACCCTTAAAAGGCCCAGGCCTGCTAGTACTTTAGATCATTTGGTTTCCAAATTCCCTCTCTATGAGTGTGTCTAGGCATGTTGTCGGGTCTTAGTCGGGTCCTGTCCTGGAACCGACTGGGCTGAGGAAAGGTAAGTGCGCCACAGCGGGGAGTCCAGTCAAGCAGGTTCTCTCTTTATTGCTAGTAGGGCAGTGACTTCTATACAAAACAGCCACAAAAGGCATTTAGGTGCAAAAGCAAATGACCAATGTTCTTGCAGCCCCTCTGACCTTCTCAGGCAGATTGGCGTACATGGCTGACAATTATAACTCGTGTTGCTTGTTCTTTTCCCAACCAGAGGTTTTGGCAAACAACCCGGGTCCCTCCTCCTCTACCTCCCCTCAGTGCCATCTTGACCTGGTTGGCCAGGTGGGCCCCATCAGCATTTTTTTTTTTTCTTTTTGGTCTTTTTGAGACAGGGTCTCCCTGTAGCCCCAGCTGTCCTGGAACCCCCTCTGTAGATCAGGCTGGCCTTGAACTCACAAAGATTCGCCTGCCTGTGCCTCCTGAGTGCTAGGATTAAAGGTGTGAACCACCAACGCCCAGCGGCAGTTTTTTTTTTTTTTTGTCTTTTTGAAACAGGGTCTCCCTTTAGTCCTGGCTGGCCTGGAGCTCCCTCTGTAGACCAGGCCAGCCTTGAACTCACAGAGATCAACTTGCTTCTGCCTGGGATGAAAGGTGTGCACCACCACGAATGCTGAGCAGAATGTTCTTTTTTATAAGGTGTAAGTGTGCCATGGTGGTGGCACAACCTTTAATCCCAGCACTGGGAGGCAGAGGCAGGTGGAGCACTGTGAGTTCAAGGCAAGCCTGATCTATAGAGTGAGTTCCAGGACAGCTGGGGCTACAGGGAGACCCTGTCGCAAAAAAACAACAAAAAAAAATTTTTTTTTATGTGTGTTTTGCCTCGCAGTATGTAAGTGTAGCCAGTGCCAGGCAATGCCTGTGGAGGTCAGAAGGGGGCATCAGATCCCCTGGAACTGGAGTTCCAGGTGGTTGTTAGCTGCCATGTGGGTGCTGGGAACCAAACCTGGGTTCTTTGCAAGAGCAGCCAGTGCTCTTAATCACTAAGACATCTCTCCAGTTTCGTTTTGAAGGATCCCTGCTCCAAGGTTGTATGCACTCTTAAAATCTGTCTTTAGGAACCATGGTACCGCCATCCCATAAGGCCTCCAATTCACGTACTCTATAAGGTTTCCCTCCCCGCTTCCTCATACCTTGTGTGCTTAACTGAGTCATGCCCACCTGTGTGTCGAGATAAGGTTTCCCTCCCTGCTTCCTCATACCTGGGTGCTTAACTGAGTCACGCCCACCGCCGCCTGTGTATGCTGCCTGCGTGCTGAGATGATTTTTACTATTACACAACCCTTCCTCCATTTCCCCATACCTTGGGGTCTCTGCTTTTAAAAGTTCCCTATCCCAGTCCCTGGGGGTCGGTCTCTCTGCCCCTGTGTGGGTTACGAGTCCGACCCCAGTGCACTGGTTTTTTTCCCTGAATAAACCTTGTAATTGCAGGAAATTGCAGCGAGAGGTCTTGGCTGATTTTTTGGGAGTCCTTCTATCCTGAGATTTGCGTGAGAGTCACCCCAGTTTCTGGGGGTCTTTTAGTTTCATTTCTTTTTTTGTGTGTTATTTTTGAGACAGGGTCTCCCTGTCACCCCAGCTGTCCTGGAACTCGCTATGTAGACCAAGCTGGCCTTGAACTTATAGAGGTCCACTTGCTTCTGCCTCCCGAGTGCTGGGATTAAAGGGCTGCCCCAAGCCTAGCCTGTTTCTTTTCCTTTTTTTTTTTTTTTTTTTTTTTTTTTTTGGTCTTTTTGAGATAGGGTTTTATGTTGTAGCCCCAGCTGTCCTGGAACTCACTCTGTAGACCAGGCTGGCCCTTGAACTCACAAAGATCCGCTGCCTCTGCCTCCCAAGTGCTAGGATTAAAGGCGTGCACCACCATGCCTGGCAATATATTCATTTTCGAAGACTGTCTTAAAGTGCCACACGGTGTGTGGCTCACACAATAGCACCATGTTCTGGAAGATGTCTGAGAACCTCAGCGTGAGTAAGTCTCTTCCTGAGAGACAGGGGGGTCTTTCCTCTCACTTCCCTGTGGCCACTGGCTAGCAGCAGCTTCCAGGACTGCTGGACATGCTGCTCCAGCCTTGTCTTGGCCTCAATAACAGAACTCTGGGTGGTAGGTGGCCTATAGGTGCACGGGGAACCCCAAAGCAGCCACGTTGGAAGGGCTTCACATAGCATGCAGCATGGGTAATTGAGTCACAATATCTTCCTTCGCTAGCATCTCCCACCTTGGGGCCAAGAGGCCACAGGCACTGAGAGAAAACTGCACAGAAGCGGCTGTGAGAAGGGGCTGGAGTCCCAGGTGAGGGTCCACTGGCTCCACAGCCTTCTTCCCTCTCTTAGGGAACAAGTCGACAAAGCGGCTCCCGAAGGCCTCCTCCAGCAGGCATGGCCGCGTAGTGGGGATGGAGGCTTTTCCTCCCGCAGGATCCAGTCCTACGGCACCTTACATTTCTTTTTTCTCTCTCTTGTTTTTTTATGAGTGTACTGTCTGCATGTAGGTCTGTGCACCCAGGTCGTGCAATGCCGAGGCGGTCAGAAGAGGTCGTCGGATTCCCCTGGAACTGGAGTTAAAGACGGTTCTTAGCCGTCATGTGGTGCTGGGAACAAACCCCGGTCCCTCTGCAAGAGCAGTCGGTGCTCTTAACTGCTGAGCCATCCTCCAGCCTCCTCTCTTTTTTTTTTTTTTTTTTTTTTTTTTTTAAATTGGGGTCTCATGTAAGCCAGGTGTGCTGGATAGCTTTAGTGTCAACTTGACACACCTGGGTTGAGGGAGCCTCTACTGGGGAACTGTGGCCATGTCTGTGGGGCATTTTCTTGACTGTTGGGTGATGTGGGAGGGCCCAGCCCACTGTGGGTGGTGCCACCCCTGGGCAGGTTGTTATGTATTGTATAAGAAAGCAGACTGGGCATGGGCCAGGGGAGCAAGCCAGTAAGCACCGTTGCTCCATGGCCTGTGCTTCAGCTCCTGCCTCCAGGTTCCTGCCCTGCGTGCCTATGCTGGGCTCCCTCAGTGATGAACTGTGACCCAGGAGATGTGAGCCAAATAAACTGTTTCCTCCCCAAGTTGATGTCTTTCAGAGTGTTTTGTCACACAGATTGAAGAGAAACTGCAACACCAGGCTGGCCTTGAAGTTTTTTGTTTTGTTAACCTATTTTTTTATGTGATCAAGTGTATTGCCTGGATGTATGTAAGTGCAGACACGTATGTAAGTGCACCCATGTCTGCAAACCCAGAGGCCAGAGCAGGGTGTCAGATCCCATGGAACTGGAGTTAAAGATGGTTGTTACTTGCCACGTGGGTGCTGGTAACTAAACCTGGGTGCTCTGGAAGAGCGGCTCGTACTCAGGGTGTCTGGCTTGGCTGTGAGTGACTTTTTTTTTTTTGGTCTTTTCGAGACAGGGTCTCCCTGTAGCCCCAGCTGTCCTGGAACTCACTCCATAGACCGGGCTGGCCTTGAACTCACAGAGATCCGCCTGCCTCTGCCTCCCAAGTGCTAGGATTAAAGGCGTGCGCCACCACGCCCGGTTGGCTGTGAACGACTTCTGTGAGCCGTCTTACTGGTGGTTAGCTTTCACTGCCAACCTGATACAATCTAGAATCTTCTGTGAAGAGCATCTGAATGAGGGATGGTCTAGCTCAAGTCCACCTGTGGATGTGTCAGTCGGCTATGGTTGATTGGGGTTAACTGAGGTGGGGACTGCCAGCCTGGAAGTGGGTGGCACTGATCCTGTATGGAACAGAGGGCTGGCTGAGGGGTGATCAAGGGTGCACTTATTTCTGCTTTTTTCTTAAACTCTAAAAAAATTCTTTTAAATATTTTTTTAATGTGTACAAGTGTATTACCTGATGTGTGTAAGTGCACCTGTATCACGCAATGCCCTCAGAGGTCAGAAGAGGATGTCAGATCCCCTGGAATTAGAGTTACAGGTGGTTGTTAGCTGTCATGTGGGTCCTGGGACCTGAACCCGGATCCTCTACAAGAGCAGCCAGTGCTCTAACCACTGAGTCATCTCTCCAGGCTGTTTCTCTCTGTTCTTCACTGTGGATGTGTGGCTAGCTGCTTCGAGTTCCTACCTTGACTTCTGGTCAGTAAATCAGTAATGGACACTGACTTAGAACTAGGACCTGTACTGCTGGGCGTGGTGGCGCACGCCTTTAATCCTAGCACTTGGGAGGCAGAGGCAGTCGGATCTTTGTGAGTTCAAGGCCAGACTGGTCTACAAGGTGAGTTCCAGGACAGCTGGGGCTACAGGGAGACCCTGTCTCGAAAAGACCAAAAAAAAAAAAAAACTAGGACCTGAAATAAACCCTCTGTCCCCTAAATTGCCTTTTTTTTTTCTGGTCTTATTGAGACAGGGTCTCCCTGTAGCCCCAGCTGGCCTGGAACTCACTGAGTAGGCTGGCCT
The DNA here is from genome assembly GCA_009823505.1 of Rhizomys pruinosus. NCBI lineage: Eukaryota > Metazoa > Chordata > Mammalia > Rodentia > Spalacidae > Rhizomys > Rhizomys pruinosus. Next base: position 912,729 of record VZQC01000854.1, on the reverse strand, counting down.
CAATCTCAGAGATCTACCTGCTTCTGCCTCTGCCTCCCAAGTGCTGAGAGGAGAGGGGTGCACCCCCATGTCTGACCCGAGCACAGTAATCTCTAGCAGTCATTTTCACCCAGACCAGGGAGGGAGTTCTTCCCCTGCTGGCCCAACAGAGGCCTGTGGTTGATGTAAACATATCTCACACAGGCTTTTCTGACTCTAAAAGTAGGTCGTACAGCTCAGTTTGTGGGTCACCTACCCAGCGGACCCCGTCAGGTGCTGCCTACTGGAAGTGAAGTATCAGGTTCCTTAAAGACTTCTCCTATTTGATTTGAAAATTTGTATGAAATGGACAAAGCTTCAATGAAAAATTGGCTTAAAAACAAAGACTTCTCGTAAGTGGTCTGGCTAACTTTGTTAAGACAGGGTGTCAGGTAGCTCAGGCTGGCCTTGAACTCACTTAAGTAGTAGCTGAGGCTGGACTTCAACTCCAGATCCTCCCGCCTCCACTTCCCACGCCCTGGGGTCTCTGGTGGGCTCCACTATGGTGAGCCATACTTTTGATCTTGATCGTTAGTAGAGCAGGCTGAATGGGAAACTGCAGAGGACGCTGAAGCAGCCCCAGTAACAGCATGAGGCAGATGAAGATCTCCACAGAGACAGGCAGGGACCTGAGGCAGTGGACAACGTTGGGTCCAGTGGGCAGAAGAGGACCGCCGGTCCCGACACCTATCCAAGCCCTGACCAAATTTTTAAAATTATTTTTTATTATTTTTATGTGTATGACTGTATTGCCTGCATGTAAGTGTACCCATGTTGTGCAATGCCTACAGTCAGAAGAGGGCGAGGGCATCAGATTCCCTGGAACTGGAGCTATGGATGGTTGTTAGCTGCCATATGAATGCTGGGAATCGAACCCAGGTTCTCTGCAAGAGCAGCCAGTGCTCTTAACTGCTGAATCATCTCTCCATGACCCCAATCTTTTTTTTTTAATTTATTTATTTCTGTATGTGTATGAATGTACTGTCTGCATGCAGGTTTGTGTACCCGTGTTGTACAATGCCACAGAGGTCAGAAGAGGATCTCAGATTCCCCTGGAACTGGAGTTCTCCTGGAATTGGAGTTTCAGACGATTTTCAGCCACCATGTGGGTGCTGGGGATTGAACCCGGGTCCTCCGTAAGAGCAGTCGGCGCTCTTAACTGCTAGGCCATCTCTCCAGCCCAACCCCCAATCTTTAAAAAAAAAAAGTATTATTGGGGCTGGAAAGATGGCTCAGTGATTAAGAGTGCCGACTGCTCTTGCAGAGGACCCAGGTTCAATTCCAAGCACCCACATGGCGGCTAAGAACTTGTCTTTAAGTCGGGTGTGGTGACACACCCCTTTAATCTTAGCACTCAGGAAGCAGAGGCAGGCAGATCTCTGTGGGTTCAAGGCCAGCCTGGTCTACAGAGTGAATTCCAGGCCAGCTGGGGCTATAGAGAGACCCTGTCTAAAAAAAAAGTATTATTTTGTGTGTGAGTGTATTGCCTGCATATGCATTAAGTGCACCTGTGTCACGCAATGCCCGTGGAGGTCAGAGAAGGCATACGTATGTGCACCATGTGAGTATGTTACCTACAAAGGCCAGAAGAGGGTGTTGGAGTTACCAATGGTTGTTAGCTGTCAGGTGGGTGCTGGGTTCCTCTGCAAGAGCAGCCAGTGCTCTTAACTGCTGAGCCATCTCTCAGGCCCCATAATATTTTTTTTAAGTTTTATGTGTTTGACTGCACCTGCGTGTATGTAAGTGTACCCAAGTCATGCAATGCCCACAAAGGCCAGAAGAAGGCATCAGATCTCCCGGACCTAGAGTTACAGAGGTTGTTAGCTGGCATGTGGGTGCTGGAAATGGAACCCGGGTACTCTGAAAGAACACCAAGTTCTTAACCACTGAGACATGTCTCCAGACCCCCACCCCTTTTTTTGTTTGTTTATTTAAGACTGGGCCTTGTTAAGTAGCCCAGGCTAGCCTGGAACTCATCCTCCTCCTGCCTCTGACTTCTTTTCAATAGCTGGGTGTGGTGGGACACACCTGTCAGCCCACCACCTGGTCAGTGGACACAGAAACTGCAGGAGGTCAAAGGTCAGCCTCTGGTGTAGCAAGTTTCAGGCCAGCCTGGGCTACAATGAAACCTTGTCTCGATCTCTCCTGCCCACAGAAAAAAACATGCTGTTTTGACACTGGGTTTGGCCATGGCTGATGGGCCTTTGGTGTTGGGGGAGCAGGAAGGAGGGGGAGGGTTGATTGATCCCAGTGCTCAGAAAGCGGTGCAGGTTCTGGCTAAGGTTGGAGGACAACTTGGACCCCCCTGGGCCTGAGGTGGACCTGGCACCATGACCATCCCTGCCCCACCCCTGCCCTGCGCATGCGCACAGTGAACACCATGCCCAGCTCACACAACTTTATTGCCTAGCTAGGGCTGCCCTGCCTTGTCCTCCCTACGCCAGCCCAGCTCTGAGGACGGTACCCCACTTCTGAAGGAGACCAGCTCCCTCTGGAGGGCTCAGAAGTTGGGGGAGGCCTTGGAGCCCGTGGTCTCACTGGAGAGAGATGATCCACGACTGTGCCCCGAGTCCTGCTCCCCCAGGCCCCTGAACTGCCGCTTGAGTCGCTGCCCTGCCTGGAACAGGGAGCCCACGTCCAGCAGGGCGTCTTCAATGTGCTGCCCCAGCCGGTGTGAGTCCTGCAGAGAGGCAGGCCAGGAGCTACGGACAGACGGCCAGGGCGGAGTGGGGGGGGGGCAGGGTGAGGCTGGACTGTGGGTCTGAGAGAGGAGGCTGGGGAGGACCCCTGCGTCTGAGGGAGGAGGCTGGGGAGGACTCCTGGGTCTGAGGGAAGAAGCTGGGATGGGACTGGACCCCGAGTTTAAGAGAAATGGCTGGGACCTGGTCCCTATATCTCAGGGAGGAGGGTTTGGGGCTCAAGCCCACACTTGGTAGGAAGTGGGGGAACCTTTGAGTTTTTCTCACTGTTTTTCTGCTTGATTTCTTGCTGGAGATGTGGAAGGTGATCATGTCTTCCCCCATGAAGATGTAGGCAATGCCGTACCCGTGCTCATCAGCCTGGTGTGGAGAGAGAAGCAAGCCAGTGTCCCAGCCCCTCCGCCTCATGGGGCAGGAGACCGATTCCTTCCTCCCTCGCCTGCGGCCATGGCCCCAGCCCACTCACAGGCCCGAATCCACCTCCGGAGGAAACATAATCGGGATAATTGTGGACGTCAAACAGGTGCGTCTGTTGCACAGGGATCTGGCTGGTGGACAGGTGCCACAGCTGCGACTGGACCTGAGGGCAGCAGACAGTCCATGTGCAAGAGCCATGGACCTGACCCGCCCACAGTCCATGTGCAGGAGCCACAGACCTGACCCGCCCACAGTCCATGTGCAGGAGCCACAGACCTGACCCGCCCACAGTCCATGTGCAGGAGCCACGGACCTGGCCTGCCTGAGTCTGCTGACCTTGCTCTCTCCACTCCACTGCAAGTGGTCTCTGGGCTCCTCTCAGGACAGCTGACCTGAGTCTAGTGCTGCCCCTTCCTACTCTGCTGTTCCTTGCTCTTCCTCCCCTTCTTTTACTATCAGACTGATTCCAGGTTTGCCACCCTGTTGAACAGGTGCTCTTGCTGCTAAACCACACCCCAGCCCCTCACTGGGGATTCTAGACAGGGCTCTACCACTGAGCCACACCCCAGCCCCTCACTGGGGATTCTAGACAGGGCTCTACCACTGAGCCACACCCCAGCCCCTCACTGGGGATTCTAGACAGGGCTCTACCACTGAGCCACACCCCAGCCCCTCACTGGGGATTCTAGACAGGGCTCTACCACTGAGCCACACCCCAGCCCCTCACTGGGGATTCTAGACAGGGCTCTACCACTGAGCCACACCCCAGCCCCTCACTGGGGATTCTAGACAGGGCTCTACCACTGAGCCACACCCCAGCCCCTCACTGGGGATTCTAGACAGGGCTCTACCACTGAGCCACACCCCAGCCCCTCACTGGGGATTCTAGACAGGGCTCTACCACTGAGCCACACCCCAGCCCCTCACTGGGGATTCTAGACAGGGCTCTACCACTGAGCCACACCCCAGCCCCTCACTGGGGATTCTAGACAGGGCTCTACCACTGAGCCACACCCCAGCCCCTCACTGGGGATTCTAGACAGGGCTCTACCACTGAGCCACACCCCAGCCCCTCACTGGGGATTCTAGACAGGGCTCTACCACTGAGCCACACCCCAGCCCCTCACTGGGGATTCTAGACAGGGCTCTACCACTGAGCCACACCCCAGCCCCTCACTGGGGATTCTAGACAGGGCTCTACCACTGAGCCACACCCCAGCCCCTCACTGGGGACTCTAGACAGGGCTCTACCACTGAGCCACACCCCAGCCCCTCACTGGGGATTCTAGACAGGGCTCTACCACTGAGCCATGCCCCAGCCCCTCACTGGGGATTCTAGGCAGGGGCTCTGCCTCTGAGCCCCGTCAGGCCTTTGCCCTGCCCCCCCACCTGGCTGTCCCCCACAGGTCCCACTTTTTTCCCTGAGCCTTCCCCTGCATCCCTACCTGGGTCAGGAAGGGCGAGTGCACGCGGAGGAGCCGGGATGCAACATAGAGTGCGAAGAGGTGGCGGTCAATGCCCTGTCCGCGCATCGCTGCCTTCAGGAGAGCCTGGTGCTTGTCCACAGCTGCCCGGAACAGAGCAAGGCACTGCTGGTCCTGGGTCCCACAGGCGAGTCACAGGTCATGGAAAGACAGGAAGTGCATTTACCATAGAGAAGTGGGCCACACCTGGCCTCAAGCTAACTTCCAAGGTGCTGCAGGACAGGAAGAGCCGCCCCCTACAGAGGGGGACAGGCTCCAAGGGGGGGAGGCTTTCGTCCATGTGTGTCTGGCTCTAAGACCTTTAAGCCATTGAGCCACTGTCTCTCATAGGTAAAGGAAATGGGAGGTAGGAACAGGTGTGGACGGTGGGGTGGGAACAGGTGTGGACGGTGGGGTGGGAACAGGTGTGGATGGTGGGGTGGGGTGGGAACGAGTGTGAACGGTGAGCTCTGAGCAGAGGTGAGAAGCACCCTGAGGCCCACTATACATGGAGGTCAGAGCCTCATGGTGGCTAGATGTGAGGGGAACCTCTAGACATGGTATAAGTGCTCCCCCATACTGTGGTATAAGTGCTCCCCCATACTGTGGTATAAGTGCTCCCCCCATACTGTGGTATAAGTGCTCCCCCATACTGTGTCACCCCCCAATTAAAGCCCACAGCACAGACTCCCAGTCTGTTCTGACCCCTTATCAGAGGTTCTTTGGAGCCTGGGACCAGGGCTGGTTTGCTCTTTGTCAGGGACACCAATCCCAGATCCTGGCCACAAATATCTGCAAGTGTGAGCTCAAAGAGAGTGGCCTGGTCAAGGCCCACACCCACTGTCCTCTCCTTGTCCTCCATGGCTCTCACAAAGTGGCAAGCCTCCCTCGTGCAGGATCGCACTGTCTCTGTCCGGCCCTCCAGGAACAGTCGGGTCATGGCTGACTCATAAGTCAGGCAGAATTGGCCCCTGTCCTGGGGAAAAGGAGGAGAAGAACCTGTCAGCTATGCTTAGAATGTCTTCACGATCTTCATCCATCTTTGCCCTGACCTCCAGCCAACCTCCTCCTGCCCTGGAGTATGTGTAGAAATCAAGATGGCAGACCCACAACAAGATGGCTGACCCACAACAAGACGGCTGACCCACAGTCATAATGGCCAAGAGACATTAAGGAGGTGTGTGGAGGGCTGGAGCACTGGCTGTTCTTGCAGATACCCAGGTTCGAATCACAGCACCCACGTGGCAGCTAACAGTGGTCCATAACTCCAGTTGCAGGGGATCTGATGCCCTCTTCTGTCCTTCCTGGGTACTGCACAACACAGGCACACTTACATGCAAACACTCATACACATAAAATAAAAATAAAGAGGTAGCTGGAGAGACAGGTGTTGGAGGCTCAGAGGGATTGAAGACGTGAGGGGAGTGGGCCCTGGGGACCTCAACTGACCCGGAAGTGGGCCAGCTGTAGGACCATCTGGATGAAGCTGTCTGAAGAGATGAGGCAGCGTTTGATGAAACTCTTGCCAAAATGGGAAAAGGGGAAGACGTGGCAGTCGATGTCGCTGGACAAGGTCTTGGCTCCCCTCAGAGCCAGAGAGATGGACCGGTGGATCTGCCCGAGCAGGGATGGGAAGAAATGGCTGGTGTTACAAGAGGAGAGGTTAGAGCTGGGGTCCAGGACTGGAAGGGAAGGAAGACTAGGATTCGGTCAGCGAGGGAGTGGGTGGGAATGAAAGGAGGAGGGTGAAGACTCAGGGGGCGGCGGGCAGGGACACCAGTAGTGGAATAGGGCTCGGTCAGACACGAGAGACGAGACATTGCTATGGGAATGGATGGAAGCAGGTGGGAAGGAAGCAGGCACATCGTTGGATTTGGAGTCTGAAGTTTGGGGTTGAGAACAGGCCCGAGGTTTTGTATTTACTTATTTATTATTGGTCATTTTGGGACAGGGTCTCCCCTGGGACTCACTATGTAGACCAGGCTGGCCTTGAACTCACAGAGATCCACCTGTTTCTGCCTCCCAAGTGTTAGGATTAAAGGTGTGTGCCACTATGCCTTTTTTTTTTTTTTTTTTTTTT
>VZQC01000854.1:866910-905817 GCA_009823505.1 Rhizomys pruinosus | reverse complement strand
TTTTTTGTCTTTTTGAGGCAGGTTCTCCCTGTAGCCCCACGCTGTCCTGGAACTCGCTCTGTAGACCAGGCTGGCCTTGAACTCACAAAGATCCACCTGCCTCTGCCTCCTGAGTGCTAGGATTAAAGGCATGGGCCACCACACCTGGCTTAAGATTTATTCTTTAGGTCAGGTGTGGTGATTTATCCTTTTAAGCCCAACACTCAGGAGACAGAGGCAGGTGGATCTCTATGAATTAGAGGCTAGTCTGAGCTCAATAGTGAGATCCAGGCCAACCAGATCTACATAGTGAGATCTCGTCTAAAAAAAAAAAAAAAGATTTACTTATGTGCATGTGTGTGAGGGTGTGCGTGCACCTGGGTTCAGTCATCTGTGGCTGCCAGCAGAGGAACTGCAGTTACAGATGGTTGGGAGCTGCCGGAGAAACTGCTGAGATCTGAACTCAGGTCCTCTGAAAGAGCAGCTCCCAGCCACTGAGCCAGCTCTGCAGCCCTAGATGTGACTTGATCTGAAGGAGATGGTGGGGATGGTGAGTTGAAGGGAGGGATGGAGCTGGTGGGGGGGGTCGATGATGGAATGGATGGTGAGGACAGTGTTAGACTCTGGGGGTGGGATTAGAGTTGGAGGCGGGGCTTGAGGCATAGGTATGTTTGGTGTGATGTGAGAGTTGGGTTAGGATGAGTTCAGGATGAAGACCAGGAGTCTGGAGTGGAGGCGAAGAAAGCCGGCGCACCTGCTGCGGAAGGTCCCACTGCAGGCGCTGAGGAGGGGGCAGCGCAGGGTCAGGGTGTCCTTTGCAGTGGCCATCCACTGCATATCCCAGCTGGAAGCATTCTGTGGCCAAGGTGAACTGTGGACAGAGCAGGCATTGGATTGAGGCCACCCAACAACCTCTTTCCTCAGGCTCTAGGGGACACAGTCCTTCAGACCTGGAAACCTCTGGGCTTCACAGTGGGTTTTCAGGTTTGACTATGGCAAACGGGACTGATGTTCTGACAAGGAGGACGACATGGACTGGAGATAGTGCTCGCATCAGAAATCACCAAAAACAAAGTATCAGTGTAGTGTCACAGGCCTGTAGAACCCCCAGTGAGGGGCTGGGGTGTGGCTCAGTGGTAGAGCCCTGTCTAGAATCCCCAGTGAGGGGCTGGGGTGTGGCTCAGTGGTAGAGCCCTGTCTGGAATCCCCAGTGAGGGGCTGGGGTGTGGCTCAGTGGTAGAGCCCTGTCTGGAATCCCCAGTGAGGGGCTGGGGTGTGGCTCAGTGGTAGAGCCCTGTCTGGAATCCCCAGTGAGGGGCTGGGGTGTGGCTCAGTGGTAGAGCCCTGTCTGGAGTCCCCAGTGAGGGGCTGGGGTGTGCTCAGTGGTAGAGCATCTGTGTTGGTCCTCAGGATCCTCCCAAGCGACCCAGGATGCCCTGCGGGCGTCCTGCTCTTCTGCTGCTGTGGCTGCGGAATTCAGCCCTGATCTTGGAACCTTTGGGTTCGTATTTCCACTTCTTACAAGTTCCCTATGATGATGGACTTAGCAGACCCATTTTTGTTTAGTTTTGAGACAGGGTGCCATGTAGCCCAGGCTGGCCTCGAGCTCCTGTGCAGATGACGATGGCTTTGCACTTTGGACCCTCCTGCCTCTACCTCCTGAGCGCTGGGATTAGAGCTGTGCACCACCATGCCCAACATAAGGGGGGGTCATCTTCAGACAGAGTGCCAAGCCTGGGGGGGCTCCTACCTCCCACATGTGTCCTGAGATGGGGCAGTCGGCCCAGGAGTGCTCCACGCTGAGGCCCAACTTCCCATTTGAGAAGATGATGAGGGTGAAGGATTTGTCCAGCCAGCTGCAAAAGAGTTCAGGTGGGTCACAGAGAGCCAGGCCCTGAGGGGCTTAGGTCTAGCCTCATCCAAGAGCAAGGTTCAGCAAGAGACCCCATCTCAGAGACTATGGGGGAGGGGCTAGAGACATGGCTCAGCAGTCAAGAGCACTGGTAGCTGTTGCCGAAGACTCAGGTTTTGATTCCCAGAACCCACATGGCAGCTAACAGCCATCTGTGACTCCAGTGCTTTTCTGACCTCTGTGGACATTGCAGGACGACACAGGTGCACTTATATGGAGGGAACAGACCCATACGAATAAAATAAAAATAATAAATAATTTTTTTTTTTGCTTTTTGAGACAGAGTCTCCCTTTTAGTCCTAGCTGGCCCTTTAATTCCACCACTCAGCACACAAGAGGCAGGAGGATCTCTGTGAGTTCAAGGCCAGCCTGGTCCACATAGTGAGTTCTAGGCCAGCTGGGGCTACAGGGAGACCCTGTCTCAGATGGCTCAGTGGGTAAGAGCACTCACTGGCTGCTCTTGCAGAAGACCCAGGTTCAGTTCCCAGCACCTACATGGTGGCTAGCAATGATCAGTAACTCCAGTTCCAGGGGATTTGAGGATCCGATGTCCTCTTCTGACCTCTGCAGGTATTGCATGATATGGGTGTACTTACATACATGCAGGCAATACACTCATGCACATCAAATAAAAATAAAATATTTTTTGAATTCATAAATTATAACTCCTAAAAAAAGGATGGGGTCCATCTATATTTTCTTTCTTTTCTTAAAATTTTATTTTTTGATGTGTATGAGTGTACTGTCTGCAAGTAGGTCTGTGCACCTGTGTAGTGCAATGCCACGGAGGTCAGAAGAGGGCATTGGATTCCCCTGGAACTGGAGTTCAAGACGGTTCTTAGCTGCCATGTGGATGCTGGGAATCGAACCCAGGTCCTCTGTAAGAGCAGTAGGTGTTCTTAACTGCTGAGCCATCTCTCCAGCCCCAGGGTCCATCTATATTTTCAAGACATGTGTCTGTGTCTCAGGTTGAGGGTGCTCTGAGTAAAAAATCTTATATCCAGGGTCCTCAGGTGTAGGTGACCCCGGGATCTAGAGGCTTCCTTCTGAATGTGGGGCTGAGGATCCTCCTGGGGAGGAGCCTCTGGCTGGGCTCTTGCATGTGGGCGACTCACCGGTCATGGCCCGGGCCAGCCAGCAAGGCGTGGGCATAGGCATCCAGGGACACTGCAGGGTCCTCCCTGGTCAGTCCCGCGGGCTCAGAATCAAGGGATACAAAGAAGGCGGCCCCTTCCACGGCAGCCAGGGCAGGCCCAGCGAGGGTCTTCAGCGACTCCCGTGCCCGGGCCCACATGCTCCTGTCGGAGAGAGACCGGCCTGAGCTCAGCTGGCCCTGCGCCCTGCCTGGCCCCACCCACACTGTCACAACCTCAGCCCTCACCTGGGAGCTGTGGTCAAGGCTGCTAGATGCTCCTCGTGGGGACAGGGCGGGGAGGGGTCATCCAGGATCCGCTGAAACTGCTGCTCCAGCGCCCGTGGGGACAGCAGGCCATGCTGGGAGTGGGTCTCCACCCGGAAGAAGCGGCCCCGGTGAAAGACAGCCACGTGCTGGCTGTCGCGGAGGTGGTGGAGGTAGTCTAGGGGTCAGTGTGCAGAGGAGCCTGAGGCCAGGAGGGCAGCTGCGGTGGAGAGCTGCTTACTGTGTGCTCTCCATCTGGAGTTGTGCTTTTCAACTTTATTTATTCATTTGTTATTTATTTATTTACTTAGTCTTTTTGAGGCAGGGTCTCTGTAGCCCCAGCTGGCCTGGAACTCGGCATGTAGACCAGGCTGGCCTTGAACTCAGAGATCTGCCTGCCAAGTGCTGGGATTAAAGGCCTGTGCACCACATATGGCTAACTCATTTTTACTTTATGTGTATTAAGGTGCTTGTCGCATAGCATATATTTAAATACAGCAGGTGCACGCAGTGCCTGCAGAGGCCAGAAGAGGGCGCAGATCCCCAGAAGTAGAGTTACAGTGGGCTGTGCACCACTTGTTGGAGCTGGGAACCGAATTCTGGTCCTCAAGAGCAGCAGAGTCCAGTCCCAACCACTGAGCCATCTTTCCAGCACAGAAGTGGTGCTTTTGTTTGTTGGATTGAGACAAGATTTCCTGCAGCCCAGTCAGCTGTGAGGCAGAGGCTGACCTTGAACTCCTGACCCCCTGCCTCCACCTCCCTAGTCCTGGGGTGACGGGGTCACCGCGCCTCACTTGAATCCAGGGCTTCGCACACGCTAGGCAAGGGTTCTGCCTACCAGCAGATAGACATCCTAGCCCACCCCCTTTGAGCCATTAATTTCCACCATCCCTAGTGCCATTGTTATCCCATTTTATAGATGAAGAAACTGAGGCTCGAAAAGAGCAAACACTTGCCTGAGGCCACACAGGCACTGTTATCAGGACAGGGACCCAAGACAGCTGACTAGAGTCCTGTTCTTAGTCACTGCCTCTGTCACAGGGAGGTTCAGGGACAGGAGGAAAAAGAGTCTCACCTTTTTCCACTCCTGGGATCCGAGTGGTGTTGAATATCCTCTCATACTGTGCAGAACACAAGGGTCGCATTCCCATCAGCAAGGTCTGCGGGAGGCCAAAGGCTGTGAGCTGTGTACTGGGCCCTATGTGATTCCCCACAACTCCATGCCCAAGCCACAGGTAGCAGGACCACAGGAGCCAGGGCCTCATGGGCCGGGGTCACGGAAGCCATTCAGGATCATGAGAGCTAGGGCCACATGGGCCAAAGGATCTGGGGACCACGGGAGCCAGGACCACTAGAGCAAGGGCCACATGGGCCACGGAAGCTGAAGAGGCATGGGAGCCGGGGCCACAGGAGCCAGGATCACATGGGCTCCCCCATCTGGGGACTACAGAAGCCAGGGCCACAGCAGCCGTCTCACCGGTGGGATCTCCTGCCGGTTCAGATGGTGTCGGTAGAGGAGCAGGGCATGGACGGCGTTCCCAGCCCGGGCTGCCTGCAGTGGCGTGGGTGTGACGTACAGGAAGTCCTGCTCGGTGGTGAGGGGACACAGAACACACTGAGGCCGTGTTGGTCAGTGACAGGGGCCCCACCCCCCCAAAGCAGACAAGATTGTTAGCTCCAGACTGCAGTCCCGGATTCACGTCATGGATCCTAAAGGGCACAAGGCATCCCGCCGCCCTGTCCCCACGTCTCCTGCCTCACCATCATGTAGAAGGTGCTGTTCACCATCAGGGAGTTTCGGGAGCGCAGGTACACAAACTCTTCCCACCAGTCACTGACCTGGGAGAAGAGTGGGAAACTGAGGGTAGGGAAACTGAGGCTGGCACAGCCTGGACCTTGACAGGAAGGGGCAGCAGAACAGGGGAGCCCAGTATCTCCGCCATGTCTCAAGAGCAGAAGGGAGATCAATGGAGAAGTTGGTCATGCTTAGCAACTAGCAATAACCTAAAAGTCTGCTGATGAAGGATCAGTTAATCAAAGCATGCCGATTCCAGCTCTGGAACATTCTACAACCATGAATTAGCATAAGGGGCGGGGCCGGGTGTGCTGGTGCAGGCCTTTAATCCCAGCAGAGGCAGGCAGAGCTCTGTGAGTTCAAGGCCAGCTTGGTCTACAGAGTGACTTCCAGGACAGCTGGGGCTACAGGGAGACCCTGTCTCAAAAAAAAGGGGGAGCACTGGGGAAATGGCTTTGTGGGTGAAGCGTTGCCTTTCTGGGATTAAAGGTGTGTGCTACCATGCCTGACTTTGCATGTAATTCAAAAAAATTATTTTATGTGTACAAGTGCTTTGCCTGTATGGATGTTAAGCGCACCTTGTGCAATGCCCATGGCATCCCAGGGCGTTAAATCGCCTGGAACTGAAGTTACAGATGGTAGTCAGTTGCCATGTGAGCTGGGAACCCAACCTGGGTCCTCTGCAAGAGCATCTAGTGCTCTTAACTGCTGAGCCATCTCTCCGGCCCCTGTAAGTACTGTTTAAAGAGCAGAATCTGGCCTATAAGCAGGAAGAAAAAAATAACTAAAAGCAGAATGCTCGGGGCTAGACTGCTGGCTCAGTTGTAAGAATTGCTACTCTTGGCCGGGCGTGGTGGCGCATGCCTTTAATCTTAGCACTTGGGAGGCAGAGGCAGGCGGATCTTTGTGAGTTCAAGGCCAGCCTGGTCTACAGAGCGAGTTCCAGGACAGCTGGGGCTACAAGGAGACCCTGTCTCAAAAAGACCAAAAACGGGGGCGGGGGGGGCGGTGGCCTGCTCCGTGTGTGTGGGTGTGGGCGGGTGGGGGGGTCCGGGGAGGGGCTGCCTGGAGGGGTGAGCTGGGGGGGGGGATGTCGTGTTTGCCTGGACATTGGTAACGGTGTGGGGGGGCACGGAAAACTCCTGGACGGAGGCTGGGCGGGGCCAAAGACTGAGAGGGAGAAAAACTCCTGGACGGGGGCGGGTACGGTGGCCCGTCTCTGTGACGGGGCAGAAGGGCGGTCGCTACGGCCTGGACGGGGCTGTTGCGGTGGCCTGGACGCCGGGACGGTGCGGGGCATGGGGGTGCGAGTCTCCGGGACGGGTAGTCGATGGTCGGGGGCCGGGCGTCGTTGGGACAGGTGTAGTCCCAAGAGAGGGGAGAGACTGAGGGGGCTACTCCTCACGAGTAGTGGTGGAGCTGGTAGCAGCGCAGTGCCTTGGGGGAGGTGCAGGTCAGAGCGTGCCCCGCTGCGCTAGCGGGCTTCCCAGGAATCTAGTGCGCGTGGCGCTTGAGAACGCGAAGTAGCGGGAATCCGGAAGTCTTCAGATCTGCGAGCACGGGCTGAACCCGACTCCAGATGAGCTGAGATGCTGGATGGCCGAGCGCAGCGGGGGACGGCGCGCGGCCCTTGGGCACGGGGAAACCCGGTCCCCCGGCCGATGCCCGGCGCACCTTTGGGCGCACGGGATGTGCCTGGCTGCACGTGGGCCCACTGTGCAAGCCGTAGGTGTGGGGGGAGCGCAAAGGACGGAGCTGGAAGCCGAACAGGACGACTCTGACGCGGCCGAGAATATAACGGACACAGAGCCTGGGGGCAGGGGGTGGAGGTGAGGGAGAGTCCTTGGTGAGCCACAGGGATGAGACTACCGGGATGGGGAAGGACCAGGGGGAGAGGAGAGACTACGGGGATGAGGAGGAGGGACCACAAGGATTGGGAGGCACCAATGGGGAGGGACCAACAGGGTGGGGATGGACGGGGGAAGGGACCACGGGGAGAGGGGGAGGGAACCACGGGGATGAGGGGGAGGGACCACAGGGGATGAGGGGGAGGGACAGAGGATGGGGAGGGATCACGGGGAGGGGCCACGGGAATCAGGGAGGGTGGATGTGGAGGGGCGGGACCCTGGGGAGGGGCAGGGGCCATGGGAGGGGAGGGACCACGGGGATGGGGAGGGACCATGGAAAGGAACCTCGGGGATGGGGAAGAAGCCATGGAGAGAGGAAGGAACACAGCGGATGGGGAGGGAGGGAGTGAAGGGGGTGTACAAGGCTGGCAGAAAATTGAGGGGGGGAAGGAGACAGTGGAGGGAGTGGGGGGTATAACTCCGGAGGATGGAGGAGGAGGCAGAGGTGGACACCAGGGAGGGGATTGGGAGGGAGTGGAGAGGGGGAACAACACACCACCAACACAACACAACACACACACACACACACACCACAGCAAAGGGGACGAGAAGCAGAGAGAGACTACAAGAAAGGGAAAGGAGGAGTGAACAAAGAGAAAGCGACCGAGAAGAAAGGGAGAGAGGGAAAAGGGGGAGGCAGAAGAGAGAGAGAGACCCAGACCCACACACACAACACACACGGAAACGCCATTACACACACATACACACACAATCACAGACAGTGGGAGCCCAGAGAGACACTACAAGAAAGGGAAACTGAAAAGTGAAAAAGAGACAGCAAGAGACGCGAGAGGGGACAGAATTGAGAGTGAGGTGAGAGATGAGGAGGAGAGATGACCCAACACCACACACCCCCACACACACACACGAGCGAACCCCTCCCACACACACACACACACACCAACACACACACACAACCCTATCAACAGACCAGTGGGAGCCAGAGAGCTAGAAGAAAGGGAAAAGGAAAGGCTGAAACAGAGACAGAAGACGGACCGAGAGAGAGATGACGATATGAGCGTGAGAGGACAACAGAGCAGCGAACACAAGGACACACCTACACACACACACACCCCACACACAAAAACACATCACAGACAGTGGGAGCCGCAGAGAGAGACTACAAGAAAGGGAAAGGAGGAGTGACTGAGCAAAAGGCGAAAAGACAGGAAAGAAGGAGCCGAGGGGGAGAAAGTGAGGAGTGAGAGAGCTGGAAGTGAGAGAGAGAGAGAGGAGGTAGGACCCAGACAGACACACCCACACACAGGAACCCATACACACACCACACACACACACCACACAATCCAGACAGTGGGAGCCCAGGAGAGCGAGACATACAAGAAAAGGAAAAGGAGGACTGAAAAAGAGACAGAGATAAAGAACGAGAGAGCAGAGAGAGTGCGAGAGAGAGCGGTACCCAGACAGACCACAACAACACAGGAACCCATTACCACACCCACACACACACACACACACCACACACACACACACAATCCCAGCAGTGGAGCCCAGAGCAGAGACTACCCAAGAAAGGGAAGGAGGATGAAAGAAGAGGACAGAAATGACCGACAGAGAGAGAAAGAGACAGTGAGAGTACACACCACACACCACACACATACAAAGGAACCCATCCACACCACGCACACACAGGAACCCATACACACACAAACACAAAAACAAGACAGTGGACAACAGACTACAAACAAAAAAAAAAAGGACAGCGGAATTACTGAGAAAAATGAGAAAGAGACGACCGAGCAGAGAGGAGAGAAAAACCCCCCAGACACACACGCAGGAACCTAGACACACACATACACACACACACACACACAGCACACAACTCCAGACACACATACACACCACAAAAACATAATCACAGACAGTGGGAGCCCAGAGAGAGAGAGAGTACAAGGGAAAGGAGGACTGAAAAAGAGACAGAACAGAGAACCGAGAGAGAAAGAAAAGAGAAGAGAGGGGCTAGAGAGATGGCCTAGCGTTTAGGAGCGCTGACCTGCTCTTACAGAGGACCGGGTTTGGACCCCACACCCACATGGCGGCTGAGCACCATCCTGAAACTCCAATTCCCAGGAGAACTCCAGTATCCATGGGAATCCGAGACCCTCTTCTGACCTCCGCGGCATTTGCAACGACACGGGTGCACAAACTTGCTGCAGACAGTACATTTCATACACATACAGAAATAAAGTAAAAAAAAATGAAAAAAAGAAAGAGAGAGAAAAAAAAAAAAAAAAAAAAAAAAAAAACCAGAACAACACACACACACACACAGGAATCCCCCCACAGGAACCCAACACACACACATACAGAGGAACACACATACACACAACACACAACAGAGGACCCAGAAACACATACCGTGCGCGCGCACACACAACACACACAACACAGCACACACAGCCGACAGACAGAACACACACACAGGAACCCAGACAGACACAGGCGCAGCAACAACGCAGCAAAACCCAGACACAACAACACACACACACACACACAACACAGAACCCAGACACATAATACACACACACACACATAACCAACACCACACACACACAGGAACCCAGACACATATACACACACAACACACACAGAGGAACCCAGACACACACACACAGAGGAACCCAGACACACACACAGAGGAACCCACACACACACATACACTCACACACACACACACAGAGGAACCCAGACACACACACACATACACACACATACACAGGACACACAACCANACCCAGACACATATACACACACACAGGAACCCAGACAGAAACACACACACACACACAAACCCAGACACACACACACGCACACACACACACGAACCCACACACACACACACACACACACACACACACACACACACACACAAAGCATGCGTTCTGGGAGTTGCAGTCCCTCACATACCAGCCAGGTTTTAGTGGGTGAGGACATAGTTCCGGGAGGTTCCAGAAGCCAGCCATGGTGCGACAGCAGCAGCCTCAGGGCCACGTGAAGTGTGAAGATCAGGGCTCCCCACAAACACGAGGCAAACAGTGCCGCTGCCAGGACCCCTTGGAGCTGGTGATGCTGTGCACCCCTGTGGTAGGAAGAGGGAGGTGTCCTGAATCTGAGGACTGGTGTCAGAGACAACCACAGGCAGACCTGGGTGTTTTCCTCCCCTGTAAAGTGGGTGTCTCTCTGCTGCTCTCCACCACCCCAGTAGAGGCACCTGGCTTCTAAAATCACTAATCTGGGGCCAGGGTGTAGCCTAGTGGGTAGAGGCCTAGTTCACACCAAGCCCTGGCTGCAGTCTCTAGCGTCAGAGGAAGTGGGAGTACTGGGGAGATGGAAGGAAGCAGGAGGGTCAGTTCAAGGCCTGGGCTACATAGGGAGATGGGGGCCAGCCTGGAGAGCCTATGACGAATGAATGAGTGAGCGAGTGAGTGAGTAAGTGAATGAATGAATGAATGAATGAATGAAATCACTGTCCCTGGAAATTATAGGTTCCAGCCAGGCATGGGAATACAGTGATCTAGCACTTAGGAGACTGAGGAGAATTGCTGGGAGTTCCAGGCCAGACTGAGCTACAGGGAGGAAAGAAAGGGGGTAGGGTGGAGGGATGGCTCAGAGGTTCAGGGCAGAGGACCTGGGTTCAGTCCCCAGCACCCAAGTGGTGACTCCCCAGTTCCAGAGGATCTGATGCCCTCTTCTGGCCTCCACAGGCATTTCAGGACACAGGTGCACGCAGGCAAAAATCATACACATAAAAAATAAAATATTGTGGGGTGCGGCGGCGCTCGCCTTTAATCCTAGCACTTGGGAGGCAGAGGCAAGCAGATCTCTGAGTTCAAGGCCAGCCTGGTCTACAGAGCGAGTTCCAGGACAGCCAGAGTTCCAGGGAGACCCTGTCTCAAAAAGACAAAAAATAAAAAATAAATAAATAAATACGGNAAAAAAAAAAAAAAAAACAAAAACCAAAAAAAAAAACCCGAAAGAGCTGATAGGTGGAATCTGCCCGATGAAGTGCAGAGTTTGGCCTCGTAATAACCCTCCCTCCAGGTGACCCCGAGGAACAAGAGGTCTGTAACTGTGACGTTTCCACAGTTCTGTCTCCGCTGGAATCTCACTCGGGAGAAATCTCTTACCTGGAGATTTCAGGTCCCATCCTCTCTGTTGACAGAACCATAAGTGTGTTTCTTCTAGAGATTTCGGGGTCTAACCTGGGCTCTGACCTTAGAAGCCATACACACACTCTGCATCTGCCCCCAGAGGAGCACTGAGCCATGTACTCCAGCTCCAGTCCACTCTGGAGGATGTGATAACAGGGGCTAGAGCGATGGTCTGGTGGCTAATGGCACTGACTGCTTCATTACCAGCACCAACATGGCAGCTCACCACCTCCCGAAACTCAAGCCCTAGGAGGTGTCACGCCCTCTTCTGGCCTCCATGGCACATCACTCGAATTCAGACAGACATCCACACACATTTAAAACATTTTTTTAATTGGGCTGAGTACGGCATTGCACACCTTTCATTCCAGCACTCAGGAGAGAAACACAGGGGGACTTGTGTGTTCAAGGCCAGCCTGGTCTACATAGTGTCTAGGGCAGTCAGGGATATAAAGACCCTGCTCAAAAAACAAACCCCAAAGGCTGGGTGTGGCCGGGCATCCTGGCGCATGCCTATAATCCTAGCACTGGGGAGGCAGAGGCAGGCGGATCTCTGTGAGTTCAACGCCAGCCTGGTCTACATAGCAAGTGCCAGGCCAGCTGGGACTAAAGAGAGACCCTGTCTCAAAAATACTCCCCCCCCAAAAAAACCCCAAAACATTACTTTTTTTTTTTTCTTTTTGAGACAAGGTCTCCCTATAGCCCCAGCTGGCCTGGAACTCACTCTGTAGACCAGGCTAGCCTTGAACTCACAGAGATCTGCCTGCCTCTGTCTCCTGAGTGCTAGTATTAAAGGCGTGCGCCACGCTGCCCGCCTGGCTTAAAGTTGGTTCTTAGCCATCATGTGGGTGCTGGGAATCAAACCCAGATCCTCTGCAAGAGTAGTTGGTGCTCTTGGGCTGGAGAGATGGCCTAGAGGTTAAGAGCGCCGACCGTTCTTACAGAGGACCCGGGTTCGATCCCCAGCACCCACATGGCGGCCGAGAACCGTCTGAAACTCCAATTCCAGAACTCCAGTTCCAGGGGAGTCCGACACCCTCTTCTGACTTCCGCGGCATTGCACGACACAGGTGCACAGACCTGCATGCAGACAGTACGTTCATACACATACAGAAAAAAAAAAAAAAAGAGTAGTTGATGCTCTTAACGTAGTCTGAGCACAAAACTCTATCCCAAAATATTACTTTTTTTTGTCTTTTTGACTTTTTGTTTTATTTTTGTCTTTTTGAGACAGGGTCTCCCTGTAGCCCCGGCTGTCCTGGAACTCGCTCTGTAGGCCAGGCTGGCCTTGAACTCACAAAGATCCGCCTGCCTCTGCCTCCCAAGTGCTAGGATTAAAGGCATACGCCACCATGCCTGGCTAAAACATATTTTTTTTAATTATTTAAAAAATTTTTTTTAATTTTATTTACTTATGTATGTGTATGAATGTACTGTCTGCATGTTGGTTTGTGCACCCGTGTCGTACAATGCCATGGAGGTCAGAGGAGGGTTTCTGATTCCCCAGGAACTGGAGTAATCCTGGAATTGGAGTTTCAGACAGTTTTCAGCCACCATGTGGGTGCTGGGGATCGAGCCCGGGTCCTCTGCAAGAGCAGTCAGTGCTCTTAACTGCTAGGCCATCTCTCCAGCCCAAACATTACATTTTTTTAAAAATATTTTTTATTTTATTATTTTTTTTGGTCTTTTTGAGACAGGGTCTCCCTGTAGCCTCAGCTGTCCTGGAACTCACTCTGTAGACCAGGCTGGCCTTGAACTCACAAAGATCCACCTGCCTCTGCCTCCCAAGTGCTAGGATGAAAGGCATGCGCCACCATGCCTGGCTAAAACATTACATTTAAAAAAAATTTTTATTTTATTTTATTTTATTTTATTATTTTATTTTATTTTATTTTTTTGGTCTTTTTGAGACAGGGTCTCCCTGTAGCTCTGGCTGTCCTGGAACTCACTCTGTAGACCAGGCTGGTCTCAAACTCTCAGAGATCTGAGTGCCTCTGCCTCCCAAGTGCTAGGATTAAAGGCGTGCGCCACCATGCCCGGCATTTATTTATTTCTTTATGTGTATCAATGTACTGTCTGCATGCAAGTTTGTGCACCTGTGTCGTGCAATGCCTCGGAGGTCAGAAGAGGGTGTCGGATTCCCCTGGAACTGGAGTTCTCCTGGAATTGGAGTTTCAGACAGTTCTCAGCCGCCATGTGGGTGCTGGGGATTGAACCCAGGTCCTCTGTAAGAGTGGTCGGCGCTCTTAACTGCTAGGCCATCTCTCCAGCCCCATATTTTTTATTTTATGTGTATGAGTCTTACACCTGCATGTGTGTAAGTGCACCTCTGTCGTGCAATGCCGACACCTTCTGTCCTTGGGCATTGCACGACAGACATGTACTTACACATAATGCACGTGTAAGACAGAAGAAGGTGTCAGATCCCTTGAACTGGAGTTACAGACAGTTGTTAGCTGCCATATGTGTGCTGGGATTCAAGAACAACCAGTACTTGTAACTGCTAAGCCATCTCTCCAGCCCCCAAATTACTTTTTTTTTTTTTTAAAGATGATAATGTTTGTTTTTGTTAGTAGTGAGGGCTTACTCTGTAGTCCAGGATGTCCTGGAACTCACAGATCTTTTGCCTCAGCCTCCTAAATCCTGGGCTTACAAGGCGTAGGCCACTGTCCCTGGCTGGTGAAGTTTCTTGATGCCTGTGTTACTGGAAACTGGCAGAGTTCATTGTCCTGTTCATATATAACTACTTTTCAACAATAGTTTATGGTTTCCCATCACTGTAAAAAAGTCACCAGGAGGGGCTGCACAGGTGGCTCCTTGGTTAAGAGCACCAGCTGCTCTTCCAGAGGACCCAGGTTCAGTTCCCAGCACCCACATGGCAGCTAACAAGTGTCCATAACTCCAGTCTCAGGGGATCTGACTCCCTTTTGTGAGCTCCAAGGGTATTGCATGACACAGAGGCACCTTCACATATGCAGGGAATACACATAAAATAAATAAGTCCAAGTATTTTTTTTGGGGGGGGTCTTTTTGAGACAGGGTCTCCCTGTAGCCCCAGCGTGTACTGGAACTCACTATGTAGACCAGGCTGGCATTGAACTCACAATCTGCATCTCCCTCCCGAGGATACAAACATAAGAGAGGGGCTGGAGAGATGGCTCGGCAGTTAAGAGCACTGACTGCTCTTGCAGAGGACCTGGGTTTGATTCCCAGCACCCACATGATGACTAAGAACTGTCTTAGGCCAGGCATGGTGGCACACACCTTTAATCCCAGCACTCAGGAGGCAGAGGCAGGTAGATCTCTATGGGTTCAAGGCCAGCCTGGTCTACATAGTGAGTTCCAGGCCAGCTGAGACTAAAGGGAAGACTCTGTCTCAAAAAGACAAAAAAAAAAAAAAAAAGACGTAATGAAACAGTGAACTTCCCAAGGGCTTCGTGCTGAGATGGCCCGGTGGAGGGTGTGCACTCAGCAGCCTGCTGCAGCCCAGGTTCCCAGCTGTCACCGCAGCAGTCTGCCCTAGCAGCTTCTCGTTCTAGGGAGCGATACTGTGCCCTGGTGATTCTCCCAAAATGAAGAGGGATCTTAGCACAAACTCTTATTGGCTCAGGTTTTGTAGCATAAATAAAACTATTGATTTAACTTTTGAAACACTTCCATCTTTTAATGTGCCAAACATGATCTTAAATAAAACCAGAGCAGTCCGTGCTGCATGCNACCAGGACAGACAGACAGACACACCAACAGGAACCCAGACAGACACACGCAGCAACCCAGACACACACACACACACACACAACACACACAAGAACCAGAACACATATAACACACACACACCAGGACCCAGACACACACACCACCACACAGGAAACTCCAGAACACATACGCAACACACACACACACAGATTGAACCCAACACACACACACAGAGGAACCCGAACACACACACAGAGGAACCCACACACACACATACACTACACCCCCCCCACAACAACACAGAGGAACCCAGACACACACACACATACACACAAACACAGGAACCCAGACACAATACACACACACAGGAACCCAGACAGAAAACACCACACACACACAAAAACCCCGAGTACAGCACACACACCACACACACACACGAACCCAGACACACACTACACACACACACACACACACACACACACACACACAAAGCATGCGTTCTGGGAGTTGCAGTCCCTCACATACCAGCCAGGTTTTAGTGGGTGAGGACATAGTTCCGGGAGGTTCCAGAAGCCAGCCAGTCTACATCTACTAGACGTACTTACATGTCTTCTGACGTATTATGAAGATGCGACAGCAGCAGCCTCAGGGCCACGTGAAGTGTGAAGATCAGGGCTCCCCACAAACACGAGGCAAACAGTGCCGCTGCCAGGACCCCTTGGAGCTGGTGATGCTGTGCACCTGTGGTAGGAAGAGGGAGGTGTCCTGAATCTGAGGACTGGTGTCAGAGACAACCACAGGCAGACCTGGGTGTTTTCCTCCCCTGTAAAGTGGGTGTCTCTCTGCTGCTCTCCACCACCCCAGTAGAGGCACCTGGCTTCTAAAATCACTAATGTGGGCTGGCAGTGTAGCTCAGTGGGTAGAGGGCCTACCTATCACACACAGAGCCCTGGCTCTTGCAGTCTCTAGCGTCAGAGGAAGTGGGAGTACTGGGGAGATGGAAGGAAGCAGGAGGGTCAGTTCAAGACCTGGGCTATCATTGGGAAATGGGGGCCAGCCTGTGAGACTATGAACGAATGAAGAGGTGAGCGACTTTGTGAGGGAGTAGTGAATGAATGAAATGAATGAATGAAATCACTGTCCCTGGAAATTATAGGTTCCAGCCAGGCATGGGAATACAGTGATCTAGCACTTAGGGAGATGTAGAGGAAGTTCTGGGAGTTCCAGGCCAACTGAGCTACAGGGAGGGAAAGAAAGGGGTAGCGTGGAGGATGGCTCAGAGGTCAGGGCAAGGGACCGGGTTCAAGTCTCACCAAGCACCCAAGTGTGACTCCCCAGTCCAGGAATCTGCTCGCCCTTCTGGCCTCCACAAGCGCATTCAGGACACGAGTTGTGACGCAGGCAAAAACTATACACATAAAAATAAAATATGTGGGTAGGGTGCAAGGCGGCGCTGCCTTTAATCCTAAGACCCACACCATGGAGCAGAGGCAAGGCGCATCTCTGAGTCAAGGCTCAGCTGTTCTATTAGATCGAGGTCCAGGACAGCCAGATTTCCAGGAGACTCCTGTCTCCCAAAAAGAAATAAAATTAAAAAAATAAAATCAAATAATACGGAGAACAACAAAAAAAGTAAAAAAAAAGAATTAAAAAAAAAACAAAAACAAAAACCGAAAGAGCTCGATAGGTGGAATCTGCCCGATGAAGTGCAGAGTTTGGCCTCGTAATAACCCTCCCTCCAGGTGACCCCGAGGAACAAGAGGTCTGTAACTGTGACGTTTCCACAGTTCTGTCTCCGCTGGAATCTCACTCGGGAGAAATCTCTTACCTGGAGATTTCAGGTCCCATCCTCTCTGTTGACAGAACCATAAGTGTGTTTCTTCTAGAGATTTCGGGGTCTAACCTGGGCTCTGACCTTAGAAGCCATACACACACTCTGCATCTGCCCCCAGAGGAGCACTGAGCCATGTACTCCAGCTCCAGTCCACTCTGGAGGATGTGATAACAGGGGCTAGAGCGATGGCTCCGGTGGCTAAATGGCACTGACTGCTTCATACCAGCACCAACCATTGGCACTCACCACCTCCCGAAACTTCAAGCCTAGGAGGTGTCACCCGCTCTTCTGGCCTCCATGGACATCACTCGAATCATACACACAGACATCCACACACATTTAAAACATTTTTTTTAATTGGGCTGAGTACGGCATTGCACACCTTTCATTCCAGCACTCAGGAGACAAAACCAGACAGGGGGGACTGTGTGTTCAAGGCCAGCCTGGTCACATTGTTGTCTAGGGCAGTCAGGGATATAAAGACCCTGCTCAAAAAACAACCCCAATAGGCTGGGTGTGGCCGGGCATCCTGGCGCATGCCTATAATCCTAGCACTGGGGAGCAGAGAGGCGGATTCTCGTTTGAGTTCAACGCTGCCTGGTCTACATAGCAAGTGCCAGGCCAGCTGGGACTAAGAAGACCCTGTCTCAAAAATACTCCCCCCAAAAAAAACCCCAAAACATGGACTTTTTTTTTTTCTTTTGAGACAAGGTCTCCCTATACCCTCAGCTGGCCTGGACTCACTCTGTAGGACAGGCCGGCCTTGAACTCAAAAAAAAAAAAAAATCTGCCTGCCTCTGTTTCCTGAGTGCTAGTATTAAAGGCGTGGCCACGCTGCTCCGCCTGGCTTAAAAGTTGGTGCCATCATTGGGTGCTGGAACTCAAACCCAGATGTCCTTACTGAATCAGAAAATTAGTTTTTCCGAAAGTGCTCTCTGGGCTGGGAAGAGATGCTCTAGGATGGTTAGGCGCCGACCGTTCTTACAGAGGACCGGGGTTCGATCCCCAGCACCCACATGGCGGCCGAGAACCGTCTGAAACTCCAATTCCAGAACTCCAGTTCAGGGGAGTTCCGACACCCTCTTTGATCCGCGCATTGCACGACACAGGTGCACAGACTGCATGCAGCAGTACATTCATACACCAATACAGAAAAAAAAAAAAAAAGAGTAGTTGATGCTCTTAACGTAGTCTGAGCACAAAACTCTATCCCAAAATATTACTTAATTTTGTCTTTTGACTTTTTGTTTTTATTGTCTTTTGAGACAGGGTCTCCTGTGAGCCCGGCTGTCTAACTCGCTCTGTAGGCCGGGCTGCCTTGAACTCACAAGATCCGCCTGCCTCTGCCTCCCAAGTG
The DNA here is from genome assembly GCA_009823505.1 of Rhizomys pruinosus. Lineage (NCBI taxonomy): Eukaryota > Metazoa > Chordata > Mammalia > Rodentia > Spalacidae > Rhizomys > Rhizomys pruinosus. The sequence goes on along the minus strand of VZQC01000854.1, from coordinate 887,769 downwards.
CTAGGGAAAAAGGCATACGCCACACGCCTGGCTAAAACAATTTTTTTTTTTTTTTTTATTTTTTTTAAAACCATTTTTTTAATTTTATTTACTATTATGTAATGTTCTTTATGTGTATGATGTACTCGTCGCATGTGGTTATGTTGCACCCGTCTGTGCGCTACAATGCATGCGACTGGTAAAATGGTAGGAGGAGTCTTGGATTATTCCCCACGAACTGGAACATCAACCAAAAACCACCCTTCAAGATTAAAAGTAATCTCCGGGAATCCTTGCGGCCCAAAAGATGAGTTTCAGGACTGTTTTTCAGCCCCATTGGTGGGTGCTGTGGATCGAGCCCGTGTATTTCTGTCCTCTGCTAACTGAAAGAGCAGTCAGTGCTCTAACTTTGCTAAGCCATCTCTCCCAGCCAACATTACATGATTTTTTTAAGAAAATATTTGTATTTATTAATTTTTTTGGTTTTTTTTTTTTTTTAAGACACAGTCTCCCGTATTCCCTGGAGCCCCTGGGAGCTGTCCTGGGATTCACTGTATAGACTAGGCTGGACTTGTTCTTTGAGATCCACCTGCTTCTGCATATTGAAGTTTGGGATTAAAGGTTTGTGCCGCCACACCCAGCTAATGTTCTGTTTTTAAATAAACAATTTAAATAACAAAAATTTGTTTATTTGTATTATTTTATGTTATATTTTTTCATATTTTATTTTTTTTGGTCTTTTTAGGAACAGTCTCCCTGTAGCTCGAGCTGTCCTGGAACTCACTCGTGGCTTATATGTAGACCCAGGCTGGTCTCAAACTCTTCAGAATCTTGATGCCTCTACCTCCCAAGTGCTAGGAAGTTTAAGGGCGTGCGCCACCATGCCCGCATTTATTTATTTCTTTATGTGTATACATGTGACTGTCTGCATGCAATGTTGGCAACCTGTGTCGTGCAATTGCCTCGGAGGTCAGAAGAGGGTGTCGGATTCCCCTGAGAACTGGAGTTCTCCTGGAATTTGAGTTCCAGACATTTCTCAGCCGCCATGTGGTGTGCTGGGGATTGAACCCAGGTCCTCTTGTTATAGAGTGGTCGGCGCTCTAACTGCTAGGCCATCTCTCCAGCCCCATATTTTTATTTTGTGATATGGTCTTACACCTGCATGTGTTGTAAGTGCACCTGCTGTCGTGCAATGCCGACACCTTCTGTCCTTGGGCATTGCTACGACAGACAGTGAGTACTTACACATACACTGCCCTCCCAAACTCGCACGTGTTAAGGATTCAGAAGAACGGTGTCAGGATCCTTGATACATAGGAGTTGACAGAACAGTTGTTAGGCTGCCCCATATTGCGTGCAATCGCTGGTGACTTCAAGATACAAGACTGTACTTGTAACTTGCTTAAATCGCCATTCTCTCCCAGCCCCCAACATTACTTTTTTTTTTTTTTTAAAAGATTTTTTTTTTTTTTTTTTTTTTTTTTTTTGACAGGGTCTCCCTGTATTTTTGGATGTCCTGGAACTCACAGATCTTTTGCCTCAGCCTCCTAAATCCTGGGCTTACAAGGCGTAGGCCACTGTCCCTGGCTGGTGAAGTTTCTTGATGCCTGTGTTACTGGAAACTGGCAGAGTTCATTGTCCTGTTCATATATAACTACTTTTCAACAATAGTTTATGGTTTCCCATCACTGTAAAAAAGTCACCAGGAGGGGCTGCACAGGTGGCTCCTTGGTTAAGAGCACTGGCTTTTCTTGAAGAGGACCTGGTTTTTGTTCCTAGCACCCACATGTATGCTAACAACTGTCTGTAAGTTTAGTTCCAGGACATCTGAGCCCATTTCTGTCTTCTGCAGTCATTGCCTGACAAAGGTGTATTTACACACATGGAGACAATATGTTTATTCACATAAAATAAATAAAGTCCAAGGTATATTTTTATTGGATTTAAATGTAAGGGAGGGGTCTGTTTTTGAGACCAGAGGATCTCCCTGTAATCAGCCCCAGCCTGGCCTTGTACTGGAACTCACTATGTTATAGACCCAGGCTGTCATTGAACTCACAAATCTGCATCTCCCTCCCGAGGATACAAACATAAGAGAGGGGCTGGAGAGATGGTACTCAGTGGTTAAGACTCACTTCTCCTTCTTAGCAGAGGAACCTGGGTTGGATCCCAGCAACCCATGCATGGATGATACTAAGAACTGTCTATAGGCCAGCATGGTGGCACACACCTTTAATCCCAGCACTCAGGGAGCAGAGGCAGCCAGGCAGGTAATCTTTATGGGTTCATGGCCAGCCTGGCTAACATTAGTGAGTTCCACGCAGGCTGGAGCTATAAGGGGAGCCTCTGTCTCAAAAGACAAAAAAAAAAAAAAAAAAAAAAAAAAAAAAAAAGACATTAAAAGCGAACGTGCAAGAGGTTACGTTTCTTTGACAGGCAAACACACAAGAGGAAAAAAGGTACTGGTAAAGAGAGAGCGCGGCAGTCGCTGGGGTGGGGGGGCCTCACCAGACTGGGGTGAGGGGGGTGCTCACCAGTCTGGCAGTAACTCTTTAATCTTCTCCATCAGTCCTAGGGAGGGATCCAGCTGGAGAAACCAAGCCAGCTGGATGGCACAGAAGAGAAAGAGCCAGCTGAGGGGGCTGGCAGGGACCACGCCAGCAAGAAAGTCACTCTGTGGTGAGAAAAGGGACATCTTCAGTCACATGTTCCCTCTGAGCACCTGCTCTGCACTATTCTTAGGTGCTAAGGAGCCCAGAATGTGGTCAGAACTCAGCATTCATTGAAAGGAATCCCCAGTGAGGGGCTGGGGTGTGGCTCAGTGGTAGAGCCCTGTCTAGAATCCCCAGTGAGGGCTGGGGTGATGGCTCAGTGTAGAAGCCTGTCTAGACACCCCCATGAGAGGGCTGGGGGTTGTGGCTCAGTGGTAGAGCCCTGTCTAGAATCCAGTGGGGGGCTGGGATGGTGGCTCAATGGATAGCAGCCCTGTTCTAGAATCCCCAGTGAGGGACTGGGGAGCTTGTGGTCCGTGGTAGAGCCCTGTCTAAAATCCCCAGCGAGGGGCTGGAGGGCTGACTCTTGGCTAGATTGGTAGAGCCCTGTCTAGAACCCCCAGTGAGGGGCTGGGGTGTGGCTCAGTGGTAGAGCCCTGTCTAGAACCCCCAGTGAGGGGCTGGGGTGTGGCTCAGTGGTAGAGCCCTGTCTAGAACCCCCAGTGAGGGGCTGGGGTGTGGCTCAGTGGTAGAGCCCTGTCTAGAATCCCCATTGAGGGGCTTTGGTGTGGGTCAGCTGGCCTAGAATGTGCAGACCCTGGGTCATTCCGTTGCACACAACCCAGAGGAGCACAGGAATGCTCTAAGATACTAGGGACGAGTTGTGAGTGAGGGCGCTAGAGCCCAGCAGGGCACAGTGAGTGGGGTCGAGAACTCCAGAGGAAGCCGCAGAACAACGGCTGACAGCCCTGGAGCCGAGCGTCCAGGTCTTCAGACGTGGGTGCTGGGCATCCCAGAGCAGGTATCCATGTCCCAGAAGGAAACCATCCAGCAGCCCTCCTCACCCAGAACCTCCAGAGATGCCTTTTCCAAGAGCGCAGGCCAGAGAGGTAGATGTCCTGCCACATGGTGGAGCTCAGCTCCACTTCCGACCCGTCCGAGCTCAGTGAGGACAGCAAGCCTGAGGCCTGGTGTGCCTCAGCCATGACCCTGGGTCCCTGGGAGGATAGAGAGTCACTCTCCAGGACCTCAGAGACTCCTTCCTCACACCCAGGGGTCCAGACCTTATCCTCCCTCAGAGGCAAGGGTCCTCCCCAGCCTTCTCCCTTAGATCCAGGGGTCCAGACCTCAGCATCCTCCCCCAGACTCAGGAGTCCTTCAAGTGTCCTCTCCAGGCTCCTCCTCAGACCCAGGGATCGTCTCCAGCCTCCTCCCCCAGACCCAGGGGTCCTCCCCAGGCTCCTCCCACAGACCCCAGCCCTTCCTTTCCTGCATCAGGAAAACAGTGCTTGGCTCACCCTGCCTTAAGTACTTAGTGTTGCCGTTCCCAGTTGGGTCCTGGGGGCAGGGCTTCGGCTGAGGACCTGTAAGAATGTTCAGAGGCTGGAGGGCTGACTTGCGGCCACCTGTCACCTAAGGACTCGGAATTCGGGGTGGGGGGAGGGACAATAGTCCAGGATCGAGGGCTTCGGAAGAATCGTACCAGCTTTAGAACTATAGAAAACAAACAATTGCTGGCTGCTTGCACTACCCACCCCATTTCCGCTTCCCCTCGCAAGTCAGGGGTGTGCGGTGTTAATAAATTCCCTGAATCCTGGGAGGCAGAGAGTCCCCTCCCCCGCGGGGTCTGGAGAGGGATGAGGGCGGAAGCACCCTACTGCGCATGCCCGGCAGCCAGGGATGCTGATGGTGCGCGGAGAGTCCAGGACAGGTGATGGAGAAGCCCTGTGTGCCCAAGCCCAGACGCGGGTGTAGCCCCCATGCTCTGGCCCTTATTCGGCCGTCTCGGAGTTAGCAGCCCAGATTCCTGGGTCCACCCCAAGGACGTCCCTGCCCCCAGCTTTGAGCTCAGGACCCAGGTTCCTCCCCGCCTGCGTCCAGCTCTGTCCACGAGGCCACTACCTGGTCCGGTGCCTTGCCGACGCAGTGTCACTGAGCACCCTGAAGCAGGGATCTGGCGTGCGCCCTGGTCCGTGGGCCCTGACCCCGCCTCCTCTAGTCTCCGGGTCCCGGCCCCGCCCCTCCAAGCACAGCATCCAATCCCCTTCTTAGACGCTGCCCCCAGGCTGCAGAATTGGTCCGGGCCCCATTCGCACCGCTGGACCTCCCTCCTCTCGCCCTGTTGCCCCAACCCGGTGGTCCAGCCCCAGATTCAGTGGCACTCAGGGCCTTCCTATGGCCACAACATTGCACGTAGGACACAGCACCCAATCTCTGCTCCTAGGGCACAAGATGCTTGGGTGGGGTGGAGGGGTGTCAGGCCGACTCACCAACACCCAAGGCAGGTGCACACTGAGGAGGTACAATTCAAGGAAGCATACAGTCTGGGGCTGGATGGAGGGCTCAGTGGTTAAGAGAACTAAGAGCACTGACTGCCCTTGCAGAGGACCGAGGTTTAATTCCCAGCACCCAGATGGCAGCAAACCATAATTCCAGTTCCAGAGGAGCTGACCTCCATGAGCATTGCATGACACAGGTACACTTACATGCGGGTAACACACTCAGACATAAAAATTAAGACAATCGGGCTGGGCGTGGTGGTGCATGCCTTTAATCCGAGCACTCGGGAGGCAGGGGCAGGGGCAGGGGCAAGGGGATCTCTGCGAGTTCAAGGCCAGTCTGGTCTACAGAGTGAGCTCCAGGACAGCTGGGACTAAAAGGGAGACCCTGTCTCAAAAATACAAAAAAAAAAACAAAACAAAACACAAAACACTAAGACAATCTTCTATGTAGGGTCTAGGGACGGTTTAGTAGTTAAGAGGGAGGGTGGACTGGACCTTCCTTGCAGCTCACAAGCAGGGCGTGGTGGCACAAGCCTTTAACCCCAGCACTAGGGTGGCAGAGAGAGTTCAAGGCCAGCCTGGTCTACAGAAATAGTTAAAAAAAAAAAAAACCCAACCCTCAAAATCACCTTTAAAAAATTGAAAATTGGGCTGGAGAGACGGCCTAGTGGTTAAGAGTGCCGACTGCTCTTACAGAGGACCCGGGTTCGATCCCCAGCACCCACATGGTGGCCAAGAACCGTCTGAAACTCCAGTTCCAGGGGAATCCGACACCCTCTTCTGACCTCCGTGGCATTGCACAACACGGGCGCACAGACCTGCATGCAGACAGTACATTCATACACATACAAAAATAAAATTAAAAAAAAATTAAAAAAAATAAAAAATTTATGGGGCTGGAGAGATGGATTAGCAGTTAAGAGCACCAACTGCTCTTGCAGAGGACCCAGGTTCAATTCCCAGCACCCACATGGTGGCTAAGAACCATCTTTAACTCCATCCAGTTCCAGGGGAATCTGATGCCCTCTTCTGACTTCTGTGGCATTGTGCCGACATGGGTGCACTAACCTGCATGCAGACAATACACTCGTACACATAAAAAAAAAAATTAAAAAATTTTTTGTGTGCTTAATGTAAGTGTACCTGTGTCCCTTGGAGGCCAAGCAGGGATTGTTAGCTGCCATGTGGGTGCTGGGACTCAACCTCTTGCTCTTAAACACTGAACCATGCATCTTTAATCTCAGGACTGAGAGATTTTTTTGTCTTCAAGACGGGTCTCCCTGTAGCCCCAGCTGTCCAGGAACTCACTCTGTAGACCAGGCTGGCCTTGAACTCTCAAAGATCCGCCTGCCTCTGCCTCCCTTAAAGGCATGCGCCACCATGCCAGGCCCTCAGATTTTCAAGGCCAGCCTTGTCTATATAGTGATTTCCAGACCAGCAAAAAAAAAAAAATGTATGAATCGGTTAGTGGAACTATTGTTTTATTCAGCAGCCCCGTCCTGAGTACTCTGTGCAGTTGGTTCAGCTGCAGACCCATGAACGTGCGAAGGTGTGCTGGGGAACTTGGGTGCCAGAGGTACCTGGGGAGCATGTGTGGGCAGCCACAGGGGTGCATGCAGACTTCAGAAAAGTGAGCCAGCCATCTACCCTGCATGGTAGGAGCAAACCTGGATTTCCGTGGCCTCCGCTACAGGGGGCCTTTGAGCCCCTCCACAAAGCTTTGTTCTCAGCAGCCTTGGGAGTCAGGAAGTGTGGAGGGACACACCTACAGGGTGACTTGGTAGTGGCCTTCCCTTCATTCCTCTAGGGACTGGCCTGGGTTCTCGAGGAGACACTATGCTAGGGGTCCTGGTGGGCAGGTAGGGCAGCTATGTGATTGCGTGCAATGGCCAGCCAAGGTTAGGTTCACCCAGGCCCACCAGCTGACCCCACTGCCCCAACATGGAGGGTGGTGTCCAACCTCAGCTCCGGGCGCCACTCTGCACACAGCTCCTGGCTGGCCTTTGAGGCTCCTGGACATCTCACCCTAGTAGCCCCAAGGCACACCGTAAAGAGACCTACAAGCAAAGTGAAAACAAAGCCCCCAAACCAGAGAACCCAAGGCGGACACCCCAACCCACCGTGCGCCAGGGAGCAGAGCCGAGCGCCCAGAACGTGGTGCCAAGAAGCAGAGCTGCCCCAGCTGAGGATTTATTGGCGTAAACACAACCATATAAAAACATAAGTTATGAAAACAGTCATGATGTGCCCTCCCGTCCCCCAAGCCCTGCTCCTGAGCCCTCTTCTCTGGGAAGGCCAGGAGAGGGGACCCCCGAAACTGCCTAAGAACGCCATAGCCCCAGGCCCCATAGGGCAGGCAGGCGCCACTCAGCGCATCCGGTAGTCTGTGGAGCAGGAGAGCTCGCACAGCTGGCCCTTGAAGTCCAGGTCGATGGTGAAGTCCAGGTCACGCTGTGGGGAGAGGTGCACGTCAGGCTGAGCAAGGTACATGGGGGTGGGGGTGGGGGTGGGTTCCTGGGCATCCTACCCTCAGGTGCACCCTCCCTGTCCCAGTAGCAGCTCCACAGGGCCACCTTACCCCACTACTGCCTGCCTGATCCCCAACAGAGCTCAGTTTTGAATCACTTTTTGAAGGGGACTTCACCCGCCATCAGCAAGGGCTGTTCCCGACACCTTGGGGTCCCCCCACCCCAAAGCTTCAGGAGTACCCATCCCACCCACACAGCAAGGCCCCGCGGGGGCCCAGAGCCTGGCGTGCAGAGTGTCTGCCCCTTAACCTGTGCGTGGGGACCACTCCCTCAGAACCTGGCTGTGCAGAGTGTCTGCCCTTTAACCTGTGCGTGGGGACCACTCCCTCAGAGCCTGGCTGTGCAGAGTGTCTGCCCTTTAACCTGTGCGTGAGGACCACTCCCTCAGAGCCTGGCTGTGCAGTGTCTGCCCTTTAACCTGTGCGTGGGGACCACTCCCTCAGAGCCTGGCTGTGCAGTGTCTGCCCCTTAACCTGTGCGTGGGGACCACTCCCTCAGAGCCTGGCTGTGCAGAGTGTCTGCCCTTTAACCTGTGCGTGGGGACCACTCCCTCAGAGCCTGGCGTGCAGAGTGTCTGCCCCTTTAACCTGTGCGTGGGGACCACTCCCTCAGAGCCTGGCTGTGCAGTGTCTGCCCTTTAACCTGTGCGTGGGGACCACTCCCTCAGAGCCTGGCATGCAGAGTGTCTGCCCTTTAACCTGTGCGTGGGGACCACTCCCTCAGAGCCTGGCTGTGCAGTGTCTGCCCTTTAACCTGTGCGTGGGGACCACTCCCTCAGAGCCTGGCATGCAGAGTGTCTGCCCTTTAACCTGCGCGTGGGGACCACTCCCTCAGAGCCTGGCTGTGCAGTGTCTGCCCTTTAACCTGTGCGTGGGGACCACTCCCTCAGAGCCCCAGGCACTGAGCAGAGCAGCTGTAACTGGGTCATCCTGGGACCCGGCTGTCACACTGGGCGCTCAGACAGCTGCTGGCCCAACCTCGGCTGAGAGCGGAGGAAGTCTGAAAGCCAGCCTGCACCCTGCACACCCCACCACCTCCAGCCCTCGGGGCCCTGGGCCTCACGTTGTTCTTGGCATTGGGCCGCATGCCAATGGTGCCAAAGATCTCTTCCCCGGTCTTAACTGTCAGGTAGTCCTCCATGTAGAACACTGTCTGCTTCCAGTGTGTGTACGGGGACTCAGGGCCTGTGGAGGTATGGTCAGGTGAGCCTCTGCCTGGACCTCATCACCACTGCCCCAACACAGTGACTTTGTAAACAGCCAGGTTGTAACACGGGTTCTCAATACCCAAGCCACACCCCTGCCCCTCACTGGGGATTCCACACAGGGCTCTACCATTGAGCCACATCCCAGCCCCTCACTGGGGAGTCTAGACAGGGCTCTACCACTGAGCCACACCCCAGCCCCTCACTGGGGAGTCTAGACAGGGCTCTACCACTGACCACACCCCAGCCCCTCACTGGGGATTCTAGACAGGGCTCTACCACTGAGCCACACCCCAGCTCCTCACTGGGGATTCCAGACAGGGCTCTACCACTGAGCCACACCCCAGCCCCTCACTGGGGATTCTAGACAGGGCTCTACCACTGAGCCACACCCCAGCCCCTCACTGGGGACTCTAGACAGGGCTCTACCACTGAGCCACGCCCCAGCCCCTCACTGGGGATTCTAAACCAGCCTTACAACACCCTCAACTGTCCTTTTACTTTGCCTCTCTCTACCTAGCTGGTTTGCCCTGGCCCAACCCCATGTGGCCCTCACTGGTGGAGAAGCCGGTCCTCTTGTGGCAGCGGGTGAACTCGATGTTGAAGTAGGCCACCAGGGCATGCACGTAATCATTCCTCTTCACTTGCAGGCAGAACGGGGAGGTGAAGGTCAGGTCTTCCACCTTCACTGTGTAGATGTCCACCTCCTGTAGGACAGGCAAGCCCTGCACTCAGGTCCTGCCCAGCACTGGGTGACCCCACATGGCTGGGCACATGGCCACATTCTGCCATCATCAGGATTGAGATCCACAACCCGTCCCCTTGCTACCTTTATGAGGCAGGCATTGGTGACCAGCTGCTTGGGGTCTACCACATCCACCAGGGGCTCCTTGATGGCCACATCTTTGATGCAGGACATGTCAAAGCCATACACGTTCTCCCACCCTGCGAAGACAGGTCAGGTGAGCCTGGAAGCCCAGGCCCACCCTCTGCACCCCGCCCACCGCAGAGCAGAGCCCCAGCTCACAGTGGATCTTGTAGTCTTTGTACTGCCGGTCCTCGATGGCTGTCACATACAGGGTAGCGCGGTCTGGGAAGATGAGGCCATCGGGAGCCTGAGGTGGGGTGGGTGAGGGCACAGCACAGGACACCTCAGCGAAGGACCTCCAGAGCACCCCGAACCATGCACCTGCCTGTCTACTGCTGTACAGGACACCTCAGCAAAGGACCCCCAGAGCACCCCGAACCATGCACCTGCCTGTCTACTGCTGTACAGGACACCTCAGCAAAGGACCCCCAGAGCACCCCGAACCATGCACCTGCCTGTCTACTGCTCTTCTCCAGGCCACCACAACTTTCCACGGAGACCCCCAGCCTCCACACTGCCCTGAACTGCTGCCTGTCCCAAGGTTGCTAGGCGCCCTCCACCCCTCCCGTGGCTCCTCCAGACGCTTAGTGCCACAGCCTCCCTGCAGGGCCCCAGCACGAACTGTCCCAGGCCTTCCTATTGGCTGAGTTGGTGTCCTTTCCTCTGGAACCCTCCCTGGGAGGCCTCTTGCGTCCCAGTGCATGGCGGCAGTGGACTCTTGACCCAAGGTCATTTCCCTGGGTGCCCACTGTGCCCAGCTGTCATGTCCACAGCCCAATGGGGAGCCCTGTTGTCTCACCAGCCACTTGTCGCGGGCGTGCAGCACCGTGTTGAGCATGGACTCGTAGAAGAGGCAGTAGCCCATCCACTCGCTGATGATGATGTCCACCTTATCCACGGGCAGCTCCACCTCCTCCACCTTGCCCTTGATGATGGTCACCACTGTGGCCAAAGGAAAAGCATCAGGAGGCCCCTCACTGGCAGCCATGGGACTCTTGACTCTGTGGGACTACAGAGCCAAAGCAGCCTCACACACCGGAGGTGAAGGGGGGGGGGCTGGGAAGCGGCTGCAGTGGCTCAGCGCTCCCAAGCTGTTTCCACGCCTGGAAACCCTCAGAACAAAATTACCCTCCAGTCACCAGATGTGACAAAGTAACGGGTGGTCACGTTTATTAAAACAGAGGCTGGTGAGATGGCTCAGTGGGTACGGAGGCTTGCTGCCAACTGGAAGACTTGATTTCAATCCCCAGGCCCCACATGTACAATGTAAGAACCAACTCGCTGCAGTTGTCTGTCCTCCACATGTGTACCATGGCATCGTGTGCCCTCCCCTCCCACCACAGAATAAACAAAAAATGGTTTTCCAAATGGCCATATAGCCAGCCAGGCCTGTCACCCGAGTTGCAGAGGATGCTGCGGCAGGCGGAGGGCTAAAAGTTCAAGGCCAGCATGAGCTGAAACTCTGTCTCAAAATCAACAGGCTGGGGTGGCTCAGGAGCGCCGCCCCGGGTTCCATCTTGGCACTGGGAGAGGAAAGCCCTGGTGTATGTCTGTGGTGGTGGGTGCTGTCCGTATATCCCAGGACTTACAGGGGTGATGGTCCACGGGAGCTCTGTGTCAAATGCAGATCACCAAGGCTGAGTGGCAGTCACTTGCTGGCTTAGGACAATTGTGCCTTTTTTTTTTTTGGTCTTTTTGAGACAGGGCCTCCCTGTAGCCCCAGCTGTCCTGGAACTCAGAGATCTGCCTGCCTCTGTCTCCTGAGTACTGGGATTAAAGGAGTGCGCCACCACGCCTGGCAACAACTGTGCTTTCGAGTAACCACCACCCAGATCCCAACAGCACAGGGTGCACAGGAAGGTCAAGCCCATGACCTTGCCCCTTCCACGTTGCTCATGGAGCACTGGTGTCCTGTCCCGATTAGCGTGGGTGCTTTGGTTTCCTTCTGATACACCCAGATTCTCCTGCCTCAGCCTCCCAGGCAGGGATGACAGGTGTACCACTGTGCCGGCTCCTTCACGTTCCAGACCCACGTTCCAGATCTTACTGGAAACTAGTCTGTTGTGCTGGTCAAAGTCTCTGGGTGACTTAAAAGGGACTAGTTTTGAAACATGGTATGTCTATGAAGGCATCAGAGAAAGGAGCCAGGTGCCCAGCGCATGGCACAGCACAGCGGCACTGGGTGTGGTCTCTGGGAAAGGCAGGGCCAGTCAGTCGCCATGGCCGGCTGAGGCTCTAACCTCTCAAGAGGCCCTGGACAGGACAACGAAGGGCTGGGAGGAGCACAGCACTGAGCTGCCCAGCTCAGACCCCGTCCGTTCAGTGAGGGCTCCAGGAAGCCGCACTGCTCCCACACGCCCTTTCCCTCCCACTTCCCCGCTCACCGTGGTCTAACTTGTTGGCTTTGACGATCTTCACAGCATAGTCAGAGATACTGGAGCACTCGATCTGAGGAAGATGGTGGACGGTGAGACCCAAGTCCCATCCCAGCTCCCACCCCAATCCGGCTGGAACTCAACAGGCTCCTCTCTGGAAGACTCACCCCGATGACCTTGCGGGCGCCAGCTTTGGCAGCAAACATGCATAGGATGCCAGTGCCCGAGCCCACGTCCAACACCACCTTGTCCTTGAAGAGGTGCCGGTTGTGAAACATAGAGTTGCGGTAGGTGAGGGTGCGCACCTCATCCTTCAGCATCTCCTGGGGATGGAGACACAGGATGCAATGAGGACAGGTGGGGGCCTGGACTCCGCCCCCCCCCACCCCCCACTGATGACAGGCAAGGCTACCACTTAGACCAACAGATCCTTTCCGTTCTTCAGAGGTTCATGATGCCAACACCCATGCTAGCCAGATCCCACCAGTGCTCCCCAGGACCCAGGGATGCATCAGGAGGCAAGGCAGGAGGGTGCGGCTACTGGAAGGGGGTTCCAAGGCCTTGTGGTGATGGCCTGTTACTTAATACACTTGAGAGCATGAAAGTTCAAAGCCAGTTTGGGCAATTTAGAGACCATGTTTCACAATAAAGACAGGGGCTGGAGAGATAGCCCAGCGGTTAAGAGCACCAACTGCTCTTGCAGAGAACCCAGGTTCGATCCCCAGCACCCACATGGTGGCTGAGAACTATCTGTAACTCCAATTCCAGGAGAACTCCAGTTCCAGGGGAATCCGAGACCCTCTTCTGACCTCCGCGGCATTGCATGACACGGGTGCACAAACCTACATGCAGATAGTACATTCATATGCATACAAAAATAAATAAAATTAAAAAAAATCAAAATAAAGACAGATGTGGAGACAGCTGAGTGTCAGTGGCTGCACGACTTTCCACATATTCACATGGTGGTGCGCATGTGGAGCCTGAGGGTAGCCGTCCTCAGGTGTTGGCCACCTTGTGTTTGCATTTTTGAAACAGGGTCTCCCTGTAGCTCAGGTGGCCTGAAGCTTACTATACAATAAACCAGGCTGGCCTTGATCTCAGAGATCTGCCCGCCTGTGCCTCCCCAGTGCCGGCACTGAAGACCACGACACCAGGACGGCCCACCTGGTTTCCTGACAGGAAGTCTGGCTGAGACCTGGTGCTCCTTGCTTAGGGTAGGCTGGTTGACAACACCAGCACTGCCTGTGCCTGGCTCTGGGACAGGACTCAGGTCACTGGTCTTATGTGGCAAGCACTTCTGCCCACAGAGCCACCTCCTGAGCCTTTTCCTGGCTTTTTACATGGTCCCAGGCATCAAATACAGGATCTCCTGTTTGCATGGCAAGGACATTACCGAGTCCCATCCCCAGCTCAGAGAGGCTCAGATTTTACGTTATGTTTTTCCCATTTTTTTTTTTTACTTTATAGTGCTGAGGGCAGAAGCCAGGACCTAGCGTTTGCTAGGCAACCACTCTACAGGAAGCCACACTCCCAGTCCTGACAGGATGCTGTTTAAAAGCAGGAGGGGCAGGGGCTGGAGAGATGGCCTAGCGGTTAAGAGCGCCGACCGCTCTTGCAGAGGACCCGGGTTCGATCCCCAGCACCCACATGGCGGCCGAGAACCGTCCGAAACTCCAATTCCAGGGGAATCCGAGACCCTCGTCTGACCTCCGCGGCATTGCACAACACGGGGGTGCACAAACTTGCATGCAGACAGTACATTCATACACATACAGAAATAAATGAAAAATTAATAATAAAAAAGCAGGAGGGGCAAGGAGTCCTCAGAATGTCATTCCAGTTGCATTCTGGGACCTCAATCTCCTTCAAAAGGGTCTGGAAGCCATTCTGGCCAAAGCAGTGGGGGCCAGTCCCGCTGCCAGCCACTAGAGGGCACGAGAGACCACCAGCAAGCTCTGACCTCAGCCTGCGGTCTGGGGCACGCATGCGTGGTCCCACCCCAGCCAGGCGTGCTGGGCTAAAGCCTCAGTCTCCAAGGCAACGGCCGAGCTGACCTGACCCACTATGTATGAGCCTTGCAGGAGCAATTGAGGGGCCAGGGAAGAAAGGGCCAGAGTGCTCATGCACGGCAGGCAGACAGCCCCATCGGCTGCCTGGAAGGGCTGGCCCGGGCAGCCTCTCACCTCGTGGATGCCGAAGTGGGCATAGGAGTCAAAGTAATAGTCTTTGGAGGTCATATCCTCAGCGTTAGGCTTTTCACTGCTTTCTGCCTGGCCACAGGACACCTGGGAGGGGGTAAAGGGATACAAGGGTCAAAGGTGGGCTTCCCATAGCCTCTGCCACCTGCAGAACATCCAAGTCACACCAGGGTGACCTCCAGCCCCCACCTGCCATCTTTCCTCCCCAAGGAGCCCAGTGTTTCCACATCCAGGACCCACCCAGAGCACCACTCAGGGAGCACCCCCTCGCCTACCATCTCTCCAGTCTCTCTGCCCGTCTCTAGCTCAGCCCACAGCTGGGGAGGGAGGGAAGGGAGGGCAGAGCCAGGACAGACACACGGAAGGGCGAGGGGGGGCTGGAGATGGAGTTAAGGAAGCAGCCATGGCATGGGAGGTGGGGGTCTGGGATGGGTGGGGGGTCTGCCCTGCGTGTTTAAGGGACTACAGGGGACTGGTATGAAGCAAAAGGAACAGTTAGACTCTGGAGGAGCCAGATGTGTACTGAGATACACATATGTGGAGGTGGGCTGTGGGGGGCTCACAAAAGGATATTTACTTCTTCAAGAGGCGGCTGGAGGCTCATCCCATTAGCCAAGGTGGCTACAAAATTCTACGAGAGAGTAACAGGGAGAAAGGGTTAGCTAAGGGGCGGCCGGGCAGGTACTGGGCTACGGGGCGGCCAGGCCGGGGACTGGGCTTCTGGGTACTGAGTGTTCTGCACTTTTTTCCTTGGCATGGGTGATGACACAGGAGTAAGCAATGAGTGGGGACCAGTTAAGGGAGGGGAAAGGGGAAGGAAGGTAAGGGGTCTCCTGTCCCAGCTGTGGCTGGAGAGATCGTGGCCCACCCACTGCGCCCCTCTGTGGCCAGCCAGCTGACCACACACCCCTCCCCCACTCAGGCCAGTGGACTCAGTGGTATCCGCCAGGGCACTTGGGCACTGCAAGCCAGCTGTCACTTCACCACCTAATCCCCCCAGATTAGGTGACCCTTCCTGACACACTCCCCTAGGCATGGGTGCCATGAATAGTTTGGAAGGAGGAGGCTGGCAGGAAACCTGTGCCAGCACCTGACAGTCAGCCCAGTATGTGTGGCATGGCACTGCACAGAAGGCACACCAGCGCCTCCCTCCACCTCAGGTGGGGAACAGGCTTCAGCTGCACCTCCTAGGAAGGCCACGGGGGGGGGGGGCGGCGGCGGCGCAGGATGTATCTTGGGAAGGCAGTGCCAGCTCTCTGCAAACCCCATCTGGACCCCAGACGCAGGGCCAAACTGAAACAGCCTCTGGGGTGTTTCCTCTGCCCACACAGTGCTAGATGATCACGTGTCAGGTGTCTGAACAACAGATGACCCCCCCCCTCTAATGTCAAGAGGAACAGGCTCCATCAGGCCACATCCCTTTGGTGACCACCTTCCAAGGCTGGGGGGGGGGGGCAAAGCCTGGGGCCATGACCTATCAGGTGCTCTCAGTTCCCACAGTCAGAGAGACTGCCCACGTGGAACCATTCCCCTACACCACGAATACCAGGAGCCAATCTGGCCAGAGTGCTTGAGCAAGAGACTAGAACCTGGTGGCCAAGGCCTGTCCGTCTACATGGGAGGTTGAGGGCAGAAGATAGCAAGTTCAAGGCCAGCCTGGGCAAGTTAGACTCCGTATCAAAATTTAAAAGTACAAAGTGGACTGGGGTAAACAGCTCATAGAAAACCTGCCCAGAGGCTGTGCTGGAGAGATGGCTCAGCAGTTAATGGACTGACTGCTCTTTCAGAGGACCCAGATTCAATTCCCAGCACACACATGGCGGCTAAGAACCGTCTTTAGTGCCAGGCGTAGTGGAACCGCACTTGGGAGACAGAGGTAGGCTGATCTCTGTAGGTTCAAGGCCACCCTGGTCTACAAAGCAAGCTGCAGGCCAGCTGGGACTAAAAGGAGACCCTGTCAAAAAAAACAAAACAAGCCGGGCGTGGTGGCGCACGCCTTTAATCCTAGCACTCGGGAGGCAGAGGCAGGCGGATCTCTGTGAGTTCAAGGCCAGCCTGGTCTACAGAGCGAATTCCAGGACAGCTGGGGCTCCAGGGAGACCCTGTCAAAGACCAAAAAAAAAAAAAACCAAAAAACAAAACAAAAAAACCTGCCTAGAAACAAGCAGCAAGCCAGACCCCCGACTTTCGTACATATGGGGGGGGGATTCAGGCAATGTTGGTAAGCCTCAGGAAGGGCACATCTCCCTCAACCTGCAGAAAGCAAGGGCTGCAGCTGGGGAGGGTGTTAGGCCCCACGGCCCGAGACCGACCTCCGGCGACCCACCCGAGAGCATTCCCACCAGGAGAAAGGTTTTGGGACCACGCCCCATGAAAAAGGACGTCCCTCCCACGCGCCAAGAATGACCACGAGGGGGTGCGCGGCGCCTCCTCCGAATCTCCAGGGTGGAGATAACCCACCATCTCGTCAAAGAGGTCACAGGGCCCTGCCCATCCCCCCAGCTCCACCATGCAGAGTGGGGGGGAACCCAGAGCTGAGGATCCGGAGCACCGGGGAGGGGGAGGCTCGCGGGTCCCACCCCGGTGCACCGAGCTCCGCGTGCACCAAGCCCAGGGTGTACGGCCGCCCCAGCGTGGTGCGGATCCGGGGAGCCCTGGGCCCCCGGGGTGCAGCCCGGGTCGCGGGCCGGGGGCGGGGCCTTCGTCTCCACGTGGGACCCGCGAAGCTTTGAGCGCGGCACACCCCCTCCCCACGCCACGCGGCCACGTGCGGCCCGGCCGGAAGCGCCCCCGGCCCGAGGCCACGTGCGACGCCCCTCGGCGCGGCTGCGGGGGTCAAAGAACCCCGAAAGCTGGGGTCCCCCAGCATGATGAAACACGTTCCCCGCTGAGGGTCCACGCGAGCCCTGTCGTGTCCCAGGACCCCGTTCCCACAACCCAGGCCGCAGGCCGACCGCCTCGCGCCGTCTCTCGGGCCTGAGGAGCTCGTCAGCTCACCTCCATGATGCAGTTCGCGGTCTCGGCTGCCGCCATCTTCACCAGAGTCCTCCGGCCTCCGAGACCCCCCCCTTTCTCCTTAATCCCCCCCACCCGGGACCGCCTTTTAGCAGAGGGTCAACGACACGCCCCCGGAGACCCCGCCAGAAGTTCTCATTGGCCTGTAGAGCCGCCTTTCTGACAATTTCGAGTGTTCATTGGATAAGGTACATGCCAGTCAAAATCAATGTGCCCGCCCCTCCAGGCGTTCTGAGGCCCGCCCCCTTCAGTGACTAGGACGGGAACAACTCTCTGTCTATCTCACCCAAAGCGTTTGGTGATTGGGTGAATTCCTCCAGTGAGTCCCACCCGTTTTCCGTCAGCTCCGCCTCAGAGCTTCCCGGCGTGCTCTGCGCTCAGCAGATGTCGGCAAACAGATCTGTCCATCACCAGAATAGCCCGCCTCTTCCTCGCTGCTATTGGTTTAACGGAAGGTGACGTTTGAGGCTTTTACCCCGCCTTCCAATAGCGGCCAGGCTCAAGAAGAACACAAGCCATTGGCCTTCCAGGAGAAAGTCAGAGCTGTAGGCGGCAACGACTGGCTCTCAGGAATGTCAGTCTTCCTCTTTCGAGGTGGCTTCTCCCTGCCCTAGGGGAGTCCGGGAGGAACAAGGGCGCGAATGCCGCACCAAGCCCGAGGGCGACTCTCGAGCCCTGGGAGGCGGGATAGGGGGGCGCGGGCGGCCCTGGGGCACCGAAACCCGCAGGGAACGGGAGTGCAGTCCAGCACACTGAACTCCAATCCTGTACCAGAGCTCCGTGGCCGCTCCCAGGTCCTCTGCCTTTGTCTGGCTAACTCCTACACGTCAGTCATGGGCAGTTCACATACCACAGTCCCTGGGAAGTTCTGGATCTGCAGAAAGTTACTCCTTGAATAAGATGACTGCACATAGCTGGGTTCCTGTAACTTCCTCACATTACTGTGCTCTGGCCAAGTTTAGGATCCTTCAGACTCCCGAATGAGCACCACAGGTGGGGGGCCTCTGCCCTACGTGTGCGCACACACCTGGCCTGTTTCCTTCAGACACCTAACAATGACTTATGTACTTGTTTTTAGGCAGGGGCTCACTGTGCAGCTTGGCTATTTACTAGTGTGTGTGGCTGTTCAGAGGCCACAAATCTGGCAGAAGTCAGTTCGCTCCACCGTTGTTGGGCCTGCTTTATCTTGTCTCATGAGGCCCTCGGCAACTTCTTGAGCCTGCTCTAAAGTTTGCAACAAAGTAAGGCAGCTGGGCCAGGATTATTTACAACTGAGGGGCCCTTATCCGCTGGCCTTAAGTAAACAAAACCTTGGCTAAAGGAAGTAAGGTAGGCACAGCCAGGGTTGTTTTGAAACTTTTCCCATGGGCCCTAGCTATTTCACCTTAAGATGATTGGCTGTACCCTTGTGGTCTTTGCCTTTATAAGCCGCTGCCTGAGCCAGGGTTGTTTTGAAACTTTTCCCATTGGCCCTAGCTATTTGACCTTTAAGATGATTAGCTGTTCCCTTGTGGTCTTTGCCTTTATAAGCTGCTGCCTGACTCAATAAAGTGAGTCCTTGCTTTGATGAGACTCCTGCCCCCAGTGTGGTTCTTTTCCGGCCATCGACAAGGTAGTTGACACTGGCCATCCCTGACTCTCCTCCCTGCCCTACCTGCCGGAGGACCCGGCAAACTGGCGCCCAACGTGGGGCAGTTTCCTTCGAGAAGTTCGCTGATGGGCCAATCGATTCTGCAGGTCAGTGTACCTCCATAAATTATGGAGAAGTCTCCTTCCAAACCTAACCCCGCCCTAGAATCCCTCTGAGTTCAAGTGTAGGGACTTAAAAAGGAGAGATCCTTCCTATGGGGGCATTCCCTGGCAGTCCTCGGGCACGCCCCCTCGGCCTCCACAAAAGGCCTGGGAAGGTCCGCCTCCAAGGGAGCCGGACATATCGGGGCTCCTCTGGGGCACTCTCAGCCCTGAAGGGTTGCTTCCCCCCTCAGCCTCCAAAAAAGGCCTCGGAAGTAACTCCAGACGGGGTGCCTGAGCCCTTGGCAACCCCAACCCCTTTATCCTCCCCTATAGCATCTCCAAATCAGTGAAGGCATGGACTACGGATGGATATTCAGAGAAATTGTGAGAGGAGAGCTTCCTCTCCCGTGCACTTCCCCTCTAGAGGTCTTGAAATGGGCTCAGAGCCTGCCCTGCAGACTGGGCTCCAGCCCCTAAGAGAAGCCCTGGCTTCCACCTTCTGGCCACAGTTCAGGTGGCGAAGGTCACAGAGGATGGATGGACGGGCTTGCCCATGGAGCAAGCAAGCTCAAACTCTTTTTGCTGCAAACCTTCCACAGAGGCGCTCATTTGCAACTTTGCATAGGCAGGCTTCAGTTGTAGAGGTAACTACCCAGGAATTAATCTAGCAACATTGGCTTGCATGGAAGCTTGTGAAAAGCCCACCACAGTCTAAATGTGTTTTTAAAAAGTCCTCCTTAAAATTTTTTCTGGGGGCTGGAGAGATGGCTCAGCCGCTAAGAGTACTGACTTCTCTTGCAGAGGACCCAGGTTTGATTCCCAGCACCCACATGGCGGCTAAGAACCCTCTCTAAGCCGGGCATGTCTCAAAAAAATTTTTTTTCTGTAAATAGTGTTAAATAGTGTAACCTAGTGCTTAATTCTGCTGAAGTTTCCTTTTGTCTGCTCAACTTCCTCCAAGATCTTTTCTAGAGGCCGGTCTTCTTGTAAATTCCGGGCTTGTAGAGCCTGGCTTGGTGGCCCAGGCCTTTGATCCAAGTGGATTGCCTGTGAGTTCAAGGCCAGCCTAGTCTACCAGGCTGGCTTTGAATGTGGGCAGGCTCTGCCTTGAAAAGACCAAAGGCAAAATATGAAGCTTTTTAGTGTGTATGTATCTGTTTGTAAATACTCTGGTTAATCTAGTCCAATGTTTGTTCTGTGCCCCTCTCCTGCTAAACAGCGGATGGCTGGTGGGGGAGGGGCTGGCTTTACAGTATTTTGTGTTTCACTGGGAAGCATAAAGTCTAGGGCAGTGCTTCATCTATCATTGTGTTTTAAAGGTGCAGCTTTGATTCCAATACGCAGGAGACAGACTATGGAAATGACCTTTTCTCATTGAGTATAAGACAATAATGTGACTTTCTTCCCACAGATTGATTTTTTTTTTTCTGTATGTGTATGAATGTACTGTTTGCATGCAGGTTTGTGCACCCATGTCGTGCAATGCCGTGGAGGTCAGAAGAGGGTGTCGGATTCCCCTGGAACTGGAGTTCTCCTGGAATTGGAGTTTCAGACAGTTCTCGGCCGCCATGTGGGTGCTGGGGATCAAACCCAGGTCCTCTGTAAGAGCGGTTGGCACTCTTAACTGCTAGGCCATCTCTCCAGCCCCACAGATTGATCTTTGTACATATGTTTGTGTATGCTTGTATGTATGTGTGCACGCGCACGTATGTGTATGAATGTATGAGTATTTCATTTTAATCCCTATAACTTTTTTTTTTTTTTGGTCTTTTCAAGACAGGGTCTCCCTGTAGCCCCAGCTG
Organism: Rhizomys pruinosus; assembly: GCA_009823505.1. NCBI lineage: Eukaryota > Metazoa > Chordata > Mammalia > Rodentia > Spalacidae > Rhizomys > Rhizomys pruinosus. The sequence goes on along the minus strand of VZQC01000854.1, from coordinate 867,070 downwards.
TCCTGGAACTCACTTTGTAGACCAGGCTGGCCTTGAACTCACAAAGATCCGCCTGCCTCTGCCTCCCAAGTGCTAGGATTAAAGGCGTGCGCCACCACGCCCAGCAATCCCTATAACTTTCTAAACTCCTGTGGGTTTTTTTTTTTTTTTTGGTCTTTTT
>VZQC01000854.1:822865-866493 GCA_009823505.1 Rhizomys pruinosus | reverse complement strand
TTCTATGGTCATTTGTGTAATTTACTTGTCTTGGTTAAAAAATTACTGATTGTACAAATGCTGTTACAGTTAGCTACTTTATGGGTGTAAGGTACCACTATCAACTACACTCCCTCAACGCCTGAGACAAAAACTAACATTGGTTCTAAGCAATAATCTTATTTTAATTTAGATATAATTTAAAGTATGGTTAAATGTGTATTGTAGGGGCTGGAGAGATGGCCTAGCGGTTGGGAGCGCCGACGCTCTTGCAGAGGACCCGGGTTCGATCCCCAGCACCCACATGGCGGCCGAGAACCGTCTGAAACTCCAGTTCCAGGAGAACTCCAGCTCCAGGGGAATCCGAGACCCTCTTCTGACCTCCGCAGCATTGCACGACACGGGTGCACAGACTTGCATGCAGACAGTACATTCATACACATACAGAAATAAATAAAAAATTAATAAAAATATTTTAAAAAAATGTGTATTGTAAAACATTTAACAAGTAAAACATCTTTAAAACAGGGTTTTGTGCCAGGCCTGGAAAAAACCACCTCCAGGGACTGAAAGGAATATGCTTGTTATAAACCCATTTTATAAGATTTATAGTGATATGTTTGAAATAAGTATTATACAATTATATAGAGGTATTTCAGTAGAGATTTATACAGAAATACAAATAAATAGATATAAGTTAATGGACTTGATTTCTCTGAAGTCACAGTCTAGTAAAAGAATTTTAAGAAACATTTAATTGCCACCAACTAACTCAAACTGGAGGGGACTTAGGCATAAATACCCCCACGTAGCAGTTAAAGATCTAAAAAAGATCATCCATACCTGCCGGTCCTGCCAGCCCTTCCTCCAGATCCCCCCTCTCCAAACCTCGGGCAGTAATCCCGAGGTCTCCGGCCTAACCATCTCTGGCAGATAGATGTTACCCATTATACCCTGTTTGGCAGTTGACTCAAATCAAAACAGACAACGGTCAAACCCTCAAGGCTGAATTACAAAAACAAAAGGGGGAGTCCATGCCCCCACATGATCACCCTAAATATTTAAAATTTTTCCAAAATATTTTAAATTTTTCCAAGGAAAACAGGCATACATCTCCTTCCCAGAAGCACTGGTCCTCATCTGTCACCTATAGCTCTATTCAGGTCAGATGGAGGGACCCACTCACCGGGTCGTGGAGGGGACCAGACCCGCTCCTCACAGCAGGAAGAGGATTCGGATGTATTTCCCCCCAAAACGAAAAAAGGCCCATCTGGGTGCCAGCAAGAGCCCTTAAATATCTCCCCCAAGAGGGAGACAATGATAATGACCCCTCCAGGGAGTGTTTCACCCCCAAGGATGGCCCCTCTGCTCTTCCCTCAGGAGCGGCCCAGGATGAAAGTGACGTTGCTCCTCCTGCTGCTGACTCTCGTCCCGCCCAGTGGTGGGGAACTCGGAGACCCCAATGTGGCCAGACAACGCCTGGAGGCTGGATCTGGAATTGTCTGAAACAAAATAGATAATTTCAAGAAAATCACGTGTGTACCAGCTTGCACTGCTTCCTGCCCTACGTCCTTCCTCTCCTTGGACCCCTTCTTACACTCTTCGTAATTCTCACCCTCGGGCCCTGCGTGATTTAATAAAATCACTCAATTTATCCAGGGAATGCTAGATGCAGTAAAGTTACATCAGGTCAAGGTCCACTATCACAGGCTTGCTAGCCAGGAACCAGGGTCTTATAAATGGCCATCTTCATACGATCACCCGACCCCCGCCCTCCATGTGGCCAATGACAGATAAAACCCCAGAGAGACTGGGGCAACCTAAGACAGGGCATGGAGTGGCTCTTCGGCAGACCGGAGTCATAGCACCCAATGACGGGTAAGATCTTTCTGCACTCAGCCAACCTAAGACAGGGGCCAAACGTAAGCTGTTTGTATCCCAAAGATGGGTAAGACTGAGTTTGCAAGAATGGACAACCTAAGACGGGCTGTTTCTCCTCCTGCATTACAAAAAATAAAGGGGGAGTTGTTGGGCCTGCTTTGTCTTGGCCCATGAGGCCCTCGGCAACTTCTTGAGCTTGCTCTAAAGTTTGCAACAACACCTTAAAGGAAGTAAAACAGCTGGGCCAGGCTTGTTTACAACTGAGGGGCCCTTATCAGCTGGCCTTAAGTAAACAAAACCTTGGCTAAAGGAAGTAAGGTAGGCACATCCAGGGTTGTTTTGAAACTTTTCCCATTGGCTCTAGCTATTTGACCTTTCAGATGATTGGCTGTTCCCTTGTGGTCTTTGCCTTTATAAGCCGCTGCCTGACTCAATAAAGTGAGTCCTTGCTTTGACAAGACTCCTGGCCCCCTGTGTGGTTCTTTTCAGGTCGTTGACACCCCATCACTGCCCTACCTGCTGGAGGACCTGACACCCCATCTCTGCCCTACCTGCTGGAGGACCCGGCACACCCTGTGTCCCTGAAATGGAACTCAGCTCAATCAGGGTTGGTGGCAAATGCCTTTCCCCGCTGAGCCATCCCAGTAGCCCCAGACTCCTAACACTTAAGATGTCCAGTATGGAGCTGGGCGTGGTGGCACACACTTTTAATCCTAGCACTTGGGAGGCAGAGGCAGGTGGATCTTTGTGAGTTCAAGGCCAGCCTGGTCTACAGAGTGAGTTCCAGGACATCTGGGTCTACAGGGAAACCCTGTCTCAAAAAGACCAAAAAAAGAAAAAAATCTTGTCTACCAGGATGGGTAGACAAGTCTATGATCCATACTAACCTTAAGACATTTAAAGAAGGGCTGAAGAGGGCTGGAGAGATGGCCTAGCGGTTAAGAGCACTGACCGCTCTTACAGAGGACCCGGGTTCGATCCCCAGCACCCACATGGCGGCCGAGAACCATCTGAAACTCCAATTCCAGAACTCCAGTTCCAGGGGAATCTGACACCCTCTTCTGACCTCCGCAGCATTGCACGACACGGGTGCACAAACTTGCATGCAGACAGAACATTCATACACATACAGAAATAAAATTAATTAAAAAAATTTTTTTAAAAAGATTAANCCATTGTGTAGATGTACTACATTTTTGTAATGACTCTTTTTCATTAGGAAAGTTTCAAATCATGCCTGCTATGAAGGATAAGTGCAAGGGAGATTAGCCTATGTCTTAATGAGCTTCCTAGAGGAAAGTATTTCAAGATAGAGTCCTATTAGCAGCATTGTTTAAAATGGTTGCATGCTGACCTCATATGTAAATAGATACATTGGTGATAGTGATTTGATATATTGTGTAAATATTATAGAATTATATATGAGCAAATACATTGTTTGGAAGCCTTCTAGATGAAAACCACTATATTAAGAATTCTATATTTAGCCGGGCGTGGTGGTGCACGCCTTTAATCCCAGAACTCAGGAGGCAGAGGCAGGAGGATCTTTGTGAGTTCAAGGCCAGCCTGGTCTACAGAGTGAGTTCCAGGACAGCTGGGGCTACAGGGAGACCCTGTCTTAAAAAGATCAATGATAATAATAAATGAATAAGATGTCCAATAATGATTTTCAGGTTGTCTTCTGCAGGTTCTGCGGCTGTGTCCCCAAGTTGGACCAGCTCCAGGACTCCGCCCTCCTACACTTGGTCAACATCCAGTGCCCCCTCCTGCCATGTGCCTGTCCCCGCAGCTCACCAGCCCCTGCTCATGACTTTACGGGGTGTCCCAGGATGACGCTGCAGTCCCCCAGCCATCCCCAGTCACTTAAACAGGTGCCTGGGACAGATGGGGCCTCATTTCCTCTTTGGGGACCAAACTTGCTTATCCTTCGAGACCAGCCCCTTTGTCTGAAGCCGGCTATCTAAGAGCGGGTCACTAATGTGGAACCCACCCAGCCAGCTGTCAACCACCCAGTATTAACATCACCTCCTTTGACAGCTGAGGAAACTAAGCCACAAATATGGAAAAGGGCCTGGTGAGAGACAGGACAGACTGCAGCTGGGTTTCTTTCCAGCACTTTTTAATTGGGATTTTAAGTGTGTACATGTGTGAATGGAGGCCAGAGGTTAAGTTAAGTAACTTCCCGTCATACCCCACCCCCCTTATTTTTTGCGACAGGGTCTTGCTGAACCCGGAGCTGACCCATTCAGCCCCAGGGATCTCTGTCTCTAGTACTGGAGTTACACATGCCTCACAGTCCACCTTTGTTGACTGAGACAAGGTCTCCCTGTAGCCCCAGCTGGTCTGGAAATCAGTATGTAGACCAGGCTGGCCTTGAACTCACAGAGATCCACCTGACTGTCTGCCTCGAAGTGCTGGGCTTAAAGGGGTGTGACACCCTATTTTGCAACACTGAGCTGCAGCCTCAGACTGGTTTTGATTTCTGAGACAGTGTCTCAAGTAGCCCACCCTGGCCTTGAACCCCTGAGCCTCTTACCTCCCGGGACTTTGGGACTGCAGGCCTGCACATCATGCCCAGCAGAGCTTACAAGATGGTATGTACCCATTGACAGACTCGGTCCACCCTCCCACCCTTCAACAACCTCAGGACATTCTGAACAGTTACTCAAGCCAAAGGTGTTACATGAGGAGTGGGGGTGGAGCTCAGCCATAGAACCCCTTCCTAACGAGGAAGGCCCGGGGGTGCTGGTACCATCCCCAGTACCTCAGAAAATAAACTGAAGCTGGGCCTGGCGTGATATGCCTGTTGTCTAGCTGTGTCTCCAAATGGAAACACTCCTCCCCAAGGAGGAGAGAGGCTCGTAAGATTGAGGAGGCCAAGAACCTCACAAAGTTAGAGTTCTCAAGGCCTTCTCCCAAGGCTGAAAAAGCAGCAGGCAGGGCTGGAGGGCCCGGACCTCAGCACTAACAGGCAAAGGGCACACTGCTCCTGCAGAGGACCAGAGTGCTAGCTCCAGCCCTGCCCCATCCACCGTCTCTGGCTTCTGTGGGCACTGCAATCATGTGCACATACTACCCCACACATACATAATTACGCTGAAAAAGTCGGGGCTGGAGAGACAGCTCAGCAGTTAGGAGCATATATTAAAATACAAGGCTAACGTGTCATGTCGCAGCAGTCTCCAACGCCCACATAGTGTTGGGTATGGTGTCACATGCCTGTAATCCCAGCAGACGGGAGGCAGAGTTAAAAGGATTCCAAGGGCGGGCTGGAGAGATGGCCTAGCGGTTAAGAGCGCCGACCGCTCTTACAGAGGACCCAGGTTCGATCCCCAGCACCCACATGGCAGCCGAGAACCATCTGAAACTCCAATTCCAGTAGAACTCCAGTTCCAGGGGAATCCGACACCCTCTTCTGACCTCCGCGGCATTGCACGACACGGGTGCACAAACTTGCATGCAGACAGTACATTCATACACATACAGAAATAAAGTTAATAAAAAAAAAATTAAAAAAAAAAAAAAAGGATTCCAAGGGCTGAGTGATTCCAAGAGCTTTATCAGTAAGCTCCATGTTCAAAGACACTCTTTAAAATGAGGGGCTGGAGAGATGACCTAGCGGTTAAGAGCACCGACCGCTCTTACAAAGGACCCGGGTTCGAACCCCAGCACCCACATGGCGGCCGAGAACCGTCTGAGACTCCAATTCCAGGAAGAACTCCAGTTCCAAAGGGAATCCGCAACCCCTCTTCTTCTGAGCTCCCGCGGCATTGCACGACACGGGTGCACAAACCTGCAATCAGACATACATTCATACACATACAGAAATAAATAAAATTTAAAATGAAGTGGCACACACCTTTAATCCCAGCACTCAGGAGGCAGAGGTAGGCAGATCTCTGTAAGTTCAAGGCCAGCCTGGTCTATAGAGTGAACTCCAGGACAGTTGGGGCTACAGGGGGAGACCCTGTCTCAAAAATACCAAAAAAAGGATAAAACTAAAACGAATTAATGTAGCCTGGAGATGGCTCAGCTTGCAGGGGACCTGGCTCCTGCCTGCACCTGGGCTAACAGCCACCTATAACTCCAGTTCCAGGGGGTCCAATGCCCTCTTCTGGTCTCCAAGGGCACTGGCCAACATGTTTGCAGCAATAACACACAAACAAACAAAATAAAAAAAATTCTGGGGGCTGGAAAGATGGCTCAGTGGTTAAGAGCACTGGCACTCTTGCAGAGGACCTGAGTTCAATTCCCAGCACGCACATGGCAGATAACTGTGTATGGCTGGGTGTGGTGGTGGACGCAGAGGCAGGCCAGCCTGGTCTACATAGTGAGTTCCAGGACAGCTGGGACTAAAGGGAGACCTGTCTCAAAAAGACCAAAAAACCAAACAAACAAAAAAAAACATAAAAACAACACCTCAAGGTCTGGACTTCACACATACATACAAACACACACACACACACACACCACACACACACACACACCCCTTTAGTTCTCCAGTAAAAGAACAAATAAAACTTTTAATACTAAACATTTCAAAACATTCTTTTGGCAAAAACTGGTAGGGCACCTCCCACCCTGTGGCCCTGAGAGGAAGTGAGTGCGCCAGCAAGGCCCGAGGTCCCGTCTTGTAGTGGCTTCAGAAGAAGAGCTCAGTCCAAGGGTAAGTTCAAGTCCACAGGTGAGATGGCAAGGATGCCTGCCTGCAGAGGAACAGAGAGCCTGTGAGCTGAGAAGGGCTGGGCACCACAGCCTGGATGGGGGAGCAGGGAGGGGAGGGGAGGGGGAGAGAGAGGGGAGAGCAGAAGAGATGGGAGAGGGAGAGGGAGAGGGAGAGAGGGAGATGGAGGAGAGATGGAGCGAGAGAGGAGAGGAAAAGAAGGAGAGAGAGAGAAAAAAAAAAAAGAGGAGAGGGGGGAGGGGAGAGAGTAGGTTAGCGGTATGGCTAGTGTAAGCCAGGGTGTGGTTAATACGTAGACGTCTAGGTGGACTCAGGAGTGACGGCCCGAGAAGGCGGCGGACAGCGGCATGCGGGGGCGGCGGCCGGCCGGGGGGACCAGCGAAAGAGCCAAGAGAGCGACAGAGACAAAATCCAGAGAGAAGTCAGAGACCCTGAGATGAACAAAACCTAGAGACAAAACCCAGAGAACGGAGCAAGAGAGCAGCGACAGACCCAAAGCGAGGGCAGCATGCCAACTGCACGGCGGCACTGTGCTGGTCCAGTCTCCACTGTAAGGGCCATTCTTTTACTTGTGATGTTGCCGGGAACAGAGGGGCCCTGTAGTAGCTCAGACCAGCATCCTTGGCCCCGACCCCACATCCAGCCCTGAGAGATCCTGTCAGCCCCATCCACCAATGAAATCAGAGCCCTGGCTAACACATCCCGTTGTCTGTTCCACCAGAGGCCACCAGAGGGCACTGTGAACAGAACTGCTGCAGCAGTTACAGAGCCAGGACTGGGGACAGAGCCCCCAGCTGGTGCCCAACCTTTTCCTCTCCCTTTTTTTTTTTTTTTTTTTTTTTTTTTTTTTTTTTTGGCCTTTCGAGACAGGGTCTCCCTATAGTCCCAGCTGTCCTGGAACTCGCTCTGTAGACCAGGCTGGCCTTGAACTCAGAGATCCGCCTGCCTCTGCCTCCCGAGTGCTAGGATTAAAGGCGTGCGCCACCACGCCCGGCTTTCCTCTCCATTTCCAAGACACTTTGTGCCATATCCCGAGCCCTCTTTTACTTATTATATTATGAAACAGCCTCTCACTCACTTGCTGGAATTGACTTTGAACTGTGATGCCCTTGCCTCAGCCTCCCCAGCACTGTGATGGCAGGCCTGCACCACCAAATCTGGTCCCCGCACACGTTTTAAAAAACATTTTGCAACAGTACATTGATACACATACAGAAATAAATAAATGCCGGGCGTGGTGGCGCACGCCTTTAATCCTAGCACTTGGGAGGCAGAGGCACGTGGATCTCTGTGAGTTTGAGGCCAGCCTGGTCTACAGAGTGAGTTCCAGGACAGCCAGAGCTTCCGGGAGACCCTGTCTCAAAAAGACCAAAAAAAAAAAAAAAAATTTTTTAGCCGGGTGGTCTTTAATCCTAGCACTCGGGGGCTGGAGAAATGGCCTAGCGGTTAAGAGCGCAGACTGCTCTTGCAGAGGACCCGGGTTCAATCCCCAGCACCCACATGGCGGCTGAGAACCTTCTGTAACTCCAATTTCAGGAGAACTCCAGTTCCAGGGGAATCCGACACCGTCTTCTGACCTCCGCGGCATTGCATGACACGGGTGCACAAACCTACATGCAGACAGTACATTCATACAAATAATAAATAAATAATAAAAATTTTAAAAAATCCTAGCACTCGGGAGGCAGAGGCAGGCGGATCTCTGTGAGCTCAAGACCAGCCTGGTCTCCGGAGTGAGTTCCAGGACAGCTGGGGCTACAGGGAGACCCTGTCTTGAAAAGACAAAAAAAAAAACAAAATAAAATAAATTTTTTTAATTAAACTTTCAGCCGGGCGTGGTGGCACACGCCTTTAATCCCAGCACTTGTGAGGCAGAGGCAGGCTGATCTTTGAGAGTTCAATGCCAGCCTGGTCTACTTAACGAGCTCCAGGACAACCAGAGCTACAGGGAGACCCTGTCTCAAAAAGACAAAACAAAACAAAAAACAAAAAACAAACAAAAAAAATGTGTATTTGGGGCTGGAGAGATGTTTAAAAACACTGTTTGTCTTACAGAAGACCCCCGTTCAAATCCCAGTACCCACATGGTAGCTAACAACGGTCTGTAACTCCATTTCCATCCGGGGCGCTAACACCTCTTCTGTCCTCCTCAGCATTGCACAACATGAGTGCACTTAAACACATGCAGACATAGCATTCCTAACACTCATGAAAAAAAATAAAGAAAAAATGTTAAAAAATATTTAGGGGCTGGAGAGATGGCTCAGAGTTAAGAGCACCGACTGTCTTACAGAGGACCAGGGTCGATCCCCACACCCACATGGCGGCTGAGAGCCGTCTTTAACTCCAGTTTCCAGGGAATCCGACACCCCTTCTGACCTCCATGGCATTGCAGGACACGGGTGCCCAGACCTGCAACAGACAGTAATTTATACACATAATAAAATAATTTTAAAAAATCTAAAAAAAAAAACAAGGGCTGGAGAATGCTCAGCAGTTAAGAGCACCGACTGCTCTTGCAGAGGACCTGGGTTCGATTCCCAGCACCCACACATGGCAGCTAAGACCATCTTAACTCCAGTTACAGGGAAATCCAATGCCTCTTCTGATCTCCAAGGCATTGCAGGACACGGGTGCACCAACCTATATGCAGACAACACTCATACACATAAAAAAATAAATGCCAGGGGCGTGTGGTACACACACCTTTAATCCAGCACTCGAAGGTAGAGGCAGGTGGATCTCTGTGAGTTCAAGGCCAGCCTGGTCTACAGAGTGAGTTCCAGGCCATCTGGGCTAAAGGAGACCCTGTCTCAAAAAAAAAAAAAATTCTTAAAAAAATAAAGTTGTTACACCTTTAATCCTAGCACTTGGGAGGCAGAGGCAAGAGGATCTTTGTGAGTTCAAGGCCAGCCTGGTCTACAGAGTGAGTTCCAGGACAGCTGGGCTACAGGGAGACCCTGTTTAAAAAAAAAAAATAATAATAATAATAATAATAAAAAAAAAAAACCCAAAAAAAGGCACTAGGGGCAATGGGGTGCAAACAGCCATCGTGGGTTTATTTACTCATTCTTTTCTTTCATTATTATTATTATTATTTATTGAGACAGGGTCTCCCTGTTGCCTCTGCAGTTCTGTAACTCACTATGTAGTCCAGGCTAGCCTTGAACTCACAGATATCTGCCTGCCTCTGCCTCCCAGTGCTGGGATTAAAGGCGTGCACCACCAAGCCAGGCATACACTTTTAATCCCAGCACTCAGGAGATAGAGGCAGCTGGATCTCTGAGTTGGAGCCAGCCAGGGGCTACACAGCGAGATGCTGTATCTGAATAAATAGGGTTAGCGAAGGCCTTCCTGCACTGACAGGGGTCACAGCTGGGCAGGTGCTGCTGGAGACTGGGGTCACCTCCCAGGCCATGGCGAGCACCTCTCAGGTCATTTCCCCTTTTCCTTCCCTCTTTTCCTTTTCCCTTTCCTCCTCTGTCCTTTCCTTCCTTTCCACATCAAATCCATTCCACCAAATCCAATCCAACCCTTCTCCAGAGAAACGCGGAGTTGTGGGGGGGGGGGTTGAGACGGTCAGGGTGAAGCGAAGTGGTGCAGCTTTTCAGCAAGGGCAGGGCAGCTGGGTAAACTGAGGTCAGGGTGCGATGGGGCGACTCACCCAGCCCCCGTGGGCCTGGATCCAGGGAGCGAAGCTGTGCACGTGCTCCACACTGAGGCCGGCAAGTGTGCCCCCCAGCCCGGCCACGCGCCGGCTTAGCTCCATGGCCAGGGCCAGGCGGGCCAGTGGCTCCGGCGATGGCGGCGGGGGCCCAGGGCACGGCTGGGCGGGGCTGGCGCGTCCCTGCGGGGTGCTTCCCTCCCGGCTGCAGAAGAGCTCCACCAGCCGGGCGAAAGAGCCTGCGGACATGCGGGCCAGCCTTCGGTGCAGGGCAGGGTCTGAGGCCAGCTGCGGGGTGCAAGGGCAGGGTCAGCCTGAGCCAGGGAGGAGTCCTCCCGTCCCTTATAAGCCACGCCCCTGCCTACTCCTGACAGCCAATCAGAACCAAGCACCTGTTCTGCAGACTTTTAGGTCAGATTCTCTGAGGCCAGGCTGATGGCTGTCTACACCCTAGGTCTTCTAAGGTAGACTTTAGGTTAGATGTCAGTGCAGGTCTAAAAACCAATCAGTTTCCAGGAAACTCACAGGACACACCCCCTCCAACAGGCAGTCTTTCCTCACAGTCAACCAGGGTTTTTTGTTTGTTTGAAATAATTTATTTTTCCTTTATGTGCTTGAGTATATTTCCCGCATGTAAGTGCACCATGTTGTGCAATTCCCGCAGAAGACAGAAGAGGGTGTCAGATCCCCTAAAACCGGAGTTATCGTGGGGTGGAACCTAGGTCCTCTACAAGAGTAGCCAGTGTCCCTAACCACTGAGCCATCTCTCCCCCTACCCCCTTTAGGCTTATTTATTTTTTGGTCTTTTTGACAGTGTCTCCCTTTAGTCCCAGCTGGCCTGGAACTCACTCTGTAGACCAGGCTGGCCTTGATCTCACAGAGATCCTCCTGCCTCTGCCACCCCAGTGCCGGGATTAAAGGTGCTGGCTCCACACCCTTTTTTAAAGCCACGTCTCAGGCAACCCAGCTGTGAGCCCAGGACAACCCTGAACTCCTGCTCCTCCTGCCTCCACCTCCCAGGGATGGGGGTGGCAGCTGGGTGCCACCATGCAGGGACGTGGGGAACTGGGGCCTGGACTCTGCACCTCCTGTGAGGTGGACGCAGGCTCTCCACCAACCCAGCCACAGCCCCTGTCAAGCACAAATTTTTTTTTTTGGTCTTTTTGAGACAGGGTCTCCCTGTAGCCCCAGCTATCCTGGAACTCACTCTGTAGACCAGGCTGGCCTTGAACTCACAAAGATCCACCTGCCTCTGCCTCCCAAGTGCTAGGATTAAAGGCGTGCGCCACCACGCCCGGCAAAGCACAACTTTTTGAGACAAAGTCTCACTCCTCAGCCCCAGCTGCCTGGAACTTTCTCTGTAGCCCAAGGAAGGAAGGCCTTGAACTAGCAGCAATCCGCCTGCCTCAGACACCCAGGGGCTGATGCCTGCCAGCACACCGTACTATGACCCACCTTACACACTCCCCACCTTACACACTCCCCACCTTACACACTCCCCACCTTACACACTCCCCATCTTACACACTCCCCACCTTACACACTCCCCAACGTCCCTGTCTTATTTCTAGTTTCCTTCTTGAATTTGCTATTCTTTAAGGTTTTTCACTTGGATGTGATGGTGGTGGTGAAGGATGGGTCAAGCTCAGGGCCTGCAGTTTGCTAGGCAAAGGCCCTGCAGCGCCACAGTCCTTCATCCCTCTTCTGGATGTTTCTGATGGCTGGATCCCCTGTATCTACATGAATGGGAGAAGGCCTGATTAAAAAGGCTGGAGATGCTCAGCAGTTAAGAGCACTGGCTGCTTAAGAGGACTCAGGTTTGAATCCCAGTGTTCCCTCTTATTGTGTTCTGAAATCAAACTGAGACTATCAGACCTGAACCCTGAGGATTACCCCATCCAGTGAAAGCAAACACATGACATTCCTGCTATTACCATCCTATCTCGTGCCCAGTTCAGACATCAACAACTGATTACAGATTCACCTCACAGCTGTGCATTCCTTTATTTTTATTTTTTTTATGTGTATGAATGTACTGTCTGCATGTAGGTTTGTGCACCTGTGTTGTGCAATGTCGCGGAGGTCAGAAGAAGGCATCGGATTCTCCTGGCACTGACAGTTCTCAGCTGCCATGTGGGTGCTGGGGATCGAACCTGGGTCCTCTGCAAGAGCAGTCAGCGCTCTTAACCACTAGGCCATCTCTCTGGCCCTGCACATTCCTTTTTATATAAGCAATTAACAATCTCCCCAGACACAATTTCTTTTTTTTTTAATTTTATTTATTTTTGTATGTGTATGAATGTATTGTCTGCATGTAGGTTTGTGCACCCATGTCGTGAAATGCCACAGAGGTCAGAAGAGGGTCTCAGATTCCCCTGGAACTGGAGTTCTCTTGGAATTGGAGTTACAGATGGTTCTCAGCCGCCATGTGGGTGCAGGGGATCGAATCCGGGTCCTCTACAAGAGCAGTCGGTGCTCTTAACCGCTAGGCTATCTCTCCAGCCCTCAGACACACTTTCAAGAGGGAACTAGTTGATGTGTTTTTTGGGGGGGTCTTTTTGCCACTGGGTCTCCCTGTAGCCCCAGCTAGCCTAGAACCCACGTGGGGGCTAACAACCATTCGTAACTCCAGTTCCAGGGATCTAACACTGTCTTCTGACCTCCAAGGGCATTGCGTGACACAGGTCTAGCATACATTCAGGGTTACCGCTCATACACCCCAGTCCCAGCAGTGTCCTCGCTGTCACCTGTTGGTTGATGATGTCCGCCTCCTCGTCCAGCAGTGCCACCAGCCTCCTCAACAGGGCTTCCTTCTCTGTGGGTGCGGGGCCCTGGAACTCTGGGGTGGGCGGGGAGAACCTGACTGGGGGCGGGGCCCTGGCTGCCCTCTAACCAGACCTCCACCCTTCTCCAGGCCCGTGCTTACCTGGGCTAGGTGGGGACCGCAGTTGCTCTTGGACCAGTTGTTCCAGCCTCTGGGCCACCAGGGCATAGAAATCAGGAGTGGCTGGCCCTGGTGGAAAGATAGTCCATAACCCTGTGTCCTTCTCCCAACCACCTCACCAGACAGCAACCATTTCCAGTGCACAAGGCGTTAAACTGAGTCCAGGACAGAACTTGGTAAAAGACATAAAAATTCTTCTCCTTCCCTCTTATTGTGTCCTCAAATTAAACTGAGACTATCAGACCTGAACCCTGAGGATTACCCCATCCAGTGAAAGCAAACACATGACATTCCTGCTACTACCATCCTATCTTGTGATTCCTGCTATTACTATCCTATCCTGTGCCCAGTTCAGACAGCAACAATTGATTGCAGATTCGCCTTACAGTTGCGCATTCCTTTTTACATAAACAATTAACAGTCAATCTACCCAGACACACTTTCTTTTTTTTTTTTTTTTTTTTTTTTCGAGACAGGGTCTCCCTGTAGCCCCAGCTGTCCTGGAACTCACTCTGTAGACCAGGCTGGCCTTGAACTCACAAAAATCCACCTGCCTCTGCCTCCCAAGTGCTAGGATTAAAGGCGTGCACCACCACGCCCAGCTATCCAGACACACTTTCAAGAGGGAACCAGTTGATGTGTTTCTTTTTTTGGGGTGGGGGTCTTTTTGCCACAGGGTCTCCCTGTAGCCCCAGCTGGCCTGGAACTCACAGATATATGCCTGCCTCTGCCTCCTGAGTGCTGGGATTAAAGGTGTGCACCACCACGGCCCACTGTTACAGTCAGCTGTTACTGTATCTTCTGGGAACTGAACCCAGGTCCTCTGCAGGAACAGCCAGTGCTCTTAATCATGGAACCATCTCTCCAGCCACTTCTTAAAATGTTTTTGAGATTGTAACCTGGGCTAGCCTCAAACGTGCTATGCAACCAAGGAAACCCCTGAGCTTCAGATCCTCCACCTCCACACCCAAGTGTTGTAGTGACAAGGGCTCTGCATCCTGGTTTATGTGGCGTTGGAGACAGAGCCCAGGGCCTCATGCATGCTGGGCAGGCACTCTACTCACTGAATCCTGCTCTCTTTTTATTATTATTATTATTATTATTATTATTATTTTGGTCTTTTTGAGGCAGGATCTCCCTGTAGTCCCAGCTATCCTGGAATTCACTCTGTAGACCAGGCTGGTTTTGAACTCACAGAGATCCACCTGCTTCTCTCTTTTTATTTGTTTTGTGTATATGAGTGTACTGCCTGCATGTATGTAAGTGTACCTGTGTTGTGTCATGCCTGTGGAGGTCAGAAAAGGGCGTTGTATCCCCTTGATCTGGAGTTATAGACAGGTGTTAGCCACCATGTTGATGCTGGGATTCGAACCTGGGTCCTCTGCAAGAGCAGTCAGTGCTCTTAACTGCTAAGCCATCTCTCCAGCCCCACATCTCCTTTAAAAGAAATATTTATTTATTTTAAGTATTTTACTTTATGAGTGTGTGGCCTGTACGCACATGACCACCCCACCTGTGTAAAGTGGGTGTCAGAGGAGATGTAGACAAGTTTCTAGAACCAAACAACTGCCTTCTCTAAATGGCTGATCTGTATCTCGAGCACCCCCAGCCATGATGGCTGTCTTTCTCTGGGACACGGTTGCATCCTGTTACCCAAGTGGGCCTCATACCCATAGCTCCTGCCTGACTCTCCCAAATGTGGAGACCCCGGTGTGCACCACCGCACCCAGCTTTGCCGACCTTCCCTGACCACCCCTCACTCCATTCCCACTTTGCTACTTGAAAAAATAAGGAACAAGACAGTAAAGCATTTTTCCCGTCTTTCAGCAATCTGGCCCGGGGGCTTGTAACTGAAAAGCAAGCCTCCTGTCATGAGTCAGGGAAGGCACTGATGACTTATCTAGGAAGAGGTGAAAGGGCCTCTGCCTGGTCAAGCCCCAGAACTGCCAGACAGCTACGCAGGGGCTGTAGGTTGTGGGGCACACGTGATGCCAGTACTGGGAAGGCAGAGCCAAGTCTACACAGCCAGTGCTAGGCCTGCTGGGCTACAGGAAGAACCTGGGAGCGAGGGAGGGAAGGAGAGTGGGAAGGAGAGAGGGAGGAGAGAGGGAAGGAAGAAGGAAAAAGAAATCTAACTGGGAGGAGGGGAGGCTGAGGGATGTTGACTTGACCTTGTTACTGTCTGGGTTTTCGGAACCCAGGCTCCCGGCCCTGCCAGTTTCATGGTGAACTCGGTATATCTCTTACCAGGCTCTGAGCCATAGCAGGGCCGGAGCGGCAGCGTGCACGGGCGAGAGGACTCCTGGGGAACGGCTCCCCTCCCCAGGGGGCAAGGGAGACATCTTCGAACGCGGCTCAGGAAATCAGTTGGCTCCTCTTGAACAGGGCTCCTGGGGTCAAGAACCTCAGAGTGACCCCAGAGTCCTGGGCAAGCAATCCCTTCAACCTCCCGTGGAAGAGCTCTCCTTGAAGCATGGGGCCAGGAGCGAGAGTCAGAGAGGGCTCCACTCAAAGGCTGGTGCCACGGTTGCGGAAGAACAATTCTCTCACCCGGATGGAGATGAAACTGCGGAGGTGACAGCTTCACCGCGCTTGAGGAAGGCAGCCAGGACCCTCAGTGTGTCCTCTCGGAGCCCCAGCTCTTCTGAGCCAGCCATGGAGGCACCTGAGGGAGAGATCAAGGGATGCACCCAAGTCCATGAGACGTTCAGACTTGTAGTCCCTGCATGAGAGGGCACCTGGACCCCAGGGCGGAGGGAGCCGAGGCCCTGAATCTGGGGGCCTTTGGGACAGTCCCATCTGCAGAGCAATGGGGCTTTCTTTATGCTGGGAAAGGGGCTGAGGCTGAATTCTTGGAATCTAAGAGAAGTGGGGGGAGGGGGGTAGGTCTCCTAAATCCCAGAGAGGAAAGAGGCTTGCAGCTCCCACCCCTGGGTGCTGAAGAAGGCAACTTGCAAATATACTGAAGCCTCAGATGATCGGGAACTATCAATCCCAGCAGGCTTCGAGGCAAACACTCGGACAAGTCCCCACTTTTTGCCGCGCTGCCTGCTGGGAGATGTAGTCCCAAGTATCTCAAGCCGGCGCCTGGGGGACCTCGCCGGCACTTGGGAGGTCGGAGGAACAGGACTTGGGCGGCGGCTGGACCTGGTCGCCTCCGCTCCCTTGCTCACCCCAGCCCGCCCTGACAACCTGCTCACCTGGTCTGGCGGGCGGGAACCCGGGCGCCGCCGCCCCGACGCCCACCCCTCTGCTCAATCTCTACAAACTTCTTTAGTTCAACTTTGCCGCGCCTGCGCACTGAGCGGATCTGGCAACCGTCCCAACGTTGAAGGGGCGGGGCGTCAGCCTGATTTGCATATGACGTTCCCGGCATGCCTGTGAGCGGAAGAGCAAAAGGGCATGAGTGGTGCTGGGCGGGGCTTAGCGAACCCCCCCTTTTGGCTTTTGAGTTTCCTACCCAAATTCTGAGATTGTTCTCCGCCTCAGAAACCGATACCTCAGGAAGCCCCAGCTCGGGCGCTCGGCCAGAGGGACCCGGGTGCGGGGTTGGAAGACGCGGGTCCTTGGACCCGGGACAAGCGTGGACACCGGCTCTCCGCGCGCCCTTCTCCCACGGTAGGTAACGCGGAAGAGCCGGGTGCGCCCTCAGGAGAGAAGCCAAGGCTGGCCCTGGAGCTCGCTCAGCTGGAGAGCGAGGGCGCGGACGGAAAGCTTGCAACTCCGGCACCCCGGTTGCGGGGAAGAGGGCCCAGGCTAGTTCAAAGCCAGCCTAGTCCAGAGTGCGTTTGCTGCCGTCCGCTTACCGACTTCGTTAGAGATCGGCTAGGCCAGTCTGAGCTACAGAGTGCAAGGGCAGCTTGGCGTACAGAGTGAGTTCATGATCAGCCTGGGGTACACAGTGAGTGCAAGGCCAGTCTGGGGTACACAGTGAGTGCATGGCCAGCCTGTACTCCATACTAACGCCTTTACTTATCCAGAAACAAAACCCAAACCCGTGGGGAGGGAGGCACGAGGGGGCGAGCTGTGGGGGGGGACTCTCGCTGGAGGACCTGGAAATAGAGGTTTTCTGGGAGGGAACTGTGGAAGTCGGGGGACTCTGAAGCCTCAGGGAAGGGTGCTTCGTCCTGCAAGCGGGGTGGCCGCTCTGATAATAGGGGTTGGGGTGCCCACTCTGATAATAGGGGTTGGGTGCCCGCTCTGGATAATAGGGGTTGGACATGCCTGCTCTGGATAATAGGGGTCGGGGATGCCTACTCTGCGTAATAGGGGTTGGGGTGCCCACTCTGGATAATAGGGGTGGGGGGTGCCCGCTCTGAATAATAGGGGTTGGGGTGCCCGCTCTGGGTAATAGGGGTTGGGTATGCCCACTCTGGATAATAGGGGTTGGGGTGCCCGTTCTGGGTAATAGGGGTTGACGATGCCCGCTCTGGATAATAGGGGTTGGGGTGCCCATTCTGGATAATAGGGGTTGGGGATGCCCGCTCTGGGTAATAGGGGTTGGGGTGCCCGCTCTGGATAATAGGGGTTGGGGTGCCCACTCTGAATAATAGGGGTTGGGGTGCCCGCTCTGAATAATAGGGGTTGGGGTGCCCGCTCTGGGTAATAGGGGTTGGGTATGCCCGCTCTGGGTAATAGGGGTTGAGGATGCCCACTCTGGATAATAGGGGTTGGGGATGCCCGCTCTGGGTAATAGGGGTTGGGGTGCCCGCTCTGGATAATAATGCAGATCTACCTTAGCAAGGAAGGTAGAGCTGGTTCAGAGGTTGCTGGGGTAGGAATGGGGATCCCCAGTGGAAATGCGAGGAAGTGGTCGGTGGGAAGGAGTTTCCTGTTTGTACCCCAAGAACGTGGGCGCAGGAAGAAGTTTATGCCTAGCGGGAGGAGGTGCTTAGCGGCTCTGTCCCCTTGCAGGCCATAGCATGGGGACCCCGAAGCCGCGGATCCTGCCCTGGCTGGTGTCGCAGCTGGACCTGGGGCAGCTGGAAGGCGTGGCTTGGCTGGATGGCAGCCGCAGGCGGTTCCGCATCCCCTGGAAGCATGGTCTGCGGCAGGACGCGCAAATGGCAGATTTCAGTATCTTCCAGGTAGGTGACCCCGCAGAAGGGAATGGAACCCTGGGAACTAGGCCGACCCAAAAGGGCCAGGGATTGGAGATTCCTTGTGGGCCGGGCTCCTGGTGTTACAGTGAGCCTGAAGTATGAGGTTACTAGCCACCAAATTAGCATCCATGTTGTTTGTAGACCTGGAACAATGTGAGGGGCTTAGGGCCAGGGGGGGTCTCCACCTCCAGAAGGCCGTCTGGAGTAATCCCAGCATTCTGGAGGCCGAGGCAGGAAGGCACTAGTTGGAGCCCAGCCTGAGCTACAACGCAAGACCCTGTTTCAAAACCACAACTTTAAAATTTTGATGTGGAAATTGGGGTGAGGATGAAGGCGGAAAGGGTGCAGTGAGTGTCACGGTGGCAGAGCCAGCGTGCCCTTCCCCACTGTCCTGCAGCCAGCGTGCTCTTCCCCACTGCCCTGCAGGCCTGGGCAGAAGCCAGCGGCGCCTACACCCCAGGGAGGGACAGGCCAGATGTGTCAACCTGGAAGAGGAATTTCCGGTCAGCCCTGAATCGGAAGGAAGGGTTGAAATTAGTGGACGACCGTAGCAAAGACCCTTATGACCCTCACAAGGTGTACGAGTTTGTGACTCCAGGTGCGTCCCAAGGCTGGCTGGGGGCACAGAGTGCTCAGGGTCTGAGGGTCACAGTCACCCACCCTGCCCCCGCCCCCTATCTGCACAGAAGCGGGGGACCTTGTGCATCTGGACACCTCTCCTGACACCATTGGTGGAAACAGTGTGTCTGATCCCCAGGTGAGGGTGTCTCAGCCCCGCCCACCCTTGTCAGGCCAGCCCCCCAGCTCCGAGTAGACCTATCCTGGTGCACACCTGCCTTGCGCCCTGAGGGTGTGCTGCCCTCCTGACTGCCCAGGATGCTGAAAAGCCTGGCCCTTCTCTCCAGGAAGACCTCCTGGAGTTACTGGAAGACATGGCCTTGGCCCGTCCCCCAGCTGAGGGGCCCTGTGGCCTGTCTGTTGCTCCTGAGCACTGTCAGTTCTTGCGGAACCCTGACTTGGACAGCCTTCCAAACCCGGCACCCCAGGAAAATCCAGTGAAGCAGCTGCTGGCTGAGGACCGTGAGTACCTGCTTTGGGACAGGAGGGCCACTGCCAGCCAGGCTGGCCACCCTCACCCTGGTCCTCTCTTTTTCTTTCATGCTGCTGCTCAGAGTGGGAGTTCGAGGTGACTGCCTTCTACAGAGGCCGCCAGGTCTTCCAGGAGACACTGTTTTACCCAGGGGGCCTGCGTCTGGTGGGCTCCACAGATGAGGACAGGACACTGCCCTGGCAGCCAGTAACCCTGCCAGACCCTGAGGCGTTTCTGACAGACAAGCTCGTGAGGGATTACGTGAGGCATGTGCTGAGATGCCTGGGCCAGGGGCTGGCACTGTGGCGGGTGGGGCCGAGGCTCTGGGCCCAGAGGCTAGGACACTCCCACTCCTTCTGGGCTGTGGGCGAGGAGCTGCTTCCAGACATCAGCAGAGGGCCTGACGGAGAAGTCCCCAAGGACAAGGGTGCAGTTGTGTTTGACCTGGGAACCTTTGTGACAGGTGAGTGCCCACATGGGACTCCATGGACTATGGTGGTTGATAAACACAGAGCTTGCCACTCTGCTTTGTGGCAAAGGACAGACCTGCCGCACCAAGTCCAAGGACTCTTAACTCCTTTTAGATCTGGGGTGTGATACAGGTCCCATACACCTAAGGAGACCACTTCACAGCAGACAAAGACTGCTGATAGGTCTGGGTATTTGGCTAAGCATAGCTCAGTGGTAGAGCCCTGTCTGGAATCCCCAGTGAGGGGCTGGGGTGTGCTCAGTGGTAGAGCCCTGTCTAGAATCCCCTGTGAGGGGCTGGGGTGTGGCTCAGTGGTAGAGCCTTGCCTAGAATCCCCAGGGAGGGGCTAGGGGTGTGGCTCAGTGGTAGAGCCCTGGATAGAATCCCGTGAGGGGCTGGGGTGTGCTCAGTGGTAGAGCCCTGTCTAGAATCCCCAGGGAGGGGCTAGGGTGTGATCAGTGGTAGAGCCCTGTCTAGAATCCCCTGTGAGGGGCTGGGGTGTGGTCAGTGGTAGAGCCCTGCCTAGAATCCCCAGTGAGGGGCTGGGGTGTGGTCAGTGTAGAGTCCTCTCTAGCATGTTTGAGGCCCTGTATTCCATCCTCAGCACTTTTTTATTAATCAGTCCTCTAAGGCTCCAGTGTCCAGCAGGTCTCTGTGGTGACAGTAGTAAGCCACTCCAACAGGACCTCACTCTAGCTCAGGCTGACCTTTGGCCTACAGAAATTTTCTGTCCCCAGCCTCCCTACTGCTGGAAGACAGGGGTGAATCCCTCACTGTGTAGCTTGGGCAAGCCTCAGACAGACTCTCCTGCTCCAGCCTGGAGTGCTGGGTTCACAGGCCCACTCATAACCACAGCAAGACCTCAGGAGTTGAGGTTTAAGTCTGCCCAGCGGCTGCCCATCTAGGAACCTGCCTTCCTGACTTCTGGGGCTCTGGGTGGGGTGACCTGTCACTGGACTCTCAGGGACTTCCCAGCCTGGCAGTGGCCGTGGTGGTGGCGGAGCTTCCCAGGGGAGATAGGAGTGTTGGGGATGTAGAGAGGGCAGGGGTGCTCGTTTCTCCCCTGACCTGGCTCTTGGATCCTCAGATCTGATGACTTTCATGGAGGGAAGCAGACGGTCCCCACGCTACACTCTGTGGTTCTGTGTAGGGGAGTCATGGCCACAGGACCAGCCGTGGGTGAAGAGGCTCGTGATGGTGAAGGTACCTGCTGTCCTGTGCTCCAGAGGCTGGGAAGGGTGGGCTCCTGGAGAAAGCCATGGCAGCTAGGGACCGCAAAGGCCACGGCCCTGTGAGGGTCTTTGCGGACTCCCCACGTGTCTGAGGAGCCTCCCTCCCCCAGAGCCTGCTTGGCTCTCTGTAGAAGCTGTAAGGCTGAACACCCTTCCAGCCGAGGAGTGCTCCCAGGAGTCTCTGCAGTGGGTAGTCCTAGGGGTGACCTGAGAACTACAGTTCCCAGCAGTCCTGGGGCTGAGGGTGTCCCCTGGACTGAGCTGGGGACCCATGGGAGTTGTACTTTAGGTTTATCCCAACTCCTTCCCTGTCTTCTACAGGTGGTCCCCATGTGCCTTAAGCAGCTTTTGGAGATCGCCCGGGAAGGGGGTGCCTCCTCTCTAGACCACACTGTGGACCTGCGCGTCTCCAACAGCCAGCCCATCTCCCTCACCTTTGACCAGTATAAGGCCTGCCTCCAGGACCTCATAGAGGACATGGACTTCCAAGCCTCCGGGGAGGGAGAGCCCTGAGCCCCATCAGCCAATAAAGCAGTTCCTACGGCATCATGCTGTGTCAGGTGTCTCCGGGCTGACCGCAGGCTGTGGTTACTGTGCAGGGGTCCCCGGGCTGACCGCAGGCTGTGGTTACTGTGCAGGGGTCCCCGTTTTCTCATCTGCTGCTCTGGCAGCTCAGTGTGAGGCCCAGGCAGCAGCTCTGACAGACAGGCTGTGACGGAACCTGAGCCGGGCCCAGGGCTGTGCTCTGTCTGTCCAGGCAGGCTACCCTGCCCCAGGACCCTTTCTGCTCTGGGCCTGGGTTTCCTTGGGCTTCAGGGACAAGAGGCCAAGGGGAACCCAGAAGCAGGGCCTGGGCCTCCAGGCAGCCCCACCTCCCCCTCAGCAAGTCTTCCAGGTCTGCTGTGACCCCACTACCCTCCCAACCCCCCCTCCAGTGCTCCAGGAAAGGAAGGGGACATTTCATGAAATCTTTAATGAAACTGGAGGGGCATGACAGGCCAGGCAGTGGGGTGGGCTGGGTGACGGTGGGGCCGGGCAGGGTTGGGGGCTCTCCTCTTCCTTGCAGCAACCTCCCCCATTATCCCACTGTGGGGGAGCTTAGTGAGGAAGTGGAGCCATAAATATGTCCAGAATCTCAGAGGTGCAGGGCACAGGGTGGCGGAGTCTCAAAGAGGGGGCAGGGGCAGGCCCAGGCCTGGGCCACCCTTGTCTGGGGGCCCTGGCTCCTTGGGTGGCCGGGGGGGACCTGGAGGGTCCCCTGGCTTGCGGCCGTGCTTGCGGAAGTAGCGGTAGCGCTGGACGTAGGCCCGCACCAGGTTGCTCACCTTGACAGGGTTGATCTCCCCGCTTTTGCTGTGGCAGATCTGGGGACCAGGAGCAGTGAGTGGCTGCCAGCCCTGGAGCCTGCACCCCAAGCCGACGACCACCCTCATCCCACAAGCCCCTCTCCACCTGGCCCCCTGCCTTCTGAGCCTACCTTGTGGACGGCCTTCCTCAGGATGTCCTTGTACTCGTCCTTGGTGATGTCCTTCTTTTGGTAGAAGGGCTTGATGGCCAGCTTCACCTCCTCCACTGCCCGCTCCTGTGTGTGCAGCTTCTTCAAATACTATTGGGGCGTGAGATGGGGACACAAGGACAGATAAGGGCAGAGAAGGCGTGGTCCCCAGTGCTGTGACTGCGCATGGCGGAGTCTAGCAGCCTGTCAGCTTGCTGCAGTACTACTGGTAAACTGGAGACCTCATGAAGGCCAGGGCTCCACGTGGACTGAGTCCACAGCCTTCTCTTTGGTGTCACCCAGGCTTGATCTGAACTCTCCTGCTTCAGCCCCTCTGGCACCAGGCTCGGGCGGGCACCACCACACGCAGCCAGTTCACAGCTGCTCGTAATCACTTTTCGGAATTTATTCTGACCACAGCCTTTCAGTGGGGCTGGGGAGACCCAGCTTGGCATCTGGCATTTTGCTCCGCTGCAGGCGGCCTGCATGCCGGCAGGAGGGTGAGCACCCAGGCTCAGGTTGACTCTGCCTCAGTAGCTAGCAGCACAGGGCCCTGGTCTCACACTCGGGCACCTCTAGGAAGCCCTGAACAGTCACCACAAACACCATCGAGAAGGTGCCCTCCCACAGCTGCCAGCCTGCAGCGACTGGGCAATCCAAGCTGGGGCCATGGGAAGATGGGGGCAAATGAAGGGGCCCTGGGAGCTATGGCCTCTATACCACACTTGCTCTAGTGACAAGGACGCACACATATGTGCTGTGGGTCAGGTCTGCCACCCTGGACTAGCCCCAGCTCAGAGAACCATGGGATTGCAGAGCCGCACAGCAGGAGGATGACCTACGTTATGGCCGGGCAGACTGGCTGGCTGGCTGGCTGGCCGAGCAGGTCCCCAGGCCTACACTGCAGCACCAGCAGGCCAGCCAAGCGAGGACCACCTGTTTTAGCGTGTTAGTGTGTGGACTTCAGCAGGCCTGCTCTGTAGTGCAATGAGACCTTCAACCTGCAGTGGGGGCCACACCAGAGCAAAGACATCTAGAAGCAACACCCCCAAGCTGGGGGAACAACCTGGCATTGGGCTCACACTGCAACTTGCCCTGGGCTGGGATTACAGGCCTAGGCTACCACCATGCCTAGCACTGCCTGTAATTCTTGCCTTTTTTCCTACTTATGAAGAGAGAAAGCACGGAGAGGTAAACTACTGGTATCTATAAATATGTACGCATACACAAAGCACAAATGCATTTGGCTTTTATACCTGTGCCACGCCACCCCCACCTACTTGAGGAAGCCCAGAACCTTGTGCACGCTAGACAAGCCTTCTACAGTCAAGCTGCCTAGCACCCACTACCCCCACACTCTTCCTCATGACCAATCTGACGTGGGTCCCCGGCCTCTCCAAGGCCAGCTCACCTTGTCTGTGTCCCCACGGCCCTCCGAGCTGCTGCTGCCCTCTCTCTTGTCAGATGCAGGGGCCAGCCCGGTGGGGGTGGGAGGGGTAGAGCCACAGCCCCCCAAGGGGAGGCTGCCAGGAAGCAAGTAGCTGGAGGGGCCTGGGGGCAGGCCCAGGGAAGTGGGTACAGGAGCTGGGGTAACCCCCAGACTCGAGGGTGGCTTCCGATGGCTGAGGATCTGTGAGAAGAGAGTGTGATGAACCAAGAGAGGTGGAGGTAAAGAGGGGGCTTCCTACCCCCTCTGTTCCCTCAAATTTCCCAACTGTGTGGGGCAACAGGCTCCTCTTCTGGCCAATACCTTGCCCCAAGGCCTGCTGGGAGTTGTAGTTCCTCTCCTACCCCGAGGCAATGGACAAAAGAAGGGGCTGCGGGGACTCTTCCCCATGGGAGCCCACCTGGTTGGTGGCCTGGATCAGCTCCTGGGCCTTTGCTCGGCTGGCCAGGTTGGCTTCCTCCATCTTGAACAGCAGCGCAGTTACTGTGAGGGATGGGGTGGTGGCAATGCAGAGATCAGGAAGGTGACACTGGCGAACACACAGGGCTTTGGCCAGAGAGTCACCATAGACCCCAAACGGTGTTAGGGCCAAGAGCCGCAAGTGTGCTGGGCAAGGAGGAGGAGGACAGATAGGATGGCTGGGAGAGCAGCAGTCAGCGTGCCAGCGGCTCCCGCAGCCTGTCCCCACGTCTGAGGACTATTAGGGGGACAGCGTCCTCTCAAGCCCTCCATCTGGTCCTGTCCTACCCACCTCTACGGGGACCAATCTGTTGACCACCAGCCATCCTCTGTCCCACCTGCTCCCTGTGCACGCCACCCATGTAGAACCCTTCTTGACCTGAGGTCCCCCCACCTGTCTACCCACTCCTTCCAGGATATCCATCTCCCTTTCCCTGCCCCACCCAGGGACACTCACAGGCCAGGACACCACTGGTGGTGCAGTCCACACCCGAGGGCAGGTTCCAGGGCATGGGTGGGGGGAGCGTGGGCAGCTGGGAGACCCTCGCGGCTGGCCCGTCCTCAGCGCCCGAGTCTCCAGCCGTAGACCCCGCACTGGGGGCGGTGCTCGGGGCGGCGGCAGCTGTGCTGGTGGCCGTGGTGGTCGCCGGCTGCTGCTCCTCCTCTTCTTCCTCCTCTTCCTCCTCCTCCTCCTCCTCCTCCTCCTCCTCTGCAGCTACTCGGACCCCCGTCTCCTCGCTGGCTTCCTCAGGCAGGAAGGAGACCTCCGGGGTTTTGCAGCTGCTGTCTACAGTCTGCGAGTCTGGAGTGAGTGCGGGCGGAGGCGGGGCGGCCTTGGGCGGCGGGGTGCTGGGGGCCTTAGAGGCCCGCTCCTCCCCTGACCAGGACGTCTCCTCGGTCCCCTTGGCGCTGGCCGGCTGGCTGCAGCTGTCGGCCTTGGACTTCTTGAGCGACCCGGGCCCACTGCTGGCGGCGCTGCTGCCTCCGCTGCGGACCTTCTTCCTGGTCTTGGACGGCTTGGTCTTTCCCTTGGTCCCCTTGGCTTTCTTGGCCCCAGCCTTGGCCTTGACCTTGGTCTTTTTGGGCTTGGCGCTGCCAGGGGCCGCCTTGGCCACCTCCGCGGGCGCGCGCTCATCCGGCTTGAGGAAGGGCGAGCGGCTCTCGCGGTCGCGGCTGAACTTGACCCCGATGGAGCCCAGGCCGGAGTCCTTGGCGGGCGTGGTGCTGCTGACGCCCTCCCGGATGAGCACAGCCACCTTGGACTGCAGCTTCACCTTGCGGGAAGAGCAGGACGACGAGGACGACGAGGAGCCCGAGCCGCTGCTGAGCGGGGCCTTGGGCGGCCCGGGCCCCGGCGAGTCCTTGGGCCGCGGCTTCTTACGTTCGCGCTCGCGCTCGGCCGCGTCCGACTTCCTGCGCGCGGCCTTGTCCCGCGCACGCCGCCGCTCCTTGTCCCGGCGCTCGTCCGCGCTCAGCCCCTCGGAGTCGTAAAGCACCTCGCGCTTCGGGGACGTGGCGGGCGACGGCGCGCGCTCGGGCTTGTCGGGCCGGCCCACCGTGATGGTGCGCTTGATGGCGAACAGGTCGTGGTCCGTGAGGTCCTGGATAGACGGCGGCACGACCCCGCGGCGCCGGTCGCGCTCGGAGCCCACGGCGGGCGCAGGCAGCTTGTCGGGGACATCCCGCTTGTCCCCGCGTGAGCGCGAGCGCTTCTTCTTCTTCTTGCCTCCTTCTCGGTGCTTCCCGCGGTGCCGCTCGCGCCGCGAGGACGAGGACGAGGACGCGGCCGGGGGCGGGGAGGCTGAGCGGCGGCGGCGCCGACGCTTCTCCTTGTCCCGGGAGCGCGAGCGGCGGCCCCGGCGGCGTTCAGCCGAGCGCGACCGGCGGGAGCGCGACCGGCGGCGAGCATGCGGCTTGCGCTCCCGGGAGCGGCGCTTCTCATCCCGCGGCTCAGCCTCCCCCCGCGCGTCCCCGCTGCGCGCCCGGGAGCGGCGCGGCTTCTTGCGCGCGGGCGCGGGCGAGGCGGAGCGCTGACGGTAGCGCTCGCGGCGCTGCGTCAGGATCTTGCGACGCAGGTCGAGGCCGGCCCAGCGCTCAGGCGCGGGCTCACCCAAGTCCACCTGCAGCCCACCTAGGTCCACCTGCAGCCCGCCCTCGCCGTCCGAGTCCGCGTGCAGCGACAGGAAGTCGTCGCCCTCAGGGGGCGCGCGTGGGGGGGGCAGGGCGGCGGGGGCCGGGGCGGGAGCGCGCGAGCGGCTGCGGAACAGCGAGGCCAGCCGGGGCTCCTCCTCGGGCTGCACGATCTCACCCTCCTCGATCTCGGGGTCGGCCAGGCCCGCGGGCGCACCCGCCGTCACCACCTCCACCGACACCTTGCCTTCCCGGCAGGCCTCGGCCTCCGGCCCCAATACGAAGACCCTGCGACGTGGTGGCCCCTCGGTGCGTGTGGAGTCGGCCTGCGGCGGCGTGGGCACAGTACCCTGCGTCTGGGGAGGCTGCGCCTCGGGGCGCGGGCTCTCGTCACCTGGGAAGTCCTGGCTCAAGCTGTTGTCGTCGTAGATGCCCGCCAAGGTCTCTGAGATGCGGCTGATGCTCTGGGACAGGCCTGCCTCTGCCTCCTCCTCCTCCTCCTCCTCTTCCTCTTCCTCCTCCGGGGAGGGCGTCCCGGCCGAGGAGCTGGGGTTGGAGCCCGTGGGCTCGAAGGGGTCGTACTTCTGCTCCGGGGCAGGCGGCGGGGAGTAGGCCTCGTCGGTAGGGTGGAAGGGGTCATAGATGTCGAATCGCGGAGCAGGAGGGGCAGAGGGTGCTGGGGGGGGAGGAGGGGGAGGAGGGGAAGGAGAGGATGAGGAGGGGGAAGGGGAAGGCGAGGAGGAGGCTGAGGAGGGCGCAGGTGGCGGGGCTGGACCCCCATCCCCTGTGCCCAAGGTGAGGAGGTGTCGGGCACAAGCAGGGCGAGGAGAGTGGGACTGTGGAGAAACTGCGGAGAAAGAGGGCACAGGAGGCACGGTCAGTAAACACCGGCTCCCCTGCCAGTGCCCAGGCCAGCACCATCGCTGCTGCCCCCCCCCCCCCGTACACCACACACTGCTCAAGTTCTCCCTTAGGTCCTCCAGGCCACTGTGACCTGCATCGATCACACAGGAAGACACTGAGGCACAGCACACCGGGGCTCACCCATGTTTTAGGTATAGTTAAGGAGCTGGGTTCAACCTGGCCACCTAGACAGGGGCTGGGGGCGTGGCTTAGTGCCAAAGCACCAGCATAAGATGACAGCCCTCAGAAGAGCGGAAAGCACCCCAGAGCTGCACTTGTGCCCAAGGGGGCACTGGCCCAACCCATCTCCCAAGGCTGGTCCTGAACCAAAGGTGGGGGTGTCCCCACAGGCAGGCAATGTGACCACCCACACCCAAGTCCCTCCTAGTTCATTCAACCCAAGTCCTGGTCTGCTAGGCTCGCTGCCTCCTGCCATTGAGCCCACTTGGGGAGAGCAGTAGCTCAGACCTGGAAGTGACAGAGCTGGAAGTATGGACACGGAGTCCAACCAAGCTCAGCTCAGCTCAGCCTGTACCCAAGGACAACAGCTGACCCCCAGCAACCACTGCCAACACTATTGCTTCTTCCCAGAGGCCCGGCTTCAGCTGAGTCTCTGCAGCTCACCCTAATGCCCTGGCACACCAAGGACACAGACACAACTGCAGGCGACCAAGCAGCTAAGCACAGTAGCCACCCTCACAACCCCACCCCCAGGGAGGACAGGGCCAGGGAAGCAGGGCTGTGCTGGGCGGACCCCAGGCCCTAGCATTCTCCAGCAAGGTGCCCACAGGCACTCAATCAACTGTCTGCCTCAATTTCCTCTTCTATGAAATCAGAGTACGCTCATTCACTTGACTCATTTTTCCAGTGAGCAAAACCAACAGCAAGCCTTGGGAAAATCCACACTAGGGACACAAAAGACAAGCCCCAGGGAGCCTGACGGGCGGGAAGGGCACCTCTGCCGCCTGCAAAGGCAGTGCTGATCGCCTCTACCAGTTCACACAGGCCGCACCACAGTGGGCTGGAAGCCAGATGACATGCAATCTGTGTCTAAGAGGATTATGGGTGATGTCTTTTTCCTAAAGCCCAAATGTTTCCTGAACATTTTCCAAAGGAATTTTTAGGTGTGGTGGTGCACGCCTTTAATCCCAACACTCTGGAGACAGAGGCAGGCTGATCTCTTGGGTTTGAGGCCAACCTGATCTACATAGCAAAATCCAGGCCAGCCAGGACTACACAGTGTGAGATTGTGTCTCACACAGAAACACTAAGGAAAAAGCACAAAACTGACCAGGTGTGGTGGCACAGACCTGTGATCCCAGCACTCAGGAGGCAGAGGCAGGGGGATCTCTATGAGTTCTAGGCCAGCTTTGTCAACTTATCAAGTTCCAGGACAGCTGGAGCTACAGAGAGACCCGTCTTAAAAACAATGGAAAAAGCTGGGCGCGTGGTGACACATGCCTTTAATCCCAGCACTCAGGAGGTGGAGGCAGGCAGATCTCTGAGTTCAAGGCCAGCCTGGTCTACAGAGTGAGTTCCAGGCCTTCTGGGGCTAAAGGGAGACCCTGTCTCAAAAAAAAAACAAAAACCTGGGGGCTGGAGAGATGGCTCAGCGGTTAAGAGCACAGACTGCTCTTGCAGAGGACCCAGGTTCAATCCCCAACACCCACATGGCGGCTAAGAACAGTCTTTAGCTCCAGGGGAATCTGATACCCTCTTCTGACCTCCGTAGCACTGCATGAAACGGGTGCACCAACCTACACGCAGACAGTACACTCATACACATAAAACAATAAAACCTCACCATAAACTGGTGTGGCAGTGAAAGACGAGCCCTATTCTGAGCTTAGGCTAAGGCAGGACTGTTTCAAATTCAAAGCTAGCCTAGGTACAGTGTGAGACCCTGTCTCAAAATAAAAACAACCTAACCACAGAGTTCCCATGAGAACAATTAGGCTGCATGAAAGGACAGCCCAGGAGCCAAATCTGTAAATAGTTTTACTAGAATGCTGTTTACTTGTCTTCTATGGCCCCTGGGTTTTGTCTGGGGTTCAGGGCCAATCTCAGCTCCTGAACTCTGGGCTCCTGACCCCCCTGCCTCAGTCTCCCTGGCAGAGGGAACCACAGGTACAGGGGCACTGCAGCTCCAGAGACTCTGATTTTAGAATTTCAAACCCTTCTGGGTGTGTAGGAGGGTCATGGGCCTGTCTTCAGGGTGTGTAGGAGGGTCATGGGCCTGTCTTCTGGATGTGTAGGAGGGTCATGGGCCTGTCTTCTGGGTGTGTAGGAGGGTCATGTGCTCACAAACCAAAGCTGTCCATTCATTGCCACATGCGCCCACACAGAAGAGGACAGCAGCACACTGCAGAAAATGCAAGTGTCCAGGCCTAGGGAGCCCACCCTGTGCCCTAGGAGCTGCAACATGACAAGATTCTGATGAGCACCCAGGCTCCCGGACTCCTGCTGGGCAAGGATGGAACCCAGAGGCTTCCTAGCACAGCCGCAGCACAGAAACCAGAGCCTGGCTTTCCGGATGCTGCAGCTAGATGCCAGGCCTGCCAGACAAACCGAAGGTCCCTTCAGGAGACGAGCTCCCCGCGTGCTGACAACATCAGCAGAGCTGAGGCCCAGTGCCGACCGCTCCCTGCCCATTCCCACTCCAAGCACATTTACTCTGCTTTCAGTTGTGAGCACACATAACTAGTATCTAACACCAGGACCACCCTACCGTCTGTATTAAAAACAGCTCAGCGAGGCTCGGGGCTTGGCTCTGTAGAACAGTGCTTGCCATGCACACAGGAGCCCAGAGTCAGGTCTCCAGCACTGCAGACAAGTTTGTAAACATAGCTGACTCACGCACAGCTCTGCAGCCACCTGCCCAATGTGGCGCAGCCCCACATACCCGTTTTTCCCGTCCTCCAGGCCCTGAGGCGGGGCAGCAGGCTGGGCACAGGAAGAGGCATAGGGTCCCTGTCCCCGATGCGGACCTCGGCCACCAGCTCCAAAAGGTCTTCACTTCTGTGGGACAGAGGGGTGAGCCCAGGCACTGTCATAGCTCAGGCTCAGACACCCCAGCTCCAGGTGCCAAATACTCACTCGCCAGGCCGAAGGTCCAGGTGGCTGGGGACCCAGGTGTCAGGTGGGTCCAGGATGTTCACCAGCCCCGAAAAGAAGCTATCTGCAGCTATGTCCAACACCTGGAAAGCCAAGCAGAGTTTTCTGTGGGCGCTCAAACCAACCCTTCCTGGGACCCATGTAACTGAGATTCCCCAAGGGCATTAAAGGATCCAAACCACCCTACCCTGCTGGTCCCTACAAGCCAGCTCGGACCCAGGGGTCTGGTCCCCTCTCACTGTCCACTCCCCTCACCCCAGATCTGGGAGGTATGTGAACGCCCTCACTCACGGTGGCTGTGTCAGTGCTCCCCGACTCCTGGAGACGTGGCTCTGAGCGTGGACTCCGGCAGCGCCTCCATCGGAGGCCATGGCACCTAGAGCCCTCTGAGAAAGATTGGCATTGAGACAGAGGATGGGCTAGCCTGCGACCTTGCAGAGTACAGAGCTAGAGGCTGCTGAGCTGAGGGCTGACAGCTCCCCACACCCACTCTGGGCTGAGCTCCCACCCATCCCTTACCCACAGGCACAACCTCAGCTTGGCTCTTGAGCCCAGGCTAGCCCTGGCTCTATGGGGATAGACCCCTCCTGCCTCCCCCAGGTGCCCTCCCACCCGGCTCACACCCTGAAGCTGTACTCAGTCTCACAAGGCCTGTGCTGAAAGCCCGTGGCTCCCATCTCCACTGGTCCTTCTTCCAGCCAACCCTGTCCACCTGCTGCTCTCAGCTCTACACAAAGGTGGCAGCCAGAGTGTGAGCAGAGATGGAGCCTCAGAGTGCACAGTGACTGCCAGAGTGTGAGCAGAGACGGAGCCTCAGAGTGCAGTGACAGCCAGAGTGTGAGCAGAGATGGAGCCTCAGAGTGCAGGGTGACAGCCAGAGTGTGAGCAGAGATGGAGCCTCAGAGTGCACAGTGACCGCCAGAGTGTGAGCAGAGACGGAGCCTCAGAGTGCAGTGACAGCCAGAGTGTGAGCAGAGATGGAGCCTCAGAGTGCAGGGTGACAGCCAGAGTGTGAGCAGAGATGGAGCCTCAGAGTGCAGAGTGACAGCCAGAGTGTGAGCAGAGATGGAGCCTCAGAGTGCAGGGTGACAGCCAGAGTGTGAGCAGAGATGGAGCCTCAGAGTGTGAGCAGAGATGGAGCCTCAGAGTGCAGAGTGACAGCCAGAGTGTGAGCAGAGATGGAGCCTCAGAGTGCAGGGTGACAGCCAGAGTGTGAGCAGAGATGGAGCCTCAGAGTGCAGAGTGACAGCCAGAGTGTGAGCAGAGATGGAGCCTCAGAGTGCAGGGTGACAGCCAGAGTGTGAGCAGAGATGGAGCCTCAGAGTGCAGAGTGACAGCCAGAGTGTGAGCAGAGATGGAGCCTCAGAGTGCAGTGACAGCCAGAGTGTGAGCAGAGACGGAGCCTCAGAGTGCAGGGTGACAGCCAGAGTGTGAGCAGAGATGGAGCCTCAGAGTGCAGTGTGACAGCCAGAGTGTGAGCAGAGATGGAGCCTCAGAGTGCAGAGTGACAGCCAGAGTGTGAGCAGAGATGGAGCCTCAGAGTGCAGTGTGACAGCCAGAGTGTGAGCAGAGATGGAGCCTCAGAGTGCAGTGTGACAGCCAGAGTGTGAGCAGAGATGGAGCCTCAGAGTGCAGTGTGACAGCCAGAGTGTGAGCAGAGATGGAGCCTCAGAGTGCAGTGTGACAGCCAGAGTGTGAGCAGAGATGGAGCCTCAGAGTGCAGGGTGACAGCCAGAGTGTGAGCAGAGATGGAGCCTCAGAGTGCAGAGTGACAGCCAGAGTGTGAGCAGAGATGGAGCCTCAGAGTGCAGTGACAGCCAGAGTGTGAGCAGAGACGGAGCCTCAGAGTGCAGGGTGACAGCCAGAGTGTGAGCAGAGATGGAGCCTCAGAGTGCAGTGACAGCCAGAGTGTGAGCAGAGACGGAGCCTCAGAGTGCAGGGTGACAGCCAGAGTGTAAGCAGAGATGGAGCCTCAGAGTGCAGTGACAG
Source organism: Rhizomys pruinosus (assembly GCA_009823505.1). Classification (NCBI taxonomy): domain Eukaryota; kingdom Metazoa; phylum Chordata; class Mammalia; order Rodentia; family Spalacidae; genus Rhizomys; species Rhizomys pruinosus. The sequence continues at coordinate 833,911 of VZQC01000854.1, read as the reverse complement.
CCAGAGTGTGAGCAGAGATGGAGCCTCAGAGTGCAGTGTGACCGCCAGAGTGTGAGCAGAGATGGAGCCTCAGAGTGCAGGGTGACAGCCAGAGTGTGAGCAGAGATGGAGCCTCAGAGTGCAGTGTGACAGCCAGAGTGTGAGCAGAGATGGAGCCTCAGAGTGCAGAGTGACAGCCAGAGTGTGAGCAGAGATGGAGCCTCAGAGTGCAGTGACAGCCAGAGTGTGAGCAGAGATGGAGCCTCAGAGTGCAGGGTGACAGCCAGAGTGTGAGCAGAGATGGAGCCTCAGAGTGCAGTGTGACAGCCAGAGTGTGAGCAGAGATGGAGCCTCAGAGTGCAGAGTGACAGCCAGAGTGTGAGCAGAGATGGAGCCTCAGAGTGCAGTGACAGCCAGAGTGTGAGCAGAGATGGAGCCTCAGAGTGCAGGGTGACAGCCAGAGTGTGAGCAGAGATGGAGCCTCAGAGTGCAGTGTGACAGCCAGAGTGTGAGCAGAGATGGAGCCTCAGAGTGCAGAGTGACAGCCAGAGTGTGAGCAGAGATGGAGCCTCAGAGTGCAGTGACAGCCAGAGTGTGAGCAGAGATGGAGCCTCAGAGTGCAGGGTGACAGCCAGAGTGTGAGCAGAGATGGAGCCTCAGAGTGCAGTGTGACAGCCAGAGTGTGAGCAGAGATGGAGCCTCAGAGTGCAGAGTGACAGCCAGAGTGTGAGCAGAGATGGAGCCTCAGAGTGCAGTGACAGCCAGAGTGTGAGCAGAGATGGAGCCTCAGAGTGCAGGGTGACAGCCAGAGTGTGAGCAGAGATGGAGCCTCAGAGTGTGAGCAGAGATGGAGCCTCAGAGTGCACAGTGACCGCCAGAGTGTGAGCAGAGATGGAGCCTCAGAGTGCAGTGTGACAGCCAGAGTGTGAGCAGAGATGGAGCCTCAGAGTGCAGTGACAGCCAGAGTGTGAGCAGAGATGGAGCCTCAGAGTGCAGGGTGACAGCCAGAGTGTGAGCAGAGATGGAGCCTCAGAGTGCAGTGTGACAGCCAGAGTGTGAGCAGAGATGGAGCCTCAGAGTGCAGAGTGACAGCCAGAGTGTGAGCAGAGATGGAGCCTCAGAGTGCAGTGACAGCCAGAGTGTGAGCAGAGATGGAGCCTCAGAGTGCAGGGTGACAGCCAGAGTGTGAGCAGAGACGGAGCCTCAGAGTGCAGTGACAGCCAGAGTGTGAGCAGAGACGGAGCCTCAGAGTGCACAGTGACAGCCAGAGTGTGAGCAGAGATGGAGCCTCAGAGTGTGAGCAGAGACGGAGCCTCAGAGTGCACAGTGACAGCCAGAGTGTGAGCAGAGATGGAGCCTCAGAGTGTGAGCAGAGATGGAGCCTCAGAGTGCACAGTGACCGCCAGAGTGTGAGCAGAGATGGAGCCTCAGAGTGCACAGTGACCGCCAGAGTGTGAGCAGAGATGGAGCCTCAGAGTGCAGTGACAGCCAGAGTGTGAGCAGAGATGAAGCTTCAAAGTAAAATAAAACCAACCCAACCCGAGTCCCCATGAGAACTAGGCTCCATGACAGGACAGCCCAGGAGCCAAATCTGGCATGCCACTTCCTTCTGTAAATAAAGTTTCATTGATTGCTGTTAACTCATCGTCTATGGCCCCTGGGTTGTGTCTGGGGTTCAGGGTCAATCTCAGCTCCTGAACTCTGGGCTCCTGACCCCCCTGCCTCAGCGTCCCTGGCAGGGGGAACCACAGATCTAGGAGCACTACAGCCCCAGAGACTCTGATTTTAGAATTTCAAATCCTTCTGGGTGTGCAGAGGCGGACTAAGGGGCTGAAAGGGTTGGCCCTCCATACCTTTATCATTGGGCAGGTCCCCTTGCAAGCTCCCCACAGCCTGCTGAATGGCCCGCTGGGAAAAAAGGCAGGAGACCTCTTCAGCTTCTGCTCCTTGGGAGACAGATGTCCCAGGCAACCCCACCTCCAGCCTCAAGTGCTAGGGTCCCCACTTTTTCCCAAAAGCCAGGGGAAGGGCCCCGGAACCTGGACCCCCCCAGCCCCACCCCAGGACCCTGAAACCTGGACACCCCCCCCAGCATGACCCCAGGTCCCTGAAACCTGGGCCCTCAGCCCTCCCAGCTCCAGAACTGCAGCAGTCTTACCAGGATTAAGGCAGGAGAAAGGGTGGGATCTCTATCAGGTGGACTGTCTCCCCTATCCTCGCCCGACTCCTCTGTCTTCCCTCGAGACTCATCCTCTTCCTCCATGGTCACCTGGGGTTGAAGGTGACAGTTTGGAGTGGCGGCTGGGGAGGGGTGGGCACAGAGGATGTCCACAGAGCCCTCAAGGCCTCCATGCTGCCTGCCTCCACCAGCGCCTGTCCTCTCTTCCACCTCATTACTGACAACCTTGTCCTTGGTCCCACGCTGACCTAAAAGGACCAGAACCATTCTCTTCCTTCTCTGGGGTTTCGGGACCCCCCCATCAATTGGAGGACCCCTGGGCCACCTGCACCAACATCCGGCTCTCTGCTGCTCACCACCTCCCCAGGTTCCTGTTCAAACCTCCAGGTTTCATTCCCCAAGCCCAACCGATGCAATCTCAATCCTGACCTTGGGTCTTGTGATTCTGGAGTGTGCTTCATTCTTATAAACCCACCTTCCCCATTGAGGAGGGTGCCAGTGTGCTCAGTGGTGCCCCGTGCCAGAGCATCCACAGTCCACCACATTGCGGCACTAGAGTTTTAATTTAGAGACATGAGCTAGAGCCATGACGGCAGGGTCTGCACAAGAACCACACCACTTTGGAAACAAAAATGTCCAATTTCAGAAAGGCATGCTGTTCCCCGGTCCCGAGGGGCCAACTTGCCTATCCCCCGGCTGCCTGTCCTGTGGAAGCATGGTCAGAGCCTCGGTGATGGCGCGGGAGTTCTGGGCTCTGAGCGCCCAGTCAGGCAGGTGAAAGCAGCCTTCAGACTGGTGGATGTCTTGATTGGGGCTTCAGAAAATAGGCACATCACAGCTGTAAACTTCCCCACAACTGTCAAGCCTGCTAAACTGCAAGCAACACCCAATCTGGAGAATTCCTAGAAGCTCCAGGCTCCTAAACCACACATCAAGTGCTTATCTGAAAATGGCAAAATAGTAACTTATTTGTATATCCAAAGGGCTCGATTTGTATTAGCAACAATTGTATCATTAGCCTTTAATACCCAGGTTTCCCTCTTTGTTGTCCCCGGCCCCCCTGCCCTAGGCCTTCAAGATCTAGAGGCTGGTCTCTGTCCTACCATCTGCTCCGAGTAAGGGTGCCCAGGCTTCTGAATCCACAGCCAGCCTCCTGCCTCCCTAATCTTCAACTTCTTCTCTAATTCTCACAGCCAGCCCCTACGATGACAGTGCCTTTGCCTCATCCCAAGCTTCCCTAATACTCAATACTCAGCTGCCTGGACAGTTCCCGGCACCATCTGGGACCCAGAACATTGACTGTCACATACAAGAGACTGAATCGAGAGTTAATAACGCAGATTTGGAGGTTCCCGAAGCTTTTGCAGCACATGAGGGTGTCACCCTGCCCCCTGAGACATCTCCTTAGGCTCTGTAGATCTTTTAGACATTACAAGGCTCTGCAGATTATTTGAGATCAGTGATCCCTCAACTACAGGTTTATGGGAGCAGGGATTCACAAATGACTACTTACACAAAGTAAACAAAACATAATGAAAAAATGTTTCACAGGTAGCAACTGGAACATCAGTTCACAGGACTAGAGTAATATTAATTAAATGCATAGGTTGACATGTATTGAATCTCAAGGAACAATGTAACTCTTACTGCCAACCAAGGTCTGGATACAGAGCACTGCACTAGACCACTAGAGGACTCTAGACAACCCTATCAGGCCTCCACGGACAACACAGATTTTTTTTTAAAAACCATTTTCTTTTTTTAATGACTTTCTGAAGAGCAAATAACAGGTGACCCGGGCAAAATTTCCAACATTTTCTTTTGTATCACTCTCCACACGGTTACCTGGTCCTCAAAAACCTTCTGAATATTTGCTCCAAGCAGAGAGGCTGAATTCTTGCAATCCTACTCAAGAGCCACCTAGATGGTTCTCGTGGCTTATATGCCCCCCAGTCTCCACTGTCACCGGGACTTGGAGATCCGTTCACACCTCTGGACACATCACAAGCTCTACCTCCCTCTCCCTGCCTGGGAAACATCTCATTCTTCCAGATGGCCCTTAAGACTTCCTAGCCCTCGAAGGGAGCTTCCAGGCCTCACGAGTGCTCCCAGATCCTTGCATGAACAGGCCAGCCCGTGTAGACGGTTCCCAGCCCTAACAGACCTACCCCAGGGATCTGGCTGGCTCGGCAGACCCCCTTCACTCCCGGGACACACATCCAGATCTCAAGATGGCCCCAAAAGCCTCCAAAGACCCCGGGTTCGGGTCAGACCGCAGCCACCATCTAGAGCGTCTGCACACCGGCCCCTGCTCGGCAATGCGATGGCGGACGAGGCTGGGCGCGGCCCCGGCCCTGGGGACGCTCCGGGCACCCACGGCCGCGGCCCTGGCCCCAGGACGGGGCCCCGCTCGGCGCCTGGCTGGGCCGCCGCCGCCGGAGCCCACGCTGCCCCGCTCCGCTCTCCAGGCTCCGCGACGTACGCGGGACACTCGGGGACAACTAGGGACCCGACTCCGCCCCGCCCACCCCGCTAGGCCCGAGCCCCGCGGCCCGGACCGCCGCCGCCATCTTACCCCGCCGCTCGGGCTGCGGCTCCGGCCCCGGCGCGGGGCGGGGCGGACTAGGGCGGGGCTCGCTAGTGGAGCAGGGGAGGGGCGGAGCCCAAGTGCCGCCGGGCCTGCTGGGATTTCAAGTACCGAGCTCGGTGTCCGGAAAGCCAAAGGCACAGGGAGCGCACTCGGCTTCCCAGAAGCCAACGCGGCGTGTGGAGGCGGGGAGCGCGCGCTGCATGCCGGGAGGCGTAGTCCGCGCATCTACTCCGTCACGCGGGGACAGCAAAGGGGTGAGAGGTGAAGTGGGTGGGGCTACTGCAGCGCGCGGTGATGCCCCCCCCCACAGTGCCCTGCGTGCGCGGGGAAAGGGCGGCGGAAGAGGAGGTGACGTTTGGGCTCCGCAGAACCGATCCTGGGAATTGTAGTTCAACTGAGCCACAGGTTACCGGCCCATAGTCGGCGGTTCTCACGTTTTCCATATCTAGTTGGACACCCTCTCCCGACGCATCCCTTTTTTTTTTTTTCGGTCTTTTTGAGACAGGGTCTCCCTGTAGTCCGAGCTGTCCTACCAGGCTGGCCTTGAACTCAGAGAGCCGCCTCCCTCTGTGTCCCAAGTGCTAGGATTAAAGGCGTGCGCCACCACGCCCGGCTTTAATTTTTCTTTTTACCCCCTCAGCTAAGTGCTAAAGAAGGTTTTTGAGAGTCTGCATAGCCTTGGACAGCGTGGAACTCGCTTATGGAAAAAAGGCTGACCCCGAATTGCGGCAATTTTCCTGCCTCTGCCTCCTGGGATTTCAGGCATTCGCAACCAGTTAAAAATTTATATTTATTGGGGCTGGAGAGATAGCCTAGCGGTTAAAAGCACCGACTGCTCTTGCAGAGGACCCGGGTTCGATCCCCAGCACCCACATGGCGGCTAAGAACCGTCTGTAACTCCAATTCCAGGAGAACTCCAGTTCCAGGGGAATCCGAGACCCTCTTCTGACCTCTGTGGCATTGCACGATACAGGTGCACAGACCTACATGCAGACAATACATTCATACACATACAAAAATAAATAAAATTTAAAAAATTATATTTATTTTATCTTAGGGGTTACTGGAGACTTCAGCAGGGGCCTCGTGCATGCTAAGTAAGCGCTCCATCAATGAGCGTACCTCTAGCCCTCTTTTTAATTTTTAGACAGGATTATGCTAAAGTGTCCAGGCTGGCCTTGAACTTGCAGCAGTGCCCTCTAAATATAGAGCGTCCTCACTCAAGACAAAGTCCGAACTCTTGTGTCCTCTGACTCATTTCCATCTTCCCTGGGACTCGGCTATCTCAGTCCTGTTCCCTGGGAGCCGAGTAGTAAGTACCTCAGGCTCCCATTCCTGGGGCCCTTCTCCACCTCACCATACGCAAAGGCACGTTTGGCTCCACTGCAGCCCCCAGAATTCCGGATACCCAGACTCCCCAGTTACCCCCGGGCCCAAGAGTCTAGACCCCAGCCTCTTCTGTACCAACCTAGTCGCAAAGACTCCCAGACCCGCTCCCTCTAGGACCCAGGAATCCAAGCCTCCAACCCCATGCACTCCTAGGGACCAGGTACCCGGGCCATCAGCTTCCTCCTCCAAACTCCAGAAATCCTGGCCCCAGGCCCTCCTTAACCCGGGCGTATGCGCTCGGGTGAGCTGGCTCACGGGTGAGGAATGCAGTGATCTCACGGCCCCTCCCCGCCCGTTCCCCTGTAGTCCCCCTCCAGGGCCTCAGCTCCCCTCCCAGTCTGTCTTCCGTTTGGCTGGGGCTGCAGGAACCGGAAGCCTGGGTCCCTAAGCGGGCGGAGACTCTGGCTTCCAGTCCAGACACCAGGGTAGGGAGCTGGCTGCCGTCCCGGGTCGAAGGTGGGGCCTGCGCCTTCCCGGAGCACCCTATATACGGCCCGGCGCGCGAGCCGCGGGCCCCGCCTCTCACACGCTCCTGGAAAAACTCTGCTCTAGGGTCCGCATTTGCATGTGTCCGCCCAGAACACGCGTCATTAACATAGCTCCGCCCATTACTCGCGCCTGCGGGTCTTATTAACATGGCCCCGCCCCGTGGAATTCCCCTTCCTTGCAAAATCGATTTCCCTGCCCATATTAGCATAGACACGCCCACTCCGGAGCCACCTCCTCTAGAAGCATCCCGCGGCTTGCGTCCCTCCGTCCGGACCTCATGTTTATGCAGTGACCACATTAGCATAGCCAGGCCCCCGAGTCCCCAGGCCCCCCCAGGGCGGTAGCAGCGGCGGCGGCGGAGGCGACATGAGCAGCGGGGCGGCGTCCGGGACGGGGCGGGGGCGGCCCCGGGGCGGGGGGCCAGGACCCGGGGACCCCCCGCCCGGCGAGACCCACAAGCTGGTGGTCGTGGGCGGCGGTGGCGTGGGCAAGAGCGCGCTGACCATCCAGTTCATCCAGGTAGTGGGCCCTCAGCGGGGAGGGTGTCCCTGAGACTCCACTGGGGTGTCCCCGAGACCCCACTTCTTCCAGACCCGTCACTGAGACCCTCCTCTGAAAGCCTCAACTCCAAAAGAGCCCCCCTAGATTGCGCTTCTGAGCGCCCGGGGCCTCCACCCCTTCTGTGTGGGACCTTTCTCCTAATACGTCCTGAGACCGGCACCCTCCCCAGGTAACTGAGAGCCCGCGTCCCAGGGGACTTGGCCCTCAGTACCTCCTGGGAGCACCTTAAAGTCCACACAGTCGCTCCTGGTGGACCCTGAGTGCTCCCAGGGACCCCCAGTACGTCTCCCCCAAATCCCAGCTCCGCCTCCCAGTCACCCCAGACCCGCTCCCGCTCACCAGCCAGTGCTCAGTACTGGTTACACTCCCCAGCTGGGATCCCAGAGCCAGCAAATCTTTGCCCAGAACCGATTCTAGGGCCCTGCTAGAACCACCCCATCCTGAGAAGGGCACCCCTTAACCTCTGCCAGGAGAGGATTTTCCCCCAAACCGAGGAGATTTCAGAAAGATCCTTCCGCATGACCATCTTAGGAAAACCCCAAGACCTGGCAGCACCCTATTCTGCCATACCAGAGCCCTCACTCTCCCAAGGAAAATCAACCACTTCACCCTGCGTTCAGCACTTTGACTCCCCCTCCTGGGAACCCTGCGTGGCCCCCAAGTCTCCTGTAGGTCTTCTCCACTAATCCATCACCCGCCTCCCTTCCTGAGTGCCCCAGGTACCTCAGGGGCTGCCCCCCCCACTTCTCACCCCTGAGCATCTCCTGATTAACGCTGAAGACGCACCCCTGAGTCTCGCCCCTCTCTTCCCAGTCTCATCCGCGCCCCCCCTCCAGGCTGTGCTCCTTGCAACCCCTCCAGCAAACACCGTCTTGTTTCCTCTCTGCCTTCAGCCCCCGAGGCCAAGCCCTTGCTCTGAAAACCCAGCCCAGTCCCGGAAACCTCCAGGGAAACCCTAGAACGTGAGGGCCCCACTTCTGTGCCAAGGCCTCGGGGTAGTCGACCCCCCACACACACACACACCCAGGCGCCTCCAGCAAGTGCCTCTGAGGGGCCTGTCTTGGTAAAGAAGGGGCCCCATATCCAAGCCCCTAGCACCCAGAGGCCTGGCTGGAGGCAGAGGACCCAGGCAGGAAGGGAGGGGCCTGCTGAGGGTGGGGCCGGCTCTCCGCGGCCGGATTGGAACCGGGACCTTCCCTGGGGAGGAGACCAGGCTGCCTGCAACCGAGGGAGTGGAGGTGGAGGAGGGAGAGGGTGCAGGAGGGAGGACGGAGTCTGGAAGATAGGCGGCGCCTCCCAGAAGCTGCTCGCTGACCATCCCTGGGCGGGCTGCTAAAATACTAAAAGGGAAATTTTCATAAAATCATGAGCCTCCTGTCTGATGGCGTAGGGTTACCATCCTCCTCCTCCAGCTAGGAGACTGAGACAGAGAGGGAAAGTGATTGGTTCAAAGTCACACAGCGAGGGTGTAATCTGATAGAGAGGGGCGTTTTCTAGTAAAGACAACAGGGGGACTCAGAGTCTGGAGAGGGGGTACAGTATGTGTGAGAGAGAGAGAGGGAGAGAGAGCGAACAGAGACAGAGAGAGGGACAGACATGAGAGACCCAGAGAGAAAGAGACCCAGGGAGAGACCTAGAGAGAGCAGAGGGAGATGACAAAGCAAGCTTCCCTACCCAGAGTGCTTTGGTGACAGTGGCCTTTCTCTACTAACCAGTCCTACTTCGTGTCTGACTACGACCCCACCATCGAGGATTCTTACACAAAGATCTGCACAGTGGATGGCGTCCCTGCACGGCTGGACAGTGAGGACGGCTGGGCTGGGATGGGAGGCAGGCGCAGTGCTGAAGGGGTTTGCCGCCTGGCCAGGGAGCCTGGTATCCAGCATCTCTCTCCCTGTCTCCACAGTCCTGGACACTGCAGGGCAAGAGGAGTTTGGCGCCATGCGGGAGCAGTACATGCGAGCCGGCCACGGCTTCCTGCTGGTGTTTGCCATCAATGACAGGCAGAGGTGAGGGGCCTGCCTGTGTCCTGGCTGAGCACAGCACAGGCTCCTGCCCGCCCCCATCTCACACCACTGGTTTCTCTTGCAGTTTCAATGAGGTGGGCAAGCTCTTCACTCAGATCCTCAGAGTCAAGGACCGTGATGACTTCCCAATCGTGTTAGTTGGGAACAAGGCAGATCTGGAGACACAACGGCAGGTTCGGGATGCCTCCTTCCCTGGGGAGCCCCCTTCCCTGGGGAGCCCCCTTCCCTGGGGAGCCCCCTGGGTCTAGGAGGCACCAGTCCCAGAGCCTCCTGAACTCTACATCCACTCCCTCCATTTCCTATAGCTTTCACCTGGATGTGACCCCCAAGTATGGTCATCCAGGACTGAGCCACCCCCCAGCCCCTCACTGGGGACTCTAGACAGGGCTCTACCACTGAGCCACACCCCAGCCCCTCACTGGGGATTCTAGGCAGGGCTCTACCACTGAGCCACACCCCAGCCCCTCACTGGGGATTCTAGGCAGGGCTCTACCACTGAGCCACACCCCAGCCCCTCACTGGGGATTCTAGGCAGGGCTCTACCACTGAGCCACACCCCAGCCCCTCGCTGGGGATTCTAGACAGGGCTCTACTGCGTTTTGCTTATTTCTTTTTTTTGTCTTTTCGAGACAGGGTCTCCCCGTAGCCCCAGCTGTCCTGGAACTCACTCTGTAGACCAGTCTGGCCTTGAACTCACAAAGATCCGCCTGCCTCTGCCTCCTGAGTGCTAAGATTAAAGGCGTGCGCCACCACGCCCGGCGCGTTTTGCTTATTTCTTTGTGATGTCCAATAGCTGTGATGTGTCCCTTCTCTCCTGAACATCCATACCTGCCTTCTAGTTACCTAAGGCATCTACAGAATTTTCCTGATTACTCCTGAGATGGCTTCAAAAGCCCCACACCTCCTCCCTGAGCATTTCTGGTTTCTCCTGCTCTCTCCCAGGTCCCCAGATCTGAAGCATCACATTTCAGTGCCTCCTACCACGTGGCTTACTTCGAAGCCTCAGCCAAACTACGTTTGAATGTGGACGAGGCCTTTGAGCAGTTGGTGCGGGCTGTCCGGTGAGTCAAGTTGTCCTTCCCGCCTCTGAGTTCCCCAGCCCTCCACCCCACACTCACAGACCTCTTTCTATAGGAAATTTCAGGAGCAGGAACTTCCACCTAGCCCACCCAACTGCCCCAGGAAGAAGGGTGAGGGCTGCCCCTGTGTCCTGCTGTAGCCAAGCAACGTCAGCGACCAGCACAAGCTCCCGGGACCAGCTGCCGCACGACCTGCTGTGCAGCCTGAGGTTCTCCCAGAGCCTCCGTTTCGCTCTGGAGTTCCCACCTACCTTTCCTTCCAGGCCTCCCAGAGCCACCTGCCACTGTGTGCCTTCTGCCAACACTTCCCTTCCCCAGTTGAACCCCTGATGGAGGGAGGGGCTTCCAGTCACTGCTGTATATAAGTCTCCCAGAAAAATAAATATCACTGCCAACAACAGGAGGTGCCTTTTAGTTTTTCCTCTTTTTATTTTAAGTTATTTTTGTATGTGTATGAATGTACTGTCTGCATGTAGGTTTGCCCACCCGTGTCGTGCAATGCTGCGGAGGTCAGAAGAGGGTATCGGATTCCCCTGGAACTGGAGTACTCCTGGAATTGGAGTTACAGACAGTTCTCAGCCGCCATGTGGATGCTGGGGATTGAACCTGGGTCCTCTGCAAGAGCAGTCGGTGCTCTTAACCACTAGGCGATTTCTCCAGCCCCAGTTTTTCTTTTTTTTTTTTATTTTATTTATTTATTTTTTTTTTTTAAATTTTTTTTTTTATTATTTATTTATTTTTGTATGTGTATGA